>JARYHS010009186.1:76851150-76969176 GCA_031002005.1 Vandiemenella viatica | reverse complement strand
GATTTTTAGGACGATATATCGACATTTCGATACTGAAATCTGGATATCGGATTCGATATTTTTTAAATAAGTTATCATTTTTCGTTTGTTCTGAATGACACTGTGTCCCTCAAATTTCTGTTACGCATAGGGATCAGCAAGCTTAAATAAATCTTACAATGTTTCCATAATTAATTTGGAATTTATAGGTACCAAGTTTACTCAGATGATGACAACAGTGTCGGCAAGACATCGCCCATCCAGAACGAATCGAACGCGAGCCCATTGTTTTGAATGAGCGTGCGCACTGTCCAGGGAAGTCCAACTGGAAATTAGTGTGTTAGCAGGAATACTGGGAAGTGTAAATAACAAATAGTGGCTAATTAGAAAGTAAGAAAAGTAACACAACTAAGAGTAAGCTATCAATATACAAAACTAAATGAAATTCCACGAAAAAATTTATGAAAAAAGTTATGTAATTTGGCCATAATTTGTGCTGTAATAGCTAAACTTCTACCTAAATAAATTCGTCAACTGTATTGCATATCAATCTTAAAAATAAACTAAGATTTACCTCGAACCACTTTTGGGATTTATAAATTTTACTAATTTTTGTGAAAATTATGACACGCATAATGGTCAATTTAAAAAAAAAAAAACAACAGTCATCATCACGAATAGAAACCATTCGAAACAAAATCACACGTCTATTTATCAGTGGACAGCCTTATTTTCACAAGGTTTGATTTTATGAAATTGAATTCATGAAAGTATTGATATATCGATAATTTTTTCCTATATATCGACAGCCGATATTGATACTTTTTAGAATATCGATATATCGAAAATCCGATATTTTTTAGAAAATATCAACAGCCCTACCGTAGAATCCCATGAATTACCACAAATCTCGCACCATTAATTAATCCCTGACTGGCATAAAGATTTCTATTTAACATAATAATAGCATTTTTCTTTGAAAGCAATGTATGACGCGGTCTCGCAAATGGATCTAGCGATTTGGATGAAATGTCATATGTAGATAACGTTTTGCTTTTCAAGTTTTTAACACAATTAAAAAAAAAAAAAAAGGAACAACTTTTGTATTTGGTTCTTGGACAAGGCTCTAACCTCATTACGTAGAAAGTTCGGGTGCCAGTAAGCCTACTGATGTTAGTTAAGCTTCTCTTTGGTTAACTGTGCTCCTCAAAACGCCTAGGAAGCTTTCAAGCCTTTTACTTTAATCAAACTTTACTCGAAATCGTGGATATTGAACTGAAATTGAAAGATGCCGAGTGAAGATCAGTCACCCAGGTACTTACATCATATGTGTCATCATCTAGGATCTAGGACAGCTTCTTTACGACACAAGGTATTAAAGAACAAAAATCGCTGAATTGCTTCAAAAATCATAGGTTAAACTTTCGTTGATTCGATAAACAAGGAGACCAGTCATACGTCAACTCTATGAAAATAAATGCAACTCAGATCAATTCTGTTTACAATACATCAGATTCCCTTCTTTTAATATTAATAGCAAAATATTTACAAAATGCCTGCGAGAAAACTAAACTGTTGTGGAGCTGAGAGCAAAACAATCAAGGTAATATTAGTTTTTATTTTAATTGCTATGGAGCGCATGCTCCGGTGGCAAATTCCCTGCAAAACCATTTTCTCCCTTTCTTGTAACCACTTCCTTTTCGTCTTTAAGAATTTAAATTTTAAAATATGTCAGCGTTTTTGGTCAATTATTCACCAATTCTTTTGGTAAGTTACTTCCATCTCTGACTCCTTTACCTACGAAAGAAAATTTCCCACCCCCTTATCCCTGAAATCGGGTGGAAGCTTGTAGTCATGGTCATCTTCTCTCTTCCATCCACCACTCTTAATTCTTCCACCAACATCTTTCCTCATCTTCAATATACATCTTTTACGCTCCCACCACTCTCATCACCCTCCTCTGTCTCGCAATGAATCCCATTGCACCTCATATACCCATTAGTTACTGAATGTGTTCAACGGTAATTAAATCCAGGAGACAAATCGACGAGAACTTCTTTGCTCTCCAACCAACTGCTGTATCTAATATCCAAAATATGGGTCCCCTACCACACCATCATATTTAAGCAATGGTGTGATCAAATTTTTGTAACCCAGTTCAATCACGTTATTTGTTACATTTCCTCAAGTGAAGGAATTTGAAACATTTTCCTACTACATGTCTCATGTGTCCTGACCAGCCCAGTTTGTTATCAAATGTTATGACAAGATATTTACATTTCAGTCTTCAACAAGCTCTTCCTAACCCACCCTATAGACATAATCAACTTTACCGAGCGGGGCGGTGTAACGGTTAGCGTTCTCGCCTCGCATTCGGGAGGACGGCGGTTCGAATCCCCCTCCGGGCATCCAGATTTGGGTTTTTCATGGTTTCCCCAAATCACTCCAGGCAAATGCTGGGATGCTTCCTTCAAAAGGCCATGGCCGAATTCCTTCCCATTCCTTGCCCACCATCCTTTCCCGTCTCTAAAGACCTCGATGTTAAAAAGAGACGTAATGCAGTTACCAAAAAAAAAATCAACTTTTAATGTTTTATCTGTGTACCTAATAAGCTGAATCTTCTTTGCGTTTATCTTCATCGCCTGATGACCAACTCAATTAGATATCCTGACTACGTCACCCCACAGCTGTTCACAGTTTTCTATCGTTAGCATTATTTCATCTGCAAACAATTTAGCTTCCGACTGTCATGGTTAACTCAATCGTTCATTAAAATAATGATTAATAGTTATCTCAATACACTATCCTGTGGCTGACTCATTTTCACTTAATTGTGAGGGTGCTTTTCCTACCCTAACTTTTTGCTTTCTATCTTTTAAGAATGTTTCAGCCCAACGAATTACTTTTTCCACTCCAATGGATTTAACCTAATTTACCACCATATTATGACTCACTCTGCCAAATACCTCAGAACAGCGTTTCTCAGACTGTTTCAACCCGAGTACTAGCAAAATGTGAAAAACAATTCCACGAACCCCTAACTTGCATTGGTCTATTTTTTTTATCTATGCATGGGTAACACACTAAGCTTACCGATTATGACCGGCGCCCATGGTGTCCCTTAAGACATTCATTAACAATTGACCCTCATAAAACGGTCATTGACTTAATCCTTACAGGAATGCCGCTCACTTTGATGTCAGTTGGAAACGTATTTTGTTATACAGGGTGTCCACCACGAACCTGACACATTTTAAATTGCTGTGAATTTCATACTGCGTAGGGTAAAGTAAAATAATGCATGCAAGATCAAGAGTAACTCATCAAGTTTTTTTAAAAAAATAATAATATATTTAAAAAAAAAAAAAAAAAAAAAAAAAAAAAAAAAAAACCCATGAGATCCTCTCGTTGCGCGAAGAACATCTAGCCTTAATTCAAGTTCCTGCCAGGTTTTCTGCAGCATCTCAGTTGTAACGGATTTTTTTTTTTTTTTGTAACTGTTTAACGTCCCTTTTTAACAACGTGGTCTTTAGAGACGGGAAAGGATGGGGGCAAGGAATGGGATGGAATTCGGCCATGGCCTTTTGAAGGAAGCATCCCGGCATTCACCTGGAGTGATTTTGGGAAACCATGGAAAACCCAAATCTGGATGCCCAGACGGGGATTCGAACCACCGTCCTCCCGAATGCGAGGCCAGAACGCTATCCGTTACACCACCACGCTCGGTTGGTTGTAACGGAAGTGACAGCATTTCGTATGTAGCTGCGAAACTCTTGAAGATCACGAATTTTGCGGCCTATATACACTTTGTCCTTCACATATCCCCACGAGAAGAAGTCAAGAGGAGTTAAATCCGGTGATCCAGGCGGCCCACTGGTCGGTCTATCACGCCGAATCTATTGACCGGGAAATTGGGTGGCGAGAAATTCTCGATCAGGTTGCAATGCAGAGGAGCGCCGTCCTGTTGAAAGATGACGTTCGGCTGTAAATGCATTAACTGAGGCACAACAAATTGTTGCAACATGTCGAGGTAGTCTACGTACTGCCCGTAACTGTTTTTTCTGCAAAGAAAAGGGGGCCGATGAACAAATTGTGCATCAATCCGCACCACACATTTAATTTCGAGCTATTACAAATGTGTTCCACAATGTAGTATGGGTTTTGTGATCCCCAAATACGTGCATTGTGTGTGTGGACTTTGCCCAATAAATGAAGTGTGGCCTCATCAGAGAAAGAAATTAGAGTTTAAAATGTTGGGACTTCATCAATGTGGTATAACATGTTGATAGCAAATGCCTGCCTCGTATCACCGTCATCTTTTTTCAGTTCATGAAGCAACTGCAGTTTGTATGCATGAAACCGAAGAGAGCGATGCACTACCTTATGTACGTACAGTGGACTTCGGGATCTGTAGTTCTCGAAGCGCTTCTCGAATGAACTTGCGTGGACTTTGATCAAACACCTGTCTAACTGCTGCTGCATGCTCCCCTGATACACGCTCTTTACCGCCACCATGCAATTTCTTCACACTTCCCGTTGCCAAAAAGCGTTGTTTCCATTTCTTAATGGTGTTCCGTGATGGTGTGTCCTTCTTGAACACGCGGCGAAAGTTGGATTGCACTTGAATCACTGAATTTCTTTCCGCGAACCACCAAATAACTTTTGTTCGCTCTTGCGGTGACACCATTTTCAATTAAGCTACTGCAACGCCACATTCATCCTCTCGCGCGAGATTTCAAAAATAGTGGACAGAACTTCCACAGTTTCTTTTCTTTATATATTGCAATACATGTTACCAACTTACTTCCATTCGTTGAGTTTTGGCAGCCAAATGAAAGGTGTCAGATTCATGGTGGACACCCTGTATTAACAATGCAATCATATCCTGATCGTTGAAATATTCATAGTTTTCAAAAAGATTTATCTATAGGTTTATAGCTTATACTGTCTTATAGACACGAACGATTTTTAATAATTTATTTTTTGTTAAGATATCTTTAATTCAAATAGAATCAAATGTTTAATATTCTGCCTGCGGACCAGCTGTACCGTCTTCGCGGACCACACCAAAGATTGGCGACACTGATTTAGGAAGATCTAGAGCTACCTTATCAATTTGACCCCTGTTGTCCATTTAATCCGAAATATCTTTCAAATAACTCACATAATAAGATTCACAGGAATATCCTTGCCTGAAACAATGTTGTCAAATTTAAAACCAGTTTCTTTCCACAATGGCATTTCTGATGTGGTTGCATATCAATCTTTCCATTAATTTGCCTACCATCGTTGTCAAACTGACCGGCCTGTAATTTTCGACTCTATTAGTTACTCCTCCTTTATGAATTGGTGATATTATCGCACTTTTCCAGTCCTCTGGTATGCAGCAAGTTTGGAAAATCTGGTCTAAACAACATTTCAAGATAAGGTACAATGTCACATCCTGCTATCTTCAAGACATATGTAGTAATACTATCTTTACCAGCCGCTTTATACTGTTTTAGCTTTCTCAGTTCCTTGATGATAACCCTAGGATGAATTTCAAATTTTTTAGTCTGCTCATTTCTGAATGTGCCGACAAGCTCATACTCTGATTTTTCCTTTCCATTCTTGAATCATGCTGCCTAACGTTTTCATCAAACCAGTCATTAACATGTCTGCCTTTTTACATTCTCAGTAACTTCTTCTCTACCCATATCAGTAATTGTATGGATACCCTAAGTTTTCTATCATAGTAATAGAAATATCTAGATGCATCATTCAGCTCTCCACCTGCGCCAAAAATATTCTTCATAAATCAGTCTTTACTTTCATTCATTGCTGCTATTGATTCCTTGTTTAGTTTCTTCAAGTGCTCCCTACTGCCTTGCCGTCTGTTAACTATATTTGTTCTAATCTTGCCAGCATCTTTAACCTCATATCTTCCCTATTACAATACGTATGTTCGGTACTAATCATTTTTTTTTTTTTTTTTTTTTTTTTTTTTTGTTATGAGCATTTCGTCTCTCATTCTTATGATATTCTCCACTGCACTGCTTTCTTCGTCGGGGAAGTATCAAAATTTGTCAAAACAAGCAAATAATACTAACTCCACAAATATCGCAATACTTTTCGTATAAAGTTTAGCATGTCTTTGAATTCGCATTCGTATTCAATGAAAGTTTCTCGGGAGTCCAGCCGGATGGTGTCATAAAACGACGACGTTTCGACAACCTGCTCGGTTATCTTCATCAGGTCTATTCTTGATATTTCTTCTCAAAATCACAAAAACAGACTGGCTTCGCTGCCTCCGAAATTCGAATGTCGTTTACAGAGGGTTGCCACGACGCCCAATCAGCGCGCTGGAACTGAGGGTATCAGTACTATTGGGTCACCGACTTACCAACTTGCTAAATACCTGACGCGCCTTCTTAGTCCCATTGTGGGGCGTAGCTGCCATCATGTCAAAAACTCTGCTGAATTCGTAAAAACCATACAGTCTCTCACTGTTTCAGACTCGGACATCCTTGTTAGTTTTGACGTGGTGTCTCTTTTACTCGTGTGC
The DNA here is from genome assembly GCA_031002005.1 of Vandiemenella viatica. NCBI lineage: Eukaryota > Metazoa > Arthropoda > Insecta > Orthoptera > Morabidae > Vandiemenella > Vandiemenella viatica. Next base: position 76,962,653 of record JARYHS010009186.1, on the reverse strand, counting down.
CGGTAAAGGACACTTTGGACTTGATTCGCCGTCAATTTGAGCCAAGTACAGCAGACCTATTTGACCATGTACTTACTTCCACCTACTTTATGTATGGAGGGAAGTATTATGAACAATCTGATGGAGTGGCCATGGGATCTCCTCTTTCACCGATGGTGGCTGACCTATACATGGAAGATTTTGAAGAGAGGGCTCTTGAGAGTGCTACCCTAAAACCCTCTTGTTTTTATCGCTATGTTGATGACACCTTTGCCGTGTGGCCACATGGTATGGAAGCGCTGGATGAATTTCTAGACCATCTTAATGGGATCCATCCCAACATACGGTTTACGATGGAAGTTGAGAAGGACGGGTGCATCCCGTTCTTGGACATTTTAATCAAACGCAAACTTGATGGATCTTTAGCACATAGTGTGTACCGTAAACCCACCCACACTGAACGTTACTTGAGTGCAACCAGCTACCACCACCCAGCACAACGCCACTCCGTATTGACCACATTAGTGCGCAGAGCGAGAGCCATTTCCGATCGTGAGAGCTTACCGCTGGAGTTGAAACATCTAAGGACTGTCTTTGATCAGAACGGGTACTCTCGGCGACAGATAGAGCGTGCTTTTATCCAGAAGCCACCAAGACCACCGAATGAACAGATTGAACCACCAAAATCTCTTGCCTTTCTGCCATATGCCGGCAACACGTCCGGAAAGATTGGAAGGCTCTTGGCGCGTTCTGGTATAAAGAGCATTTTTCGGCCGCCCGCCAAGATACGTGATGTGCTTCGCTCGGTTAAGGATGATTTGGGCTTAAGAATTCCTGGAATTTATTCAATACCTTGCGAATGCGGCAAAGTTTATATTGGACAGACGATCAGAACCATCGCCGAGCGTATCACCGAGCACAAACGACACTTGAGACTGGTGCAAGTAGAAAAGTCCGCTATAGCCGAACATGCGTTCGATGAACAACATAAAATAGTGTTTGATGAAACGGTGGTGCTGGCCAGAGTCTCTTCGTTCTGGGACTCGGTAATTCGGGAAGCATTAGAAATTAAACTTAACGATAATAATATCAATAGGGACAGTGGACTGTATTTAAGTGAAGCCTGGAGACCAATTATTAAAGATCTATGTCTTATAAAACAGAAATCTTCACAACAAGGCCAAATAGAAGCAAACTGACGCCATGGACGTAGTTTGCCAGCACTTACGTCTACAGGTTAAGCAACGTTGAACGTGGCGGGCGCTTGGATGGGTGACTGCGTATGGCTCAATACGCAGTCCGCAACGCTGATACCCTCGGCTTGCGATGGTCACGGATGACTGCGAAGTGCGTCGGAAACGAACACTTGGCTCACCCTCTGATCTTGCAAACGCCAATAAGAAGCGTGTCCTCACGGTGGCACCCAACGCCAACGCAGCCAGGAAGAACCAGACCAAGAAGAATAGAAAGGCAGCTGTAGATCCAGATGGCTTTCTACATCCACAACGCACTGCGCCGGCAGCTCAACTTTCCACAGCTGAAGCCAGTAATGAAATCCCAGTCACCGCTAATCGGTACGACCAACTCGCGGCAGAGGATGCCACTACATCTGCATCCACATCCAAACCGCCTAATGAACCCAAACCCGCACCAATTGTGCTAACATTCAAACAGGACTTCAAGACGCTTGATATCCTGCTTAAACAACTCTGTAAGGCTGGACACGAGATCAAGCCAGCTGGTCGTGATCTCTACAAGCTATCCACTAGGAACAAGAATGATTACATGACAGTGACTAAGTACCTCTCCGACAGCAGTCTGCCATTCTACACATTTCCTTCAGTACCAGAGAAATTACTGAAGATAGTGATCAGGGGCCTCCCTTTCAATATGCAACTAGATCATCTAAAGGAAGAACTGGAGGACGCAGGATACGTAGCAAGGACTGTGGCCAAGCTCAGGTCACCAAAAACACATCAAGAAGTACCCCTCTTTCTGGTAGTACTAACAGACTCCGTTGAAAATAGATCAATCTACCAGATGACTTCGCTATGTTCCATAAGAATCACCATGGAGAAACTACGCAGCTCGCGGGGACCACCCCAGTGTTTTCAATGTCAAGCTGTAGGGCACATCTCCAGACACTGCGACATGCCTGCAAGATGTGTCAAGTGCGCAGGCGACCACCCTACCAAAGAATGTACACTGGTTAAAGGTGAAACACCTCCTAAATGCGTCAATTGTGGCGGCGACCATGTCGCAAGCTACAGGAAATGCACAGCGTTTACCCGCTACAATGACAGGCAAAGGAAGAACAATGCCGCATACGCTGCAGCAATGAAGAAGCAGCAGCAACAACAACAAAAGAACCTTACCCAGGAAGACTTCCCGGCTCTACCGACACAAGAGAACAGCACGCCTGAAGACAATATGACAGCAACGACCAGCAGACAAGCAGCTGATCTAGATAACAATCCTGTCCCGAGCAAAGACCGCGCCAGTCGAGACTACGCCAGCCGGTTGACCGGTAACCAAAAAGACAGCAGATCACCTCCAACAAGAGGCAAAAATCAGTCTACACAAGACAACTGTCCGCCCGCTTCAAGAGGCAGAGATCAACCCGGGCCCTCAAACCAGCAGCAGTCTCAGCACCAAAATGAAATTGTGGTGCTTTTAAACATGGTACAGTCGCTCCTCACAGCCGTGACAGCAATGATCACCGACCTCCCGCGACAAATCTCAGCTGAAGTGCAAAAAGCAATTGAGGCCACCCAACGTAGTGCAGCAAACTCAACCCAAAATGGCCAGTAAAATTGAAGGGTTAACAATCTGCGAATGGAATGCCAACGGCATATGGAGGCAAATGGGGGAATTCTCAGAATTCCTGCGCGATGAGCAAATTGACATCTGCCTCGTCAATGAGACTCATCTAAAACCACAGGTTAGAGCTACAGTCCCAAACTACAGCTGCTACCGAAACGACCGCTTGACTGCCGGAGGAGGAACTGCGGTGTACATCCGTAGATCAATTAAACATCATGAAGTAGCACTCCCCCAACTTGCAACAATAGAAGCAACGGCAGTTGCTGCTGAGACTTCACGTGGCCAACTACTCCTAATTGCAGCCTACCGTAAACCAAGCAATGCGGTAGACAAAGACGACATAGCCACCTTACTGCGACTACGAGGCAACGTCTTTATAGCAGGAGACTTAAATGCGAAGCATCACCGCTGGAACTCGCGACTCACCAATACTGCCGGGAAGCAACTTCTCCAAGTAGTTGAAGCCAACGACGGGGTAATATGGGGACCCACTGAACCCACCATCTTCCAGCGCAGACATCTCCCTGACGTGTTGGATGTTGCAATCACAAAAGGGATGAATCACACCATCGCAATTGCAACAAAGGCAGCACTCTCATCAGATCATGTACCTGTATTATTCTACCTCACAGAAAGTGCGTCCCTGCGTGATAATAGAAGATACAGAAACTTACACAACACTAACTGGGATGCCTATAAAGACATCATCGTGCAGTGCATACAAAATGCCGCATTACCTGAAACCGTAGGACCTAGTACGGCTGCAGAAAACATGGAAAAATGGATAAATGAGGCAGCTGAGGCAGCAACACCCCCACAGAGTGGTAACCAACGATGTCACTCCAAACAAACTGCCCATGCACATCAGGGAGGCAATAATTGCCAAAAACAATCTCATTAGAGAGTGGCAGGTTACAAGAAACCCCGCCACAAAGAGGCGCATTAATCAAATGCAGAGGGACATAAAAGTCGAAGTACAAAAGCACAAGAACAGTGACTGGGCCGCCCTACTCACAACGATCAACACTGACGATGGGTCTGCTTGGAAACTTACCAAACGTATACTGCGTAAATCCAGCAGGCTCCCGCCTCTCACCGTGGGCAACAGCATAGTCTGTGACCCAATACAGAAGGCGGAAGCGCTAGCGGACTTCTTTGAAGCCAACTTTCGGCCCGTTACTGACCATCTAGACTTAGAACACATAAGGCATGTAGAGGAAAGACTTCAAAGATTCCTCAACGTAGACACCCCTGCAGATGACGTCATAAACCCCATCACGGTGGATGAAGTAGTTACAACAATTAAACAACTTCCTTCCAATAAAAGTCCTGGACATGATGGTATTGGTGCGCCACTTCTTAGGCACCTACCACCTTTAGCTTTGGAATACCTAACCTCATTGTTCAATCAAATTTTGATCACTGGAGAATATCCAAGCACCTGGAAACAAGCGGACATAATAGCAATTCCTAAGTCAGGCAAAGACAAAAGATCTCCTCGATCTTATCGTCCAATCAGCCTCCTTCCGGTCATCTCAAAACTTTTTGAAAAATTGTACCTCAAAAGGATACGCCACCACATAGACCAGGAAAACCTACTACCAGATGAACAGTTCGGATTCCGCAAAAATCACTCCACTCCGCAACAACTGCTTCGACTTACAGAATCAGCATTTGAGGCAGTTGAAAAAAGAGAATATTTTGGCGCCATTCTCCTAGACGTCTCACGTGCGTTTGATTCTGTGTGGCATCAGGGACTACTGTATAAACTCATCACGCAAGGATTCCCCATGTCCCACATAAGACTCCTCAAAAACTACCTGGAAAACAGAACGTTCAGAGTACTGTCTGAGGATGCAGTCTCCTCATCTAGAAACATCTGTGCCGGCGTCCCACAAGGCTCCGTCATAGGTCCCGTGCTGTACAGTCTTTATACGGCTGATGTGCCACGAACCGAACAGGTAGAAACTGGACTATATGCGGACGACACGGCATTTTTCACACGCAGTATCAGAGCAACCCACGTGAAGACAAAATTACAGAGAGCCAGTAACAACATCGAAAACTGGGCCAAAAGATGGCGCCTAGCTTTCAACGCCACCAAAAGCCAAGCGATAATAATATCCAGAAGGAAAATACCACAGCTTGATCCAGTGATGCTATTTAATGAGGGAATCCAATGGACCAAAACAGCAACTTACTTAGGAGTGATGCTCGACACAAGACTAACTTGGAAAAACCATGTCAACAACCTCAGGTCAAAAGCAGAAGGTAGAATGCGGACACTCTACCCCATACTCAACCCAACAACCACATTACCACCTGACCAGGCACTTCGAATCTATACATCACTGGTCAGACCGGTGTTAGAGTATGCTGCTGTTGTGTGGGGAAATGCAGCGACCACACACATTAAAAAGCTCCAAACTGTGCAAAATCGGGCCATCCGATTTGCTTGCAAACTCCAAGAGAAACGCCTTCCACTATACTACATCAAGTCAGTGGGTTACAAACATTGAAACAGCGTTTCAAAGAAACTGCCGCCAAATTCTACAACAAGTGTACAGGATCTGAAAACAGATTAATAGCCAGACTTGGAAACAGAGCACATTATAATGATAACATTAGGTGGCCTGACCACCTCCTACTATAACGACGAACATGGAGCTGACTACTCCCATTATGCCATACCCATAATGAAAACTTAATATAATTGAAATGGAAGGTGATACGATAAGCGTAAGAACTTCCCCACACTCCGGGATCTAGGCCACCCGGTTAATGTAGTCTGAGGCGGTTAAGCAAAGCTGATCAAAGTAGTTTTCAGGGGTATCCCACGAACTTACCCCACAGCAGACTTGAAGGAAGAGCTCCAGGACATGGGGTTCGAAATACAAACTGTTGCTCAGCTCAAACGACCAGGTACAAACGTTGCCATGCCGTTGTTCCTGGTGGTGGCTCCGGATCTACCAGCTAATAGGAATCTGTTTCAGGTAGAGTCCATATCACACCTCAAGGTCTCTACTGAAAAGCTTAGATCATCGCCTGGACCTCCACAATGTTACAGGTGCCAATTGTATGGTCATGTGGCCAGGCATTGCAGGATGGACCCTGTATGTGTAAAATGTGCGGGGGGACATGAATCAAATGAATGTACATTGCAGAAGTCTCTGGATGCAGCCAAATGCAGCAACTGCGACGGCAAACACGTCGCTAGTTACAAGGGCTGCATTGCATATAAGAAAGCCCGTGATCGATATAGAGGAACAAACTCTTCTCAAAAAACAGTAGATGAAGGAACAAATTCTACCCAATCAAAAATGGAAAGCAACCATCCCCCGGCGACTAACCGGGCCAAAGACAACCTCTCACAAGTTCCACCAACCAATTCACATCCCCGGCATGCGCCTATGAATAAAAAGACCACCAGCCGGCGGAAGGCCGGACAATCCTACGCGGCCACTGCAGGGACAGGACCCAACTCCACAACAGATTTTGACTGCAACATAGCCGCGAACTCAGAGTCTGCTGATCAGATCACTGAAGCCTCCCCACCAGCAGAAAACCAAAAACCACCACGGTTTTCTACTTCAGCTACCAGACAACGCACTCGTCGTCGCAACGGACCACTCAGAACCGCCGCATCAGCTCAGAATGTCGGAGTCGAAAGGCTTTTTAGCATGATAGAAAATGTCTTTGACACTCTATTGCATCTTATAGACAGGATGAACCGTCTGCCCGCAGATATCCAAGCTGCAGTAATGACAACCACCAACACCAGCACAAATCCTACTAATTATGGATAGAAGACCTCGTTCCAGCAGTCTCTCCATCTGTGTATGGAACGCTAATGGTTTATATACCCAACTCCAAGAGTTTAGAAACTTCATCGCTGAATACAACATCGACGTGTGTCTCGTCAGCGAGACACACCTAAAACCTGGTCTGCGAGCCTCGGTCGCAAACTATGAATGCTTCAGAAGGGATCGACCCACTGCTGGAGGTGGTGTCGCTATATATGTGAAAAGAAGCATTCCGCACTTTGAAACCCGTCTTCCGGACCTTCAAGTCACCGAGGCCATCGCCATAGAAGTAAGCACAGCCAGAGGGAACATAACGATCATCTCTGCCTACCGACGCCCGCGTGGACAGTTTCCGGAGGCAGAAGTAGCCCAGCTAGCTTCTATAAGAGGCAAACTTCTTATAGGGGGAGACCTAAATGCTAAGCATGCTGACTGGCATTGTAACAGACCCAACCAGGCGGGCAAAATTCTAAGAAGAGTTGTCAATAGACACAACATGTGTGTGTGGGCCCCCGAGGAGCCCACCCATTACCCTTACCACGCTGGTAGACCAGACATCCTCGACGTCCTCGTCTCAAAGAATATTCCTGGTTTCATTGCGGCCTCCACAGTAGACACCCTGTCCTCTGACCACCTCCCGGTCATCTTCGAGGTGGGAACAGGTACCCTACAGCTTGATGATACTCCAAGCTACGACTTCAAAGCTACAGACTGGAGGAGATACCGACAAATTATAGCCGATGCTCTCGAAGACATCCCAGCAGACGATAACCCGGACACTGTCCTCGAAGTATTTGAAAGTGCGGTAATGAATGCCATCACCAACACTACGATACTAAGGAATAGCCCTGAACTATCGACAAAACTCCCTCCTCACCTGCTAGCAGCGATCCGGCACAAAAACCGAGTCGCGAAGGAGTGGAGGCTTACTAATGAATCCAGCTACCAGGAAACTCTTGAATCGCCTCCAGAAGGAATTGAAGGCCTCACTAAACGACCACAGAAACCGAGAATGGAACGCCCGGTTATCCATGTTACGACCTGAGGATGGCACGTTATATACCCAGACTCGCAGGCTTACCAAAAAACGCCACAGAATTCCACCATTACTAGGAAATCGCGGACTTCTTTATCGTCCCGAAGACAAGGCAAATGCCTTGGCGGATGTATTTGAAAGTAATTTTCATCCAGCCCCTGGTGATGCAAACCGTCTAGAGGAAGTCAACAGGCGACTCAATGTCTTTCTAGAAGCTGCGGACGACGATGAACATGACATCGAGCCAATCACGCCTCAAGAGGTGCACAGCTGTTTGGCCACCCTCCATCCTAAGAAGGCGCCGGGATTGGATAGGATTGGCAACATCTGTCTGCGTAATCTGCCGCCGGCAGCTGAGGACTACCTCGCTGCCCTCTTCAATAACATCATCCTAACACAGACATACCCATCAAGCTGGAAGCACGCAGTAATCGCAGCGATCCATAAGGCTGGGAAAAATCCATCGCTGCCACAAAGCTACCGACCCATCAGTCTGCTCCCCTCAGTAAGCAAGGTGTTCGAGCGCCTGCTCCTGAAACGATTAAATCGCCACATCGATCAGCAGGGAATTCTACCCAACCACCAGCTAGGGTTTCGCCGTGGACATTCGACCACACAACAGCTGATGAGGGTGGTTGAGACTGCCACTCGAGCGTTCAATTTTAAACAATACTGTGGTATGGTCCTACTTGATATTTCCCGAGCCTTTGACTCTGTTTGGCACGCTGGCCTCCTGCTGAGACTTTATGAGCAGGGGTTTCCCGGCAAATTAATTAAGCTGATAAAGTCGTACCTAGAGGAACGTACATTCAGCGTAAGAGTTGACAAGGTCACATCAACCCGACGCAGAATAATGGCTGGCGTACCCCAAGGATCGGTCCTCGGCCCCTTGCTGTACTGCCTGTATACTGCCAACGTGCCCACCCAAGAAAACGTTAGCACAGCAACCTACGCAGATGACACCGCCTTCTTCACCAGCAGCCGCAGTAAGGCCATCGTCACCCATCGCCTACAAAATGTATTACAGAAAACTGAGGCCTGGGCGAGGCGTTGGAGAATTGAGATCAACCCTGCTAAAACCCAGGCCATCATGTTAACTAGAAGAAGAGGGCCACGCCTGCGACCGCAGCCGGACCCTCAGTTGAAACTTAACAATAATTTGATACCTTGGTCCAAAACTGTACGATATCTGGGAGTTACTCTGGACACAAGACTCACGTGGAGAGCCCATATAGAGGACCTGCGTAAACGTGCCAGCGCAAGGCTACAAACACTCTACCCGCTGATCAATAAGGACAGCAAGCTACCTGCGTCCACGGGCGTGCGGATCTACTGCTCCCTGATCAGACCAATACTCGAATATGCCTGCCCTGTATGGGGTTATGCTGCCAACTCTCATATGCACCGCTTACAGGTTGTGCAAAATAGAGCTTTAAAGAGAGCCCTGCACGTAGATAGCAGGTTCCCTACTAACGCCACACATGAAGCTACAGGTCTCCAAACACTAAGGAATAGATTCAAAGAGATCGCTGTCAAGTTCTACAAACTTGCTCAAAACTCTGCTAACCCCCTAATTAAAGAGCTGGGGAACTATCCAACTGGCCTAGGACCACATGCCGGACCCATGGCACTCGTTATGAACCATTAGTCACTCAGAATGATATGACAGACAAGTAAGAACGCCAAAACTGATGATATACCTACAGCCAGGATATGACACACCCAACAAACTTGGAGGAAATGTCTAACGACAAAGCCTCCGAAACCCTCTGCCAGATATTAATAGGCAGTAATTGGCGTGGCTGCTGCGGTTAAGCAACGGTGAGCGTGGCCAGCACTTGGATGGGTGACCATTTGGCTCCATACGCAGTCCGCAACACTGATACCCTCAGTTCCAGCGCGCTGATTGGGCGTCGTGGCAACCCTCTGTAAACGACATTCGAATTTCGGAGGCAGCGAAGCCAGTCTGTTTTTGTGATTTTGAGAAGAAATATCAAGAATAGACCTGATGAAGATAACCGAGCAGGTTGTCGAAACGTCGTCGTTTTATGACACCATCCGGCTGGACTCCCGAGAAACTTTCATTGAATCAATACGCCGGGAAAGTCTCCATTTACATATCGCATTCGTATTAATTATCTTTAAAAGGATATTAAGGTTTTTTTTTCCTTTCTGGCAAAGAAATCCATAAGTACTGGAATATAAAGCAAAGTCCAAACATTTTGAGAGACGGCGAGTTCAAAATATCATATGACAACCATGAAGATTATCTTAGCAAATCAAAAATTGGCCAAATTGATTCTTGCCTCAAGAATATTAAGAGTTCTTAGTTAAGAACGGATCACTTCCTTCTTACTTCAATAGTTAAGATTCCTCCCCGTTGGCTGAAACCAAAAAATCCCCAGAAAAACGCTAGGCAGGATTAAATAAAATAAAGCAAAAGAACAAAACTAATATCACGGCATTTTGAAATGGCTAGAACAAAAGAAGATGAATGAAAGAACATTAGAAGATGTAAGTATTATTGCTAAGAACAAATGATTATGAAAGGAAGGGTGGAGGTACCAGGATGAAAAATATCCTAAATTGTAGAAGAAAAATAAATGCGTTTAAGAAGTCAGTAGAAGAAAAAACTGACTACAAAGAGAGCGAAAAAAAGAAGGTCCCTAGTGCACATAAAATCTCACAATTTTGGTAAGCGTCATTTCGTAAAACATAACATTTCAATGAATCTGAAACACAAAAAATATAAAAAACTAACATGGCTATATTTTTCAAAATTTATGGTCAGAATCTGAAAATCATTTAGTCCAATCTTATTGAGTTTATAACTTTAAACAGGCCGGCCTCGGTAGCTTAGGGGCTAGAATACTGGCCCCCCGTGCCGAAGGTCGCAGGTTCGAGTCCAGCCGAGGGCAAGGGTGTTTAAGTGTGTGTCTATTTGAATGTCCTGTCCGTCCTGTTGTGTCAATACTTAGTAGCTAAATATATATACTGTATGACTGATTCACTGGAAACTATAATAATCACATTGAGCTGGCTGTATGGATTCAATTGCCGAATGCCATAAAAAAAACTGTAAACAGCAAATTAAAAAACAGAAATTGTATATCTAAAAATTGCCAAAACAATAAGGTACCTGGAAAGAATGGACTTAATATAGAACTATTTCCATATTGTGATGAAACACTTAAATCAACATTTCTACAACTTATTAATAAAATATGAAAGGAAAACCACCATCAAGGCAGAGAGCTACACTTTCCCAATTTTTAAAAAGCTAAGTTGAAAAAATTGTGAAGATTTCTGAAAGATTAGTTTACTGAACAGTGGGTGCAAAAATTTTGCAAAACTATTTAAAAAAGGATAAATGTTATTATAATAAAACTGGCGAAGAACAGAAAGATTTCCGAAAAGAAAGTTTGTGCATTTGGATACTATGAGATTATTAATCGAAAAACATTTAACGTAGAAACACATCTGGCATTAATAGATTGCAGAGAAGCTTTTGATTGCGTAACCCACTGTAAACTGTTAAAAATCCTAGCCTCCGATGGAACACGAAATCAGGTAATATTTCCAAGATAAAATCGTTATAAATGCAATTTCATAGCTGTTGTGCTGGAAATTCCAACAACAGACTGGAAGCCTATTCGCTGTGGCGTTAAACAATGCTGCCTTTTATCCCAGTTGCCCATTAATATTTATAGTAATTCATTAATCAAATACTGCAGATTAAGACAACATTTACAGTAAGTATAACATTACAGAGAAATAATTAATTACCTATCATGTTGATAGTATGCATGCAAAAGTAAACGATTTGGTTGTTTTTACTTGTATGTATATAGACACGTATAGCAGTCTTCCTGTCATAGATAAGTAAACAGTTCACTTGCAAGAACAATTATTAATGAGCTGTGACAGTGGATTAAAATAGTACAAACTGTAAAGGATTGACTCTGAAATTATATAAAGGCCCATTCACGCTAGCGGTCAGCTCAGCTCAGCTCAACTCAGGTCAAAAATCGCTATACACGTAATCCAATGGGAGCATTCACACTAGGCGGTCCGGTCAAGTCAGAACAAGACAGGTTAAACTGAAGATCGCGCCGCCACGTTTCATCAACGGTCAAGACCTGAGCTGAGCTGTGCTGACCGCTAGTTTGAACGTGCAACGGTCAGGTCAGGTCAGGTCAGATCAAATGGGCGGCGAACGTCTGAAAACTCTGCTTGTAAGCAATAAAACAGAGTAATAAATAAAAAATAAATATTTTAATGATATGTTGTTTCTGTTTATTATTAATTCGGCAAAAATTAATATAAATTCAAATATTATTACCCATTTTAGTACTGCCAAGGTACAGATCCTGTTACAGAATTAAAAAAAAATATGTGATTTTATTTCTTGTTCTGTACGAGCGTTAGCACCCAAACAAAGAATATTTGTAAAATAGGGTTACTCTCGTTCATCCTGAAATTCATTTTCTACTTGGCATGAAATTTTATCCTTCTGTAAATAACTGTGCAAAATACATGTTGGTTAAACTATGTTATCAATTAATCCTGGAGCAGAATTAATTTTTCTAAAATAAATTCGGAATCTTTGAGCCCTAAAATATTTTCCACCACTCGTCTCGCACGGCATGGCCGGTAGTTAACATTCTTTTTTCTCTTGATCTGTTTGCGCTTGAAACTCTGGATGCATCCAGAACCATCCTCTTTTTGATCTTGACGTATTTTTAGACTCATGATCCAAAATCATTTAATTGAAGTTAGAGTAAAAAACAGCATGCTTAGCTATGAGCAACTTAAATGAAATGGCCTCGTCTACCACTTGATCTGACCTGACCGCTAATATGAGTGCTATCCTGGATCGTGAGCTGATCTGAGCTGACCGCTAGTGTGAATGGGCCTTTAGGGATTTGACCAATGTAGTCTATATCTGCATCAGCGATGTAGGCTCTGTACTGACGGACACAGTGAAAGATTTTAACAATTTTGCAATTTAACGTCGACGCCCTAACTATGCTTTATCACCATGTATAGTTGCAAGGGTACACGGCTGGGTACCATACGAGTCGCACTTTCAGGCATTGTGGGTCTTGCGCTGGGAATGGGCCGTATAAAAGCGGGTTACGAAAGGTCACGTGTCGTGTCCCAAGGAGGAAGTCTCGCGCCGCGCGAGACAGGTGAATAGACCTCCCGCGCGCACAACACTAACTTAGGGAAGCTCGCCAACGGTACCGTATCGATAAAACACGGTTCTCCTCTCAGTACAACAGTGACCTGGAAACCCCACGAAGAAGCAGCGAGGCGCAATAAACAAACTGCAACATAAACGCTGTACTCGTGTTACGCCAAAAAAAGGAGACGGAACAGGACAAAGCTGAACTCCGCAAACAAGTTCACAGCAAGTTTCTCTCCGCGTGAAATGTGCTCTGCGCTTTTATGGGACTCTGTAGAGATACGTTTTTTAGATTGGGGTATTGTGTGTTCCAGTGCTAAGAGCAACATACTCGCACTGTGTTGGGATGCGCTTAACTGATTTATTCACAAGCAAGTCGAAGAGTGTAGCCTTAATGAAAGCAAGAGCGATAATCAGAGAGAGTACATGTATGTTGAAGTAGATATCTACAATTAAAACATAACATCACACAAAAGAGTTATACACACTGCCTGTCAAAAAAAAAAAAAAAGCGAGCCACCCAGAAGGGGAGTAGGTAACGAAATGAAACTTTACGAGATGAGAGGAAAAGAGGACGTTATTACAGTGGTTATAAAATCGAGTCAAATTTACAAACTTGGCAGTATGAGCCAACTTATCAGTATGGTATTACACCACCTATGGCCTGGATGTATACACTGATTCCGTTGGTAAGTGTGTTAAAAGCCGTTGTATACACTATTCAGGCAATCTGGCCCGTCCGAGCTGGTCACAAACATGTTCTATCGGCGACAGATCTGGAGATCTTGCTGGCCACGGGAGTATCTAAACATCACGCAGGTAGTTCATGGAGACACGTGCCTTTCATGGACGAACATTGTCCTGTTGAAAAATAGCACCACGATACTGTCGTATGAGAGGTAACACGTGAGGATGCAGGACATTCGTTACTGGCCGATATGCAATCGGAGTTCCTTCAATCTAGTGACCTGACCCGATGTCTTCCGACAACATTAAACCGGGAGTATCACCAATGTGTTCATCCAAAACATTTGAAGAATGGTATCTCTTTCCAGGTCACCACCATTCTCGCCGACTATGGTCATCCAAGGTAGTACAGAACCGCGATTCATCGCTGAATACAATGCGAGGCCATTCGTCAGTAGTCCATGACAAAGACTGAAGAATTTACGCACACAGTCTGAAGGAACTATGTTATGCAATTCATCGAAATATTTTCACAGGAACACGACATAATTCCTCAAGCTCATGCAGAAGTGATTTTGTTACCATCTTTCTAAACGATGGAAATACACAGACGAATTTATAAATTACTTCAGAAAAAGAGTAATAGCACAGAAGTACGGACAAAAACGTTAACTATCGGTTATATACTTCACACTATATAATGTTCTTTAACAGGTACATGGTAATAGGCCAATAAAATGTCATTTATCTTTTCTCTTTGTTATGTTCAGCTATTTGAAAAAAGATTAACGCTCTTTTTTCGACATGCAGGTTTTATACGCCGAGTACTGTATGAATTTAAATGTCTTATGTTAAGCATTTAGCAAGTACCATACTACTTGATGTGCGTTTTTTAATCGCACTTATCGGTATCTTAGAGCAAAATAAATAGAATCAATAAGACATTCTAGAAAGCAGGAAAATACTAGCACTCTTATGCTTCTGTGGAGCACTACTAGCTTTATAGTCTATTTCTAGGATTCAGATGTGTTTAAATTCAATTATTTTTTGCACCTTATTTTTATTAAATGCTGAATCTACGGGTAATACGAGGCATGTTTTTTAATTAAGTACCGTTTTGAAATTTAAAAAAAGACGTGCAAATATATATCAATAATTTTATTTTAACATGAAATCCTGTACCTTACTCTACTTTTCTACATAATTCCCTTCAATATTGAGGTACTTGTCATAACGTAGTACCAGTTTTTAAAAACGCTCCTCATAGAAGTCTGCCGCCTGACGTGTTAACCGCTGCATCACAACTGTTTTGACTTCGTTATCGTCTTCAAGACGCTGACCGCCCAGGTGTTTCTTCAAGTGCAGAAACAGATGGTAGTCACTGGGCGCCAGATCAGAGCTGTACGGAGGATGATCTAGAGTTTCCCATCGAAAAGATGTGATGAGATCTTTGGTCTGATTAGCCACATGTGGACGGGCTTTGTCATGCAGCAAAACGATGCCCTTGCTCAACTTGCCACGTCTTTTGTTCTGGATTGAACGGCACAGATTGTTCAATGTCTCACAATAAGCTGCTGCATTGATTGTCTCATTACGAGGCAGAAATTCCACAAGCAATACTCCTTTTCTGTCCCAAAAAACTGTACACATGATTTTCCGGGCAGGAATCGTTTGCTTGAACTTCACTTTTTGGGTGAATCTGAATGCCACCATTCCATAGACTGTTGCTTTGATTCATGTGTGACGTAGGCCATCCATGTCTCATCGCCCGTAACAATTTGGCTTAAGAAATCATCACCATCGTTGTGGTACCGCTCAAGGAAAGTCAATGCACTGCCTAAACGTTTGGTTTTGTGCACATCCGTTAACATTTTCGGTACCCAACGTGAGCACAATTTTCGGTAATTCAAGTGCTCGGTCACAATGCCATACAAACACTTCAAGAAACATTAGGAAAGTCATCACACAAGGAGGAAATCGTAAAGCATCTGTTTTCTCTCACCTTATTGTCCACTTTCTGCACCAAACTTTCATTAACGACCGAAGGATGCCCACTCCGTTGTTCATCATGCACATTTGTGCGGCCATCTTTAAATGCTCTCACCCACTTTCTCGCCATTACATCACTCATAATGTTTTGTTCGTAAACAGCACAGATCTCACGATGAATATCGATCGGTTTTACGACTTTAGCACAGAGAAATCTTATAACAGCCCATACTTCACAGTTGGCGGGACTCACGATTATCGGAGGCATCTTAAACACTCAGTGAACAACGTAAACAAGGTAGAATAAGACTGTAATGGCGTCAGTGAGTAGGCAAGAGATGCAGGTACCCAGTGCGCATGCGCGGAACACCGACCGTAGCGCTGCAGCCACGGTGTGACAAAACGGTACTTACTTAAAAAATACGCCTCGTATAAGTCATGAAAGCCTGTGAAGAGAGTACTGTTCGAGGAAACGGCCTCAATTTCTAACACAATTCGGTGCTACGATTGAGGATGTGTGTATAACTGTGGAGGATGCTGCAGTACACATTTGAGCTTGGTGTGCTGGCTCAGGAGGTTAAAGCACCTAACTGGAAAGCAAGAAGACTGCGGTTAGAATGCTTGCCTCCACTGGAATTTTTACGGGATCTTAATATGACATTCGCATGCGGCAAAGCTTTCGATGATTTGCTTTGTTAAAATTAAGTACGGTTGGATGGTTCAACACTGTTAGCCGGCAGCGTTTGTAGGTTAGAGTAAAGGTGGGTTACCACGGCGCGTGGTTTTGGAGCCACGCAACATTAGCCGAAGTGTACAGAGCTAATAATAATTATTATTATTATTAGCACTGTACACTTCGGCTTGATCTTTACCGACTGGTTGACGGATAGAGGTGCGCCATCCCTGCAAGCACGGCCCGCTCCTTGGTAACTGGATCGGCCCGGCCCGCAAATGTGCTGATCGTGGGAAGCCAGCTTAACAATGAGAGAGGCGGAATGTAAGGGAAATTTAAGCTACCTATCTAGGTCTCCTAACTATGACGCCACGAACTTTACATTTGTAAGAGCAAGCGTGGAGATTAGAAGATCTTTCCGGACACTTCGCTTTGAAGACAAAATCACTTAGCCGTCTAGATTTATACCTAGCCACGCTGATATCATTCTCTCTAACGAATCAGCTACACGCATATTCTTTCGTTTATTTAATTTATCCCTCGTAAAGACTGTAATGGTGAAAAAGTTTGTAAAAGAATATTCCAGAAAGGATCAATTTCAGGCGAAAATGAACATAAAAAACGCGGAGGGACAAAGAGTCTTAACTTCCTTGGAAGGTTGACAGCAGCTGTAAACGCTAAACACCTAGTTAGCTGCGGGTACTGGTCTCTGATCAGGCTGAGATTAAGAGTGGAATGGTCAACTTTCAACTTGACGAAATAGGGCTTCTTCAAAGCCCACGGGACCAAATGTGTACGAAGAGAACATCAAACAGTACAGCTAGTGATTCAGTGTCCATCGTCTCCAGATGCTTGACTTGCATCAAACTACTCAGAATGTCTTGGACATGGTTAATGTCTGGTCGATTAAAATCTGAAATACCCGCCCTGTTAGCCCAGTTAGTTGCCGCAAAGTGATAGTGTCCATCACCTTGCTAACTGTCCACCGTTAAACTTGCATTAATAAGTCCACCTTAAACTGTAGACTTAATGAACGTGATTAATCTGCTGCTCTAATTTAGCAGTGCAACCTTTAAGATTCCACATTCAACAGTCGTACGGCGTGTTTTGAATGGTTTGGCCCTATCACCATCTATCACACTCGCAAGCTGACAGTTCGTTAAGTTTTTATAACTGCTACAGTTGCTGAAACATACCCTCAAATTAAACGTAAGGTATTACTACTAAATCATTGAAGAAAATTCACAGTTCTAATCGAACACTTTAGATTTAATACTTCTCTCCTCCAATCGCGTCATTACAAGTTTGCTTTTACATTAATTCGATAAATTATTATAGATGGCGCATTCTAACTATACAAACTAACGCCACATAACATTTGCCTCGGTAGTTCAGCGAGTGACATTTCCCACATACAACAACTGCCAAACTGTTGTACCAAAGATACTATAAATGCATTCTTAAATCTTCATTCATGCTACCTGGGTTGCTAAAACACACTACTGTCGTTGGAAACCAGCCATATACATTTTATTACAAACGTTAATACAATTATTCAGTATTTATAATTAATGAACAGTTAAAACAACACTAATGACATAGTCATAATAATAATAATTGAATCAGTAACATAAAAATAATTGGGGGGGGGGGGGGGAGGGTGGCAACAATTGTTACAGCCTGCCAAGGGGTCAGCTGGTGGTGCAAGAAATTATCATCAAAAGGACTTTTCCTGCTGGGTGGGAGACGCGCACAATTGCTGATTACTTGATTATGCACCAAAATCCTAGGTCAAAACCAAATCCTCTCTGCAATGCGTATGGAATAAGGGCATATAATCATAGTAGATGGTGACTCCGTTGACGGTTCGGGATATGGCGGCCCTTATTGTCCTATCAAAGATTAGGGGGCGTCTATTAATTACGTTAGGTGAAAATGGGGGGAGGGAGTCCTGCGAAATCTCACCAAATCTCATCATTATTATTTGGGGGGGGGGGTGACGGAAATCTCACATCATCTTTTTAATTTCTTGACGAACAGTGGAGCTTAAAAAAAATGTCGAAAGAGGAGGGGGGGGGGGGGGGTTGTCCAACCAGACCTAACCAAATGTTACCACAAGACTGGAGGGATTCCAGAATTGCGGGAAAACACCTCAGGTAATTAATGAACGCCCCTTAGTATCGAACAGAACGGCAGCGTGTTTTACCCTCCCTTTCTTTCCATCTTTCATTCGTTCACAACATAAAACAACACGACTGACACATCATAGTCAAACACAAAACAATAAACCTGCAAATACAATTTCATTACTGTTTAATTTCCCAAGAAAAATTGTCCACGAACCCCAGGGTTGAGCGGAAAAAGTAAAAATCTTAAGAACAATATTATGAGATATTTGGAGCCGCGTATATGTTGTAAATGTTATTGAGTTAATTATAAATTTTGAAGCAATTTTGTATTGGATAATTCGTGGAGTTTATCAAATTGTCTGACTTGACCTCTCTAACACAAAGCCATTCTCTACAATATACAATTACAAATTTTTCTTATGGATAAGCAACTAATACAATACATATATACAATGACAAGAACATTGGTAGCGTTCACAAATTGATGTTCAGTTGTTGCAGCCATTCTATGAAGGAACTTGTAGCTCTGAAAACATTTCCAAATGGTCCATCGTACTTTCTTAGAGGGCATCCCCTGATAATATGCTCCACACTCTGGGAAGGAGCTCCGCAGTCACATGCAGGAGAACCCTGAAGACTCCACTTATACAGCATGGCGTTGCATTCCGCATTGCCTGTTCTTAGGCGATTTAGTTTGACCCACTGGTCTCTATTTAGGTGGAATCCTGGAAGTCCAGTTGTGGGATCTTTAATATCTGGATGTTTAACAGATGCGGAGTTCCAGCTTTGTCACCATTTTTCCTTGACATCAAAGTCGAATACATCTTGCCATACTGGATTTCTGGATTTAAGACGATTGGGGGGTAAGTCATGTAGGACCTCGTGGATTGGGAGATCCTTTTAATGGTCAGGAAGGTGCAGTTTTATCTACTCACGTGCCGTAGCTTCTTGGCGTCTTACCTCTGGAGGTGGTATTTTGCTGATTAGGTGTAACCAACGGACTGGGGTGGAATTTAGGGTGCCAGTTATTGTTCTCATACTGTCATTCAGATGGACGTCGATTTTTCTAGTGTGAGCACTACGTTGCCAACTGGAGCACAGTTCTCAGCGACAGGGTAAACCATGGTGAGAGCGGTTGTTCGTAGTGTATCCGCATCAGCTCCCCATGAAGTACCAACTAGCTTCTTCATGATGTTGTTTCGTGTTCTACGTTTCTGACGTGTTTCTTCCAGGTGTTTTTTGAATGTTAAGGAACGGTCTAAGGTGATGCCAAGATATTTAGGATAGAAATTATGTTTCACTCTCTGGTGGCAGAAGTTTACTTTGAATTACTGATGTGCTATTCCATTGCTCAAGTTGAATGCGCATACTTCTGCTTTCAACGGATTCGATCAAAGTCTCCACTTCCTATAATATGCATTCAAGGTTTCTAAGTCGTTAGAGAGAGTGCTTTCACCTTCCTCTAATGCGGCAATTTGGACAGCGACAGCTAAGTCGTCATCGTAGCAGAATTTACTGCCTGTTGTTTCAGGCATGTCACTGATGTACAAGTTGAAGAGCAATGGAGCTAGTACTGACCCTTGAGGTAATCCATTTTTTATTCTAAATGACTTACTTGTCTTATACCCACCAGTGCCCTTAAAATATCGGTTGTTCAGCATATTCTTCAGAAGTGATTTCAAATGTGTTTCTAAGTTAATCCACTATCGATCGGTACTAGAGCTATGACCTGTGGTGAACCGTTACGTTAAGAAGAGATCAAGAGGGTACCGTGGGACTAGTTGGTCCGGTGGGAACTGGGGCGCCGTTCCCAAGGTGGGTCGGGCAGGTGCTACCTGCAACCCTCTCGGTGTCAACAGCACTCGGGTCTGGTCCGTCGTGAGAGCGCACCCGGTCCATAGTGACTCCCTCAATGGTCCATTGAGGCGGCGGTGACTGAGTGGCCCGCGGATGACCTCGCCCTCGTCCGACTTTCCCACCCCTCATTCAGCAGGCACCAGATCAGACCGAGCGGAAACCTTCCACCAACTAACGTAAAGAAACCGACAGCCATTTAGCTGTAATCAAGCACTATGTGTCAATACAAAATATAATAACTGTTTTATGGGTAATGTTTCCGACTTGCAGCTAAACAAATGCTTTCGATGATAGACGCGCGTCGCCTTTATTCAAGACATCTTCAGTGCCCTATGTAAACATACATATATATAAAGATGAATGTATGTATGTTTGTTTGTTTGTTCTTCATACAAATCCACAGATTTCATCCGATCGCGATGAAACTTAGCACACTTACCCTTTGAAACATGGAGAAAAATATGGTCTACATTTGGTTGTGGTCTACATTTGGTTGGAAAATTTTCTGGATAAATAATACATGTTGTCTTATAATTTTGAAAAATTACTGAATGGTGATAGAAAGACGCTTAGGATGTGTAGGTCTCTGCACGGCCATTCCATAGAGCGGTCTGGTATCTCAGTGGTTAAAGCGTCTGCATACTGCTGTCTGGATCGTGGTCTCTGGTTCAAATCTCCGTGGAGGCAAAGATTTTTAAAAATTGTTTTTGTTCGTAAGAGTCACGCCTGGACCGTCGATTGTTCGGATTGAATGTTAATCTGTAGATATCACAAATTTAGGGGTGCAATGCGAGGCAAATCGTAGGTAGATAGTCTTGCAGTGCTGTAGGTGTGAGATATATTTATCCCTCAGGGGTTGTTCACAGTCAGTGTGTGTGTGATCTGTACTAATAATCCTATAAATGCGGAAGTAAGTCTCTGTCTTTTTGTTACGTTTTGACGACTAAATGGTTATACCGATATTGATGGAATTACACAAGAAAATACTTTGTATCTGTAGGAAGAGCACAGGACAAATTTTGGGTATGAATAACTGTTGTAGTCACAAAATTTTGAGAACTTATCGAATGGTGACAAACTGACGGATGTATGTGTTAGTCTGTAATAATACATCGATTGCTCAAGCGGCGCTTCTTGGGCATTATGATAGTGTATGATTTGTTAGTAAATTTTGCTTAGAGAAAAAACGTATTATTTAGTATAGATGTCGATACTCTCTGTGCTATTAGTTTGTGTCTGTTTAAATGTTTCTGGCACCAGTTTGTTTTGCATTCTTTTTTGGCATTACTCGCGGCCGTAAACTTGCCTAAGGTATAGCTCTAGCAGAGAACGAGCAGCTAAAGTTATTAGAACCCAAGAATCGATCATGCTGAAGAAAGAAGAAAAGGCCAAGCTGAAATAAAGCTGCTCTTAGTTACCAACCCTGCCCCCCCTCCCACACATCCCCGCACTTTCGTTCGTTTTTGTTGGAAATTGACTCTCTTCATGAGACATGTTCGACGGTAGAATGATATAGTGATAGCTGTTCTGTCATATTATGCCGATCAATCCTACGTTACCAACAGCCTTCTATATTCAATTCTGGCAACAAAATTCTTAATCCACGCGTACGAAGTCGCAGGTATCAGCTAGTATACAACGATATTATTAGATTTTTGTATAGTTTACTGATATTATTAACTAGGTACTTACAGTTTTTATATAAGCATTAACACGCGCAGGTTCGTGTTTCCATACCAGCTACTATTCTCGCACTATCACTACTGTATAAAGTTTTGTAGGCTGCATTCTAGCGAATTTCACCGCCCACGAAAGGCGAAACGCGTCTTCTATCAAAAGCATTTGTTTAATTGCAAATCGGAAACATAACCCATAAAACAGATCATAGCAACTAAGGACCTGGGCCGAAAAATCACCAACAAGACAAAGGATTATATCCTTGGGTAGCTGTCTTATGTTTCTTGGCGATTTGCATGAATCTGACATAGAGATACAAAAAAAAATATTTTACCCAAATAATACTAATTACCCAAGATGCCTGCGATATGAAAGTTCAGTGACAGTGTTAGTAACAAAGAGTGCCAGTAAAGCTTACCTTCTGGAACAGTGATAATGTATTTGACAGCAACAGGGAAGTAAGGTGTTCCGACGATTGCTTAGAAATTCAGCGCGACCGGGATGGTGCTATAAATGGCAACTTACACTAAACTGCGAAAAGTGCAAAGCAATGCTTATAACTAACAAAAAGAATTCGTTTGCTCATGAGTTCAAAGTAAACAGATTAGTTGTTGACACTGTTGATTCTGTGACGTATTTAAGGGTAATACTACAAAGTAGTATGGAATGGTATTTGCACATAACTTCCGTGTGGGTAGAGCTAATGCTATGTTATGATTCAAAGGTCGTATTTTGAAGAATTTCAGTGCTCATACAAAGGAAATGGGTAGTAAAATTTTCGTGCGTCCACATTTGGATTATGTTATGGAGTTTGGGATCCTTATCGCAAGGGATTGATTGAAGCTTTAGGTAAAGTACAGTGGAGAGTCGCTAGATTTGTGACTGCTTGCTACTGTTCTTACGAAAGTTTCACAGAATCGATACTTAGATTGGGCTGGGATTGTCTGGCAGAAGGACGTCGGTTTCATCGGAATTAGTTGTCAAATATGCGAAATACTTCTTTCATTTACGAGTGCAATGAGATACTTCGTCCACTAATCTAGTTATTTCGCAGTTACATGATAAATAAGATTACTAGAGGCACAACATGCGGTACTGATAATTATGTATGTATTCTTTCTTTCCTCGGGTTATTCGAGATTGGAATGCCAAGAGTTAGTTTTGGTGCAAAGCACCTTCTGCCAATCGCAGTATTTGTGAATTGCAGTGTATGGATGAAGATGTAGATGCAGACACTGCTTAAATTTAATTCTTATTATTAGTATTATTACTATTGGGGAATGGACCATATAAGATCATGCAAGGATTTGACTCTCATCATGCCTTGTGATTAAGAATTCGTCCAATGATTTTACTGGGTAGTTATAATTAGAAATTGTGAGTTCCTGGAGCAATGGGGAGCTTAAATGATGACATGTGTCTGCAATTCGTGTTATGAGACGGAGATTGCGGACCGAACCAGCATTCGCTTAGGTGACCATGGAAAACCGCATGGAAACCTCAATTACGATGGTTGGTACGTCACATCCAGGACTCAAAACCTGTCCCGTTGTAGCTCATCGATCCATCGTGGTGACGCTTTAACACTCACAGCCAAACTGGCTGGTTGAGTTGCATTTTTATTTAAAATATACCTGGAATCCATAAAAAGTTATTTAAATAAAATAAAGATTTTTCTGTGACGTCCGCTGCAAGCAGTCTTCCTATCTATTCTCGCCGTTGCACGAGTTCTTATTGGCTGCGTTCAAGAATTCCCATGGCAAATTGAACCAGTAGCTGATTTATACTAAACACTATGTGATGCTTGATGAATCTTTTAAACAGACCCTTAAGATGTTATAAACATGTTTTAAAGAATAAATGCAACTCGGAATTTGAGGCAGAAACCAGAATAGCTGAAACAATTTCAAGTGTCTATTTTCCTATTCGAAGGCCACCATTTGGGCCAAATTCCCTCACAGGAGAGGAATTAAGGAATATTACCTGAAGGAAAAGAAAATACTGCGAGCATCTACTAAAACGAAGTTGCTTAAAGACCCCTTACAACCTTCATTATTCTTAGTAAAAAGTTTGAGGCAAAATCGACTTCCAGAATGTTCAGATAAATGGATACAAGATGCGGTAGATTATTATTGACAGATATTAATCTAATGGTGGTGAGGTTTTATAGGTTGTAAGTGTTTTTTTTTCGAAAATAAAACATTTAATACTGTACTAATGTGGCAAAGATATCAATTTTTCCAGGTGTACTGATCTGAGATTTGTTTGGTGGTCAATAAAACATATCTCCCTTTTAAATTTCATCATAAATTTATGAAACAATATTGTTTATTTGAGGCTATTCACCGAATAACATGGCAAACTTATATATGGAGCAACACGGCTACAATCCATGCAATTTGAAGATGCGTGACATGCAAGAAAACAGTTCTTGTTTGTTTTTATGTAGCGTTCTAGTGGTCAGTGGTGCGCTGAACGCTGGCAGGCATTTGAGCCATAGAGGCGGCAGCTCAGACTTATGAAACACCTGCACAGCCGTCGGCAATCGCCTGTTGAAGTTGACTGAAACATCGTTA
This sequence comes from Vandiemenella viatica, assembly GCA_031002005.1. Taxonomy (NCBI): domain Eukaryota; kingdom Metazoa; phylum Arthropoda; class Insecta; order Orthoptera; family Morabidae; genus Vandiemenella; species Vandiemenella viatica. Next base: position 76,938,236 of record JARYHS010009186.1, on the reverse strand, counting down.
AGGCCGCTCGCGCAGCGATTTATAGCCTCTCCGTCTGGCCGTCTCTACAGTGATTTACTGTTCTTCGAGACAGCCGGTCTCATTTTCGCTCAGCACATTGTTATGCGAGTTCACGAAACTGCTCCTCTTGGTCTTATCTCCTAACACTGTACAAGGCTGAACAAGCAGCCTGATCTTTTCAGGAAATATCGTCATACCGAGCGCTGTGGCTAACACAAACCCTAATGTGTTCGAGTCCTGGTTTGGCTGTCTAGATTTCTGTTTTACATGATTTCTCGAAATCACTACATGCTATTGCAGCACGGCTCCTCCATAAAGGCCATAAACATCTACATCTTTTTGAGACACGTAGCAACCTGTGTCTACATTATGATTAACTCATACAAGCTGGGATTTGAGTCTGCAGCGCAATTCGGAGAGAATTTCCAGGTTGTTAACGAGTCTGGCGCATTCGGGAGGACGCGCGTTTGATTCATCGAACAACTGTCCAGATTTCGGTTTTTCATGATTTTCCACTAAATTATGCCTGGCAAATGCCGGGATGGTTCCTATAAAAGGCCATGGAAGAATTCTTCCCTCTCCTCGCCCAACGTCTTTTCCCACCTATCTCGACGTCGACGAGGCGGATAGGCATAAGCAAAAAATAAATAAATAAATAAATAAATATGTCGAAAAAGCCTAGGGCTTTAACAACAGCGCTGGGAAAGCCAAGACCTGTGCAGAGATTACGACGACTGTTTTTGTAATTCTTTTAATTTTTTCTGATTCAGTATGTGAACAGTGAAGCATTAATAAATAATAAGCGATTCTGTGAGATTCCGAAGCACATATTACTTTGTATAGTACGGAATATTAACAACATGAATTTGCTGATGTAAAAAAAAAAAAAAAAAAAAAAACACACACATTGGGAAACTTAGATACAGCCAATTTCTGTGCAACATCTTATCACTAGCAACATCATATTCCTCCCAAAAATACGAACAGAACTTGGACAGCAAAAAAGTGATATAGCTAATATTTGGTGTAAGCAGATGGAAACATGAAAGCAGAGGAAGTATTAATAAGTAATAACAAATTACTGAGCAATATGCCTCTCTAAGTGTAAAAGTAGGAATATTTAGCACTTCAAAATAATAAAAACTGATATGAATCTTGTAAACTTTAAATGTAGAACTGTGCTTAAATATAGCCAGTATTAAAACTTCCAACAGGACTCCTAAATAATGTAGAAGCTTGATATGTTATGTTTGAATTATCTGTTTGCAAAGAAGTTAAATTTTAAACTATAGGGAATTGGGCAAAGTCATTTTGAAGAAACCTAATCTATACCATTTCAATCAGTCTACTAAAAATTTATGAAAGCGTCTTACAGAAAGAAGAGATACGATGGTGTTTCACATTTTAAGACGTACCCTGTACAGGACTTGTTAATTTGTTATTGGAGGTAACAATCGAACTGTATAGGAAGACAAAGATTAATAATTGATGACATGGGTTGTAAGAGGTATGTTGAGATAAAAAAAAAATTAAAAAAACCTATTGTAGTTTTTCTGTGCGGAGCTTCTGTTTTAACAAACACAGGTTCACCTAATACGTTACGATTCATTTTTTTTTACTAATATAGCAGTCGAAACACCAACTGCTGGAGTCTTCTCTGGAGAAAATTTTTGAGAAACTGTGGAAAAGCAACGGTTATCTGACTTTATTTCTTGTAATTTTTTTTAGTCTTTCACCATAAAATAATTAGAACATTACTACTTTTCCATTTTTTTTAGCATCGCAACAATCATTCTGTCCAATCCTTTTGCCAATCACCTTCGCTATTCGTTTACCATTTTCCGAATATGTTTAAAAAGTGAAGTACCAGTTGTTTAATTGTACTGCAACAGCAGTACCGAATATTTGGAGGGAGGGGGGGGGGTGCTGGGAGCTATTTTCTGCTATTTATGTAGCTAGCAGTTGCGGCGAAGGCTTTGTAAATTGACATTTCCTTCCATTTTTACTTTGGGTCTTCACTTTACTTTGGTTTATGATTGCGTATGCTCGTGGTGTTTTTCATGTGGGTTGAAAATAGATAATCCATGCAGTGAATTCTTCACGGGAGTGCAGCCGGATACTTGTGATTTCAGGTAATAATATCTGAAATAGACCTGATGAAGACAACCGATCAGGTTGTCGAAACGTCGTCATTTTACGACACTATCCGGCTGCACTCCCGTAAAGAATTCACTGCATCAATACGCCAGGAAAGTTTCCACTCTCATATTAGATAATCCATTTCTAATTATTTATAGCCATTTTTCGTATTGACTGTGGCTTTCCTCACTACAACTACTATATTGATCCCCTCGTTAATCTATCACATTATTCTACAGTCGCCTACTACAGCCTGAGACGACCTGCCAGTGTGGTTCACAACGCGTGCTCAGGATCTGGGAGGAATAACGGAACCGGGGAAAAGCTCAGGGTACCGCGTACCGACGGTCCTGACTATGGTTTTTAGACCGTTTTCCGCTACCACCAATGTGAATGCCGAGATGGCCCCCAATCTCCGCCTCATAAACCGCACCTTTTACACACAAAAAATACACTTATCACACAAAGAACATAGTTACACATTTCGCAGACAGATAACAACAGTTCACCTCCTACATCTATATACGTAAAGATGAATTTATGTACGTATGTTTGTTTGTTTTTTTATTGGTTAATTTGTTTGTTCTTCATAAAAATTCACAGTTTTCATCCGATTTCGATGAAAGTTTGCACCCTTGTGCTCTGAAACAAGGAGAAATCTACTGTCCACATTTGGTTGAAAAATTTTCTGTATAAATAGTACAAGTTGTCTCATAATTTCTAAAAATTACTGAACGGTGATAGACAGACGCGTAGGATGTGTAGGTATCTGTACTGCCTTTCCATATAGCGGTCTGGTAGCTCAGTGGTTAAAGCACTTGCTTCCTGCTGTCTGGATCGTGGTCTCCGGTTCAAATCTCCATGGAGGAAAAGATTTTAAAAATTGTTTTTGATCGCAAGAGTCACGCCTGGCCCGTCGGTTATTCGGATTGAATGTTAAACTGTAGATATCACAAATTTAGGGGTTCAATGCGAGGCAAATCGTGGGTAGTCTTGCAACGCTGTAGGTATACACTTTTTTACGTTATAATGATCACTCAGGGGTTTTTCGCAGTCAGTGTGTGTGTGTGTGATCTATAGTAATAATACTATAAATGCGGAAATAAGTTTCTGTCCTTATGTTACATTTTGCCGACTAAATTGCTCTACCGATATTGATGGAATTTAACAAGAAAATCTGTAGGAAGATCACACGATTTTTTCTGGTATGATTAACAGTTGTAGTGATGAAATTTTGAGAACTTATCGAATTGTGACAGAAATATGTTGGAAACTGATTCTCTTCAAGAGACAGGTTCGACGGTAGAATGATATAGTGATAGCTTTCCTGTCATATTATACCAACTCGGTGTTGTTTGGGACCAATCCTTCGTTACCAACAACTATCTATATTCAATTCTGGCAAAGAAATTCTTAATCCACTCGTACGAAGTCGCGGGTATCAGCTAGGTTTCTTATAGAGTACGACCTGGTAGTAGGTAGTAGTTAGTAGTAGTAGTAGTATAAAATGCTCGGCGTCAACGAGGGCATGCGGGCATAAAACCCAAGCTCCAAATTTGGCTATGACAATGATCTGTAAAACTCATCAAAGGCAGTCGACCTCTAATGTTGGTAAAGGTTGATAAAGAGGAAGGAGACTGCAGCCAGAGACAGTAGTCATCTCGCTGGCAAAAGGTCGCATTCGCATCGTGCGTTTCTCGTATGCTAATTCCAGCGAGCGCCTCCAGTTCCACAGACAAACGCCCTGGCACCTGCTATCGGTCATCGCAAACGAGTCGCGGCGGGAGAGCTACCCGCTGGGCAACAAGCATCGGCCAACTTCACCCTGTCACACGGTCGCCATATAACGAATTAATAAAGCACCGGCCCGTAATTGATAGCAACGCACTTTCCAGTTTAACACGGCGATCCTGCTCCATCTCCAGAAAACATCTTATTAAAGTTTGTTCCTTCATCAGACAGACTTATGATTTAATTCTGTGTTGTATTAACTATGCCGGCGTTTTAAATTACCCGCATACTGACGATTCTATTGGAATGCGTTCTGGAGAAAAGGCTTCTGCTCCGACAACGCGAAAAAGCGAAAAACTTTTAACTGTCTTTTTAGGGTTCTATCAGCATAAAAATATGAACGTAATATAATGTTACTCGAAATTTTAATGCGTTGCTGTCTTGTTAAACTTTCACAAATACAGTGTTTCCTTCAGAAGGCCTGTACCAGGCCTCAAGTCTTTTCCAGCCTCTAATAACCTCGGCGTTGACGAGGTATAAAGCATCAAGAAAAAGCAAGGAAATTTGAATCCAAGTTGTCACATTGCCGCTCACCGACGCTGATCGGTGATCTATAATTAATTAAATAAGAAAATTTTTAAATTCATTGAAGCATAGTTTTAAGGCACAGTCGCCTTGAGAAAGGTAGTAGCCTCGGCCATTCCCCGTTTGTTCCATGCAGTAGCAAGGTACCTTATCAGATTTGAATGTCAACAAACTTTACTTTGAATTTAATCCGAGTTTACGTTCCTATTTATGTTGCCAGAACAACCAAATTTTACTATTTTATTGCTCCCTTCCATTGCCTTCTCGCAAGTAGATCTGTCGAAATCAAAATAGCTTAAATTTCAGCGTTAAGTTTAAAAAATAGACCAAACATTAACTGTGATAAGCTACAATTATTTATTGGGAGCTAACGTTAATTATTCCTGAACATTCGAATAGTAACTGATATACAGTAGATGTTAAGAAATTGCTATAGGAAAAATTAGTCAGTTTTAACGTACAAGTAAATTTCATGAACGGTCTGGCCCTCGGTGATTAAGGCGTTTAACTGGTGATCGAAAGATCCCCGGTTCGAATCCCTATCTCAGCATAGATTTTCAAAGGCGTTGAACCCGACGTTCACCTCTGGCACAGCTTGCTTAACAGTTTGAAGTATACCAGAACGTTTCTGTGATTCGGAGATTCGGATTCCACGTTAACCTGCAGGTCCACTTTACTAGCTAGAATTACCGGTTTAGGTTAAGTGAGCGAATGCGCTGCAAATCGAAACACTCTCAATCGGTGGCCGAATACTTCGGGAATAATCCCGCCAATAGTGTCATATGCATTATTATGTATGAATGTATTTTCGTTTGGTCCAACTAGGACCACGTTAAGCTTTCATTTAGCTTGAATTTGCCTGGGATGTGACATATAGGGTTGTTTGCACTAGAGGAAACCTGCAGCTTAACACGGAATCCGAACCAGGGAAGTTTTCTGGCATAATTCACATTATACAGCAAGCTGCGGCGGAGGGGAATGTCAGGTTAACGGCCTTTGGAAATACCCGCCGAAACAGAGATTCGAACCGCGGACGTTTCGATCTCCAGTCAGACGCTTTAACCAATGAGCCCCCACCACCCCGCATTATTACATTACATTTTTTTGTTTTCTTACAAATGTTAATGCGTACCTCACTTTTACCAATGATTTCTGATTCTGAATCGCATATGTTTGATGAACCTCAGAATACCATCTGATGCGTTTGTTGAACAAATTACTTTTCTAACTGGGAGAGAACATAAAGCTATTAGAAAAAAAAAAATCGTCTAAAAACAACTGTTGATTTATTTTCATTTATTTCCATACGCGTTTCGCCCTTATGGTGTGCGTTATCATCAGCGGTTGTGGATTTATGTTTACATGTGTGTTATTACAATTTGTTCGGAATATTACAAATTATTATATACATATTTACATTGTACTTACAGATATGGTCATGATCATCTCATGGAGGTCTGGAACAGCACTTTACGCAGTTTACAGATCTTCTTCTGAATAAGTAACACTGTTTCAAAACATTCACGGATTTTTGCATAACTATTTGGCAGTGTATACATTATAATATAAACTGTACACTGTTTTCTCTAGTTACTGCATTTGTATGCTAACTAAACGATGTTTGTTTTGGTAATACAGTGGTGCCAACTTCGTTTCATTATTTTTTGTGTTGTTGTATCCGTATTGGTGTCTTAAACTTTCTCTCTGTTTTTCTCATTTGCTGTGTATGGAGAGTTTTTTTTGTTTTGTTTTTTGTGTGGTTGCTATTTTTAGTGAATTTAACAGTGTTGTATTAGTTTCTGTGTGTTGTGGTTGTTTTTAGTGAGTAAAATAGTGTTTTATTTGTTATATTTCTGAATTCATTTAACACTGATTTTCCCATTCCTATGGCTTTGTGTATTTGGTAACACTCTTGGACTGTTAATAAATGATGTTTCTGGTTGTTAATATTTAATACTTTCATGTCTATCTGTAGGGTGGTAGGGGGATGTCTAATAAATGTTCGGCGAATGTAGGATGGTTTCTGCATTTTATTGCTCTAATACGATCCTTGTATCTTATGTTAAAGTTTCTGGAAGTCTGGCCAATGTATATTGCTTCGCACTGTTGACATGTTAGTTGGTATATGCCTGATTGCTGGCATAGCTATTGTTATTCTTTTTCCTTTAAAAAAGTGCTTTCTGTGCCTCCATCGATTAGGGTAGTGATCATTTCAGGCGATGTCTCATAAAAAGAAAGAGCAATTTTACTAAGAGCTTAACTAATTGATAAATTATGTATTACTTTCCTTTTTTAGAACAATTAAATGACGATTAAAAGCACTTTTTCGGAAACATCGGATTGAAATCCACAGCTGACCATCCGAATTTCTGAGGCTCTCAAAAATAAATTCACGTACCACTCAGAATGGTTTCGTAACATCGTTGAGATTCCTTCAGTATTTCTACTGCTCACTTTTCAAATGTAACAACCTGGAGCATGAAAGACAGGTTTGTCACATATATATACAGTAATATTATAAATGTGAAAGTACATCAGCCACTCTTTCTCCCTGTCTGGTCGTTACGTTTTCACGACTAAGCCGAGCTTGATAAAATTTGACAAGTAAATACTGTGAATAATTAGGTAGGACATAGGTTACTTTTTTCAAAATAAATAAGATATTTTAACCTGAAATTGTGAAAACAGATGGATAGCGTGTGTAACTCTCTGTAATGTTAAATTGGTTGCTCAGGCTTTTTTTCTCAATCACTTAGTTTCTGTATGATCTGTTAGTGTACGAACACTATATAGTTATATATAGTTTAGATGTGGATTTACGCTGCTCCTGGCTATTATTTTGTGTTTATACGGGGCTAACTCACCGGATCCTAACACACAAACTCTATATTTCCTAGCAAAACACAGAAAAGCCAAAAACGTTGTTTACAAACCGGTACTGTCATACGATGTGACACAATTTTAAAGTACAAATAAAAATCTGCCGGTTGATCTGTGATAGGACGCCTCCCATATTCAATTCTCACCTCTCCCTTAGTTCTTTGCTAGTTTTAAACACGTTACAAATTGGTTCTCTTCACGAGAAGGTTTCAATGATAGAATGGTATGATTACGGCTTGCCAGTCATATTATGCCGACTCCATTCTTTTTGGGACACCTTTTACGAAACGTACGTCTTGCTATTCTAACAAGTGCAAAAATCACGTTTTAAACACACACACACACACACACACACACACACACATATATATATATATATATATATATATATATATATATATATATATATGTGTGTGTGTGTGTGTGTGTGTGTGTGTGTGTGTGTGTGTGTGTTTAAAACGTTGAACATATATATATTTAATTACACCAAGACTCCAAAAGAGTAAAAATGTTCTCCGAATACATTTGTGTTTTATTGAAACTGCTGAAGGAATCCTTTGTATCACATATTCGTAAAAATACGATTACCGCATTTACATTTCCTCTTTATAAGGGAAGGAAGGGTGGTGTCGTACGTCTTTATCACAATAGCTTATTGTAAACCTAACACTAACATAACTTATCTTTATTTTTGCGCCCGCTTTGAAAGTGGCTTGTTTCTGTTCCAAGTTGTCGGACGTTGACGTTTTAATGGTACACCACGGCCCCCTAGCTGCAAATCGCACCGGAAGTCCCGCTCCTCTATCGTGATCTGTAACAATCCTCGGCCCCGGATTCGTATTGTCCTCAAGGACCCTTCACCGTGGGAGAAAAATCAGTGGGGGAACAGGCAGGGTGGAGGGAGCAGCTACAGGTGGTTGCAGGTCGTGCAGACCGGAACTTCATCGACACCGTCACGCCTTTCGCGAGACCAGCCACTTGTGGTTTCCTTTCTTCCGCAACTAGCATTGTGCTGCCATGGCCCGAGTAATGGCCTTATAAACAGCGTACTGTGAATGGGCGCGGTGTTTGCGCGCTGCTCGGGGAAGTTCCCACAGCAGATTTCAGAGGACTACCTGGCCCCGGCCTACCCCTCTAGAGTGTGAGAAACACTTTGTTGCTGCCTCGGAGGGATTACTGATACTAAGCTACCTGTATCCGGTATCAACAAACACTGGCAGGTAGAAGGGAATGACGAGTGCTGGCATCACTTGTACCGCCAGCATTGATTAACACGTACTTATTATTTTTATTGCTGTACATTTTTCAATACAGGAAGAGTATTGTCAACATGAAACGTAAAAAAAATTAAATCGACTACGCCATACTTAAAGCAACCATACTGCAGTTGGCATGGATTATCTTCCGTCAACCATGAAAAACTTTTATAAAAATCGTTTGAGTCCGATATCGAATCATTATTCTTCGAAAATTGCAGTATCGAACGTTATCGCTCTCTTACAATTTTTCTGCCCTCGCATTCTGGAGGCCGGCGGTTCGAATCCCCGTCCGGGCATCCAGATTTGGGTTTTCCATAGTTTCCCCAAATCACTCCAGGTGAATACCGTGAAGCTTCCTTCAAAAGGCCATGGCCGAATTCCTTCCAGTTCCTTGTCCCAGTCCTTTCCCGCCTCTAATGACCTCAACGTCAACGAAGCGTAAAACAACAGGTGAAAAAAAACCTACATATTTGGTTTCAAAAATGGTCTTCAAAATTCATGATTGATGTCAGATAGTGACGTCTCACAGCTACAATCGGCATCTTAAGAGTTACTGAATTACAAGGTAAATCACTGGTTTACTTGTAAGCAAACAGTCAACAACCACCATCCTACCGAAACACAAAAAAAAAATCAAAAACACTGAAAATAAACAATCACAAAAAAACACCAACAAACAGTCCAAGAAAGTTCAAGAATGACAGATCTTAATGAATTCACAAAATTAACACAAAAAACATTGTTAATAACGTTACAGAATAATCAAAACAGTGTAAGGTGATACAAACACAACAGTAAATTGCAATAACTGACAGTCGCGAAAACAGATATTTTAACATACACGAGCAAAGCTATAATAATTCAAGCAACAACATCAAGTTGCTGCCACGGTTCATGTAATTAAACAACACCGATGGTACTAACTACGTATACCCAGACAAAAGCAACGAGTGTGACCGACTTATACAAAACCAGTGATCTAGTGACCTTCTCAAAAATACAAGGAGGAATTTTGAACGACAATTCCAATTCAGGTACTATAGCATTGAAAATAGAGCTGTTCCCGATCAACATGTAACTGATGTTAATAAATTAGTGTGGTGTAATTGAATAATAGTTAGTTATGTATACAAATAATGCAGTTTTACTCAATACCACCAAGTAATTTTACAGTCACTGATGATGACCCACAACAGAATGGCGAAACGTATCTAAGATTCAATCTTTTTTTAAAAATTAAAAATTTGTTAACTGATGATATTCTATTTAATAAAGGAGAAAAAAGTGTTATCAACACAGTAGGTAGTAAGTGTGTGTCAGTAAGATATCTGAATGTTAGTATGGAACAAAAAGAAGAATGTAAAGTGGGTGAAACTGTTGCTAAGTGACCTAGAAGTAGGCACGCGATTATTTTTGTTTTAGATTAGATCCATTCAGCATGACGACAACACTGATATTAGAGACGAAACAGGATTGATGGCAAGTTACGGGAACGAAAACGGCCTTGACCTTCATGAACGAAGCATTCCAACATTCGCATCGATAAATTCCGGAAAACCATTTGGTAACGGAGATCAAACACGCGTCCTGCTGAATCCCAATACCACTCGAACACCATGCTTAGTGTAGAGGAGAAGGTCGAAAGAAGGGATAGGGTCTAAATACGGGCTACTTGATGGAAGTGGGATAAGGAGGTTGTGCTCAGGCACGAGAATGGCACCAAAAGGAACATCAAGTGGTAAGAGAAGAGTAGTCAGCAAATGAACTTGGTCTGTGACACACGCACGTTGTCGCAAATCGTTTTATCGGAAAACTTGTTTTCGAATAACTCAAAACTTTTCAAGGTACGTCAACATTAATTTAACTCTTTCTTACTTACTCACTAAATTAAATGGCTTCCACCTTATCTCAAAGTACATGACCTGAGCTTCATGCAGGACACCTATCCTGTTCGATTTGTTTGTCTTGTAATGGTTGCCGAGACCATCAACTTACCGCATGGTCTAAAACCGGGCTATCATTGGTGGTCTAATAACGGACTAACTCTTTTCTTGAAAACGCGAAGATTTCACCACACTGGTTCAACAACCAACTGCTCAAACTTCAACGTCCAAAAGGTTTAATCCATTTGATGTACCTTCAATCCCGACCATTGCAAAGAAAAAGCAATTGTGGACGCAAGTGCGCCAAGACTTACATCATAACTGGATCTCTTTACAGAAAATGATTGAAGAAAGTGTGAAGCGTATAGCCTTGAACAACTGTCAGGCGATTGTGAAAGTATAATCAGTTTCCTCAGCAAAGAGAAATAATTCAAAATTGCCAGGCCAAACCAAAAAGCCCATTAGGTAAGCTCAGCGAAGAGTTGGACTCGGAAGAAGACCATAGAGTCCCTCCTACTGATGACAACATTAACGATGACGATAATAACGATTTCTCTAGGGGATAAACTCGGTTGACGCCAGTACAGCATGCAATTTCACTGATGGAATCTTTTCATATGATGTCAGATTCGAAGTGTGGATTAAGTTCTACAAGTGTGAATGATGGGCAAAGACTGAATATGCTGTAATGGAAAATGAAATATATCTGTAATTGTATAATGTGAAGTTAATAAAGTTTTTGAACAAAATTTGTTCTTTAATTTATTAGGAGATAAATTTCCATTTTTGTACAAGCAGCCCGTATTTGGACCACCTCTTGAAAATCAGTCATTTTACATATTTTTTAATCCTTTGATTTTGGAAAATTAAAACTAGTTATTGACGTTTTTAACCATCAATCACCTTCATCATTGTGTATAGAAGCAAGTGACATAAAAATTACCCATATTGAGTGATCAGGAAAATCACAAGGAGCAAAATAAAAGTGTTAGCCTGTATTTGGACCTTCTCCTCTAAATGCTTTCACATAGCACTCGAGGGTTCATTTCGCTGTTTCAAACGTCTGGGGCTCACTTTCGTCAAAAACAGTTTTCTACAACAGTAAAGTTGAAATATGGGTGAGCTTATCGTTCTGAGAAATTTACTTTAACGGAATGACATTGTTCTATTTTTCACACGCACTTTTAAAAAACATTCACATCAAGCTTTTTGGACTGTTATGAAAATTTTTCAAGGTGTGGCACATTGAAAAAAAACACTAAAAATATTTATATGACTTAAATCAGTAAATCAACAGCCTCAAACAAAAAAACAAAAAAAAACTCGACTATGCCCAGAATGTTCGGAAATCTTTGAATGATAATTCTCTGCAAGCGATTCAGAGTAAATATTCTCGAACTCTCCAATGGCACGGGGTTGTATGGGGAGAAAGAAACTGCTCCGCTCATTAAATTAATATAAAAAAGTGGATTTAACCTTAAAGAATAATTTTTCGAAAGTAAAATTCTACAAGTAAAAGAGTGTGTAACTAATTACAGAGTCTGTAATAAAATATTGTTATTTTAATATAAACCCTCACAGGTTCTTTAATATCTATCCACTTGGTGCTAGTGACTACGATAATTTTCGCTCTTTAAATAATAGATTCTAATCTTCCAGTCATGTTATAACTTTCTAGCCGCATATAAATGGTTGTTTTAAAACAATATCAATAAGAAACGCATTTCAAAAGATACTACTAGATACGTCCAGTTGCTATATATAAATCTTATGAATTTTAGTTCCTTCTATCGGTACCAAAAGTAATATACTCTTACCGTATGACGAACACTGTTCTTTGAGGAACGTAAATTAAGAAATATCGTGCTTATTATTTAGGATTCTAGGCTAGAAATAAATGCTTCAATAAACAGTCAAGACAGAAAAACTATTCTTCAACCTTTTATTGGTATCATTTACGAGCGTGGTGGACAATCATTTTGGAGAACGCCGGTTCGAATCCACTTCCGGGCATCCAGGTTTGGGTTTTCCATGGTTTCCCGAAATCATTCCAGGGGAATATCAACATGCTTTCTTCAGAAGGTCATGGCCAAATTCCTTCCCGCTCCTAGTCCCCAGTCCCATCCCGCCTTTAATGAACTCGACGTCGAATAGCCGTTAAGCCATAAGTATAAAAAAAAGTATCATTCATTTGACTTAGCCTTAAACACTCAAACATCCAGATTATATGCCTTCTATTTTTGAAGGTAAATGTTTATATTTTCAATGATGTACCGACATCCTAAAAATACAACAAAAAAATTATATTAACAAGGATAACAGAGCTACAAAATTTGTTAAAAAGTTGGAATGAATAAATCCTTCGTGATACTACCATGCGGAAGATTTGATCGAAACGTAACTTAGTATATGGAATCCTTGAAAGTACACATAAAAAGATGATTTGTTATTGAGTTATTTCTAAATTAAAACAGATTTTTGTGTAAATTAGAACTGATAATTTACAAATTTTTAGCAAACGAGGTAGAATTATTTTGCATCGTAAACTAAAATAATGCTAATTTAGATGGCTATGCAAATCGCACTGTTATTTTATTCTTTCCTGCCAATATTGGGAAATACACTAAAGAGCCAAAGAAACTGGTACACCTGCCTAATATCGTGTAGGGCGCCCGCGAGCACGCAGAAGTGCCGCAACACGACGTGGCACGGACTCGACTAATGTCTGAAGTAGTGCTGGAGGGAATTGACACCATGCATCCTGCAGGGCTGTCCATAAATCCGTAAGAGTACGAGGAGGTGGAGATCTCTTCTGAACGGTACGTTGCAAGGCATCCCAGATATGCTCAATAATGCTCATGTCTGGGGAGTTTGGTGGCCAGCGGAGGTGTTTAAACTCAGAAGAGTGTTTTTGGAGCCACTCTTTAGCAATTCTGGATGTGTGGGGTGTCGCATTGTCCTGCTGGAATTGCCAAAGTAAGTCGTAATGCACAATGGACATAAATCGATGCAGGTGATGCGTACGTACGTGTCACCTGTCAGAGTTGTATCTTGACGTATGAGGAGTCACATGTCACTCCAACTGCACACGCCCCTCACCATTACAGAGCCTCCACCAGCTTTAACATTCGCCTGCTGACACGCTGGGTCCATGAATTCATGAGGTTGTCTCCATAACCGTATACGTCCATCCTCCCTATACAATTGGAAACGAGACTCGTCAGACCAGGCAACATATTTTCAATCACCAACAGTCCAATGTAGGTGTTGACGGCCCAGGCGAGGCGTAAAGCTTTGTGTCGTGCACTCAGCAAAGGTACACGAGTAGGCCTTCGGCTCCGAAAGCTCATATCGATGATGATATTTCGTTGAATCGTTCGCACGCTGACACTTTTTGATGGTCCAGCATTGAAATCCCCAGCAATTTGCGGAAGGGTTGCACTTCTGTGACGTTGAACGATTATCTTCAGTTGTCGTTGGTCCCGTTCTTGCAGGATCTTTTTCCGGCCGCAGCGATGTCGGAGAATTGATGTTTTACCCGATTCCCAATATTCGCGGTACACTCGCGAAATGTTCGTACGGGAAAATCCCCACCTCATCGCTATTTCAGAGATGCTGTGTCCCATCTCTCGTGCGTCAACTATAACACCACGTTTAAATTCACTTAAATCCTGCCATTGTAGCTGCAGTAACCGATCTAACGCCTGCGCCAGATATCTGTTGTCTTATATACGCTTATTCTGAGTGTTTACATATCTCTGTGTTTGCATTCGCATGCCTATACCAGTTTCTTTGGCTTTTCAGTGTATTATAGAATGTGACAGACAAGTGAGAGAGATTGTAGCGTTTGGTGAATACCAACCACGGGTATTACTCTGTTAACACAACAATATTTTTCCTGAGTGCCTTAATTTAAATTTAATTACACACTCTCTTACTTGTATAAGCAGATTTGATTTATTATTGCTTCGAGATTACATGCTACATGCGTTTTGTAAACATGCAAAAGCATGGGCGTTTACGTAAATGAGGCGTTTATCGTCCCGAAGTTTGTCATTAGACATCCTTGTATGCAAATAACGTCTCGTTCTGTGATCGTCGTCATATTTCATTCTGACGCGCTTTTAATACACGGAGTGGTTGTCCAACACGTTAACACTGCAATATTAATATTCGTCTTGCATCGCCTTTCACTTCCGTCGCAACTCAGGACGTATAATTTACAATCGTTTTTGCTTAATGTAAGCTTTTCGAAATTATTAAGCAAATGCTATCTTACACATTATTATTTGAATTTCGCGCACGTGAGGTATACGACAAATGAACAGGTGAATTGACTGTATGTGTGGCCAGTTTATGGAAAACGTAGTTTCAAATCCCAATATTCCCGTTCACTACATGATTTATTTTCCAGAATATTCTGGAATTATTGTTTTAGTGATTATGAACATAATATGATGCGACTATAATAAAAGACAAAGTTATATTATATACGTCGCAACTTGAATGTGCAGGTATACTTACCACCAATTTCTACTTTCTGGGCCTATTAGCTTTTCGTAAACTCAGCTACATTGCAAGAAAATACCGAATATATATATACATTACAAAATTATTTGTAGGTGATGCAAATGTACAATGTGAATCCAGTCCTTTAATTCTAATAATCATACTACATTCCGTTTATATTTTATTTTATTTTTTTATTGCATTAGTAGTTGATTAACAAAATGGGTTTTGTTATAAATACATGCATCCTAATGCCTACTTGTAGTCATTATGGCTTGGTTGCGAAACAAATTTTGTTTTTGTAGCACGTTCGGAAGGGAATGATAATACTTTTATTAGTGGATTACCTAAATTGCAGTTAATATATTGGATATATCTAATAAATAATAATAATACAATTGATATTAGTACTTTAACCTTACGAAAGCATTCCATTTCGTTCTCTTACACAGCTTCAGTGGATTTTATGTTGAAATGCATTTCTATATTATTTGTTATATTTATTAAGTTTCAATTATACTAAAATTTATTTTCTACCTTAAAATTAAGAGTGTTTTCCATCCATTTACAGATTTCTCTGTCTGTGTTGGCGTCGTTGATCAATTTCCTGCTGATTTAATCTTGATCAATCTTAGCTGCACTTCCCTGCAATGCATTGTTTTCTAAGACTCTGATTTAATAATTATTTTTTCATCACGATTATACATTGCTATATGGAATTGATTTGATTTGTTAATACATATTTTTAACTACTGTTTAACACCCTTTTACATATGTTACTGTCATTTATGTAATTATGCTTGTCTCTCGATTCACTATCAGCACATAAAAAACTGTTAAAAATAGTATAAAAAACTCCACGCAATAATTGTTTAGAGTCACACACCTTACATGACGATGGTGCAGATACCATTCAGAAAGAGTTGTTCAGGCTAATATACTAATAAATTAAAGTAGTTTGGTTCCATCAAATGCAACTGTATCTACCCTTCGCGCTATTAAACAAATCCTAATAATAATATTTACCTTTATTTCGCGTAGAACATCGTTAAACTTCATTAAGATTGTTCACATTTCGGAATGAATTCAAAATAGCTGATTCTGAACAGAGTGGAATAAATTAATTACGGTATAAAATGGCAAAAACTGTATGCTTTGTTCATGTGAAGAATTTTGATTACTTGAGCTTTCCTGTTAGGAAACATGATACACGTGTACAAAAACGTTCCGACGTGGTAGAACTGCGGTTTAGTCCTATAGATTTTTGCATTCCATGTTTTCCCAAAATTGTTCCATGACATGAGAGAATTTCTTGCCGTCCCTTATCGACTACCATATTCCGGTTCTAATGACACCGAATGAAGACAAATTTTAAAACTCTAATAAAAAAAAGTACATACACAAGAAAACAAAACGAAAGAATAAAACATAAACATACTAAAACAAAAAACAAACGCTTATACACACAAATAGAAACGCAACCGTACAAAACACGTAGAATACACAAAAAAACATCCTCAAAACACAAACACACACATAAAGGTAAAAAAATTAAAACTTCTGCGGAGAATCGGGAACCGTCAATACAAAAGCACACGTAAATACATAAAAAAAACACCCCAAAACACAATATCACACACACAATCACACACACACACACATACACATACACATACACATACAAAAGGATAAGAAAAAGTTAAAACTTCTTTGGAGAATCGCGTGATCTCAATACAAAGGTACACTCAAACACATAAAAACACGTAAAACACACACACACACATAAAAGTAAGAAATCAGTTAATACTTTTATGGAGAATAAGGAAGCTTCAGCGCAAAAGTACGTGCAAACACACAAAAAACTTAAATTACACAAAAAAAAATCACGAAAACACACATACACACAAAGATGAATAAAACTAATTGAAACCTCTCCTGAGAATGGCGAAGCCAGAAGATCCTGTGGATTACAAAACAACGCTAGCAACTATACATATGCTAAAGTATGAAGAGAAAGGAAAGTAGTTCCATGCATGTAAGAGAAGAAGGACAAAAGGAGAAAATGGTTGTGGTAGGCGATTCATGGCGGGTGTTTCTCCTCATGAGACAGCTTGTGACTGCGTGGGCGGACAGTATGCCTCTTTATTACCAGGAATCTCTCGCCAACGGACAGGCCGCAACAGGCGCCTCTAGACGTATGGTGCCCGTCACAGCTAACAACTCTCATAATGAACCAGCGGAGGAACGAAAACGCCCCACAACGCTACATATCCTCACAGAAAAAGTGTTTCGGATATAGCCTTGGATTTTAATGACTTCTGTCTGATGTCATCACTAGATTTTAGCGAAGTTATTCGCCAATTATTCAACCACTTCTAACTTTCTTACTCTGAATGTCTTTTAACCTTTCTTAACTTTTACTTACTTGGTATATCACTACTCAGAAACGTCTCTTATTAGAAATAAAAATATTTACTTTGCCTCTTATCGATTTATCTTGATCATACCAGCAAACAGAGTACATTTTGAGTACTCTGTTATGCATTAGGTCCTATGCTAATGTGAAGGGTGAAGAGAGACATGGGACCTAGAAGGCGTATATTGGTGATAAGGCGTGGAAAGATACTGGTGCAAGAATTAGGTGTAGTGCATGGAAGGAAAAAGACGACCCTGGTCGTAAGCTGGCGCTCGATTTCAGGCACAAGGATGTTGGAAGATTTTCTTTCGGTAAGGAGGGCACGGATTGGAATAATTCAGCAAGAGAAGTGATAAACAATTTAGCAAAACGCTGAAAGAATTTATAGAATTTGTAGAGGTAAAATAACCGGGTACAGGAAAAGGTAAAAATGGGTGTGTAAGGAAATTGCCACCGGAACTTGCGCTCCTTTGTAATTAAAGTATTATTATTTTTACTCCCCATGTGTTTTATATCAACATTACTTACTTTTACCTGAAAGGGAAAATTATACTCTACATTACTTTCTTTATTCTACGTAGAGAGATTCATCAACTCTTTGACCACCATTAATCATTTCGATTTTCACTTAAATTGATACTTAAATTCACTTAAATCCATATTTATGCTGCACTTATTTTTTTTTTATATACAACTGTATTTCTCTAGGCCACAGCCGTGGTGATCTATAAAATTCGTCGTTCTGACAACTTAAAGTCCAACTATTCAACATAACACTATTAGCACCTAAGCTCTTGTCGCTTCCATTGCATTTCTTTCTCTCGTTAATCTCTTCTCCTTGTTATCGGGACTCCTGGGACCTGCTCTATTCCTTGCTGCCAAGGATGCTCCAAAATAGTGATTTTATTATTTGTATTTCAGATAATTAATACGCATAATTAAATTAATTTACATTTATATATACACTCGCAAGCTAGCATGATGTACGTACGTCTATTGCCATCAAAATAGAAATTCACCTCCGATGAATCGAGTGGAAAAACACAGACTATTTTACAGACTTGCAGAAAAGTTACTAATCTAAGTTGGAGTTTTGGTATAGAAAGTTCGTGTTTCGGCCAGATAATAGAAATCATATAACCTTTTGAAAACTGCACATGATTTTTTAGTTTTTTAGAATATATTCTGAGGTGTACTCCTTCTTGTTAAGAATAAAATTCATTTTTTTATATAAAGCATCAATAAAAATGTTATGTATGATTGAAATTACTGATATGGGTAATTGGGATGTTGCTTTGTACATTAACAACACCGTTGTTCTAAGTTTGGTATTAAAATAAGTTTATTACAAAATTATCCTTCAGCTAATGTTATTAACAATACTATGACACAGCAAAATAAACATCTTGAAATCCAGTAACAGATTCTTTTACATCAGTTTTCGGGGTTATCTATATGTCCATTGATTAAGCACTGTGGGACAATGAAGTTTTCTCTAGGGCGAAGCTGGGTTGACCAATTCGATAATAATTTGCCGTGATCACCAAATCGGCGGGGTTAGCATTTAGCAGAAGGCACCGACTCTGCTGCCCACAGTCATCCGACGTGATGATTCCATTTTCTGCTTGCCATCGGAGACCCACGGCCACTCTGATAACGACATGGAACATAAGAGCAACCACACACCACACTGACGTTAGTCGCCGCACATCTGCAGGCTGGCCACGCACCTACCACACAGTGGGAGTGCAGGTTCTTATAACTGACATCCAAAGTGATATTTAATCCAATTTATTTAAAATTATTTATTTTTATTTGAAACTACCACTTGTAATAATGATTGAAGATATCTGACAAGTCACTGAAAACTGTTGATGGGAGTTATTGGCTGTATGGTGCATATGGTTGAAGACATACGCTGTACCGTTTTACATTTCTATCTTTTTGACGGCCGCTACGCGGGAGAGCACCGTTGTGGCTGCAGACACAGTTATGTACTCATCACCTCAAGAGGTGAAATCATTGGAGTTAGTGTTGCTTCAGGAATCAATCTACTACGTGGTTGACTTCCAATCAGCGTACATGATCGCCGTTGGCTGCAGTTGATTGCTTGGAACCTTATAAATTTTTCGCCCACCGCGGTGATTCGACGGTGTCTAGAGCGGGAAGGAGTGTTTCTCACCACGACCCGAATTTGAGTCCTCAATCACGACTCAAAGTTTAGTCGTGACACTCAAATCAGAATGGTTTCCTCTGTATAGTGACTCAAAAAAATTGTAGTTTAAAAAACTAAAAACACGCTTTCGTAGTAATGTGAACTAAAAGGAAAAAATATTCTTTAAATATAATGATTCTGTTTAACAGCGATAAGACGTCCCACAATTCGGGATAAATTAATTTTTTGAATAAGCTTAAAGAATAAAGTCACTGATTACAAAATTAACTTAAATTGTCACATGCTGGCTGTTCGTAAAGCTAGAGTCACTGTCAAAAGTTGTCTAGGGAGCACCCCACACTTTTTTAATGTTGTAATAAGTGACTTTATTCTTTGAAATTATTTTTTAAAAAAATTAATTTATCCTGAATTGTAGGACGTCTTATCGCTGTTAAACAAAATATTTATATTTAAATATTACTTTTAACATTTAGTTCACATTACTACGAAAGCGTGTTTTTAGTTTTTTAAACTACAATTTTATTTTCAACTTTTAAGTTCAAATTGTTTCGAAAATATGTTTCTTACTGTTGGCTTTTCTTCGCCGATCTCTCTCTTTCTTTGTGTTGTAGTTTCATTTTTAATTATTATTCCCACGAGTAACGTACAATTAAATGGTCCTCCCCACCAAAGATCCAATAGCAGTGTAAATGTGGAAGACTATTTTTCTATAAGTAGTACGAAGTAATTGAAAACGATGTTTCGAAAACTCACTATTTAACACCATATTAAGCGACTGCAGACACTATCGTAGCAGCTTGTATCAAAGTATCATCAATTACGCACGTGAAAAAGGTTGCGCAACAAAACCCTTATTCTATTGTTATTGTCAAAGTAATGTGAATAACAGGTTACAGCTGTGAAATTATTGTGTTGTTAAACGTTCTTAATACGAATTTCGAAAAATGAAGACACCTGGAAGTTGGTAACTAAATTAAATTCATGTGGTGATATTGACCGGGAAATCTAAGAATGGCCCGGCCGCCTAATGACGAAGATTTCTCGAATTTCCACGCTTGTGCACTAAAGTCGCGGCTGCATTTGCCTAACTCGGCAATCCCATCAGGTGTATGGTACCTGCAGCTTAAAGTGAAATCCGAACCGTGGGTTTTCCTAATCTTTACCACTTATAATATCCCTAAAGTTCCAACCTAAACCGGGATTCGAGCAGGGAACGTCTGTTCGCCAGTCATGCGCCTTAACCAACTGAGCCACCAAATGTGATGCGGAAAGTGGGTGATAATGAGCCGCATCTGTCATGAGACGGTTAAATCATTTTAATGTCCTTACTGTCATAGTAATGAGATTACTAAGACATACATATGAAATTATTATATTGTCACCGGTTCTGAATATGTGTGCGAAATTTCAAACAGCTCGGACATCTGAAATTGGGTCAAAATGGAGTTGTAAAATTCTGTTACATTCATACATACATACAGGTCAAGCTAATATCAAGCATGTAAAAAGAGTGTTGTCACTAAAAGAGAGCATTATTGTCTCCTTTTTATGCGACTACAAAGTAGTAACAGCTGCCTGATACAGGAATGGAGTTATAAAAATTGTCAGTCATGTAAATCAGCCCCTATATTGGCCAATGAAATGTTATTCAAGGAGGTGTGTCTTTACCCTCCCCCGTATTTTTTTTTTTTTTTTTCCATTTACATTTTCCTCACTACGAAATGCTAGGCGTCACCAAGTCTATGATACGTATTGGTGTTTTTGGGTTTTAAATTTTATGAATAAGTACCTTCTTTTTTGAATAAGTACCATAATACAATAAAAAAAATTAAAAGAGTTAAATTTCATCGAAAACTGAAAAAATATATAGCATTCGACCTCCGTGGACTTTACCTACACTGCGTGTCTGTTACCACGCAACAACGTAGTGCCCAAGCCATGTAGAAGCTGAATTATTTCATGGTTGCGGAGAAAGTTTTCTCGGGAAGACAGGAGATTAGGACCGCGAAAGAACACTGGACTGGTGATCTAAAATACGAGGTGAAATCTGAATATCCTTCCGTACGAGACAGGTTAATAAGTTAATTGATATACGCCCACACGGGGCAGTGTTTGCCCACCTTGTTCGTTGAGCTAACACGCGGTGACGAGAGAGGCGCTGAGCGCGGCGACACGACGCGGGGCGGCGCGAGGCTTTCTCCGTGGCGCCTGCGCAGTGGGAGGCGTGCGTGTTGACTGAGCGCCAGGCGCATTCCTGCAGACCAGTCGCACCTTGCCCCGGCGGTGAACGCTGCGAGTGAGGTGCGAGGAGCCATCGTAAATATTGGAACAACCCGTGCAGAAACTTGACACTCCAGTTTTACCGGGACAGGCGGCAAATATTAAACTTTCTTGGCAGGAAGCTGTAGATTTGCTCTCCTACGCACCACGTACTGCTCACGACTCTCCCTGTATATTCAGGGAAGCGTACCGTTCTTTCATGCAACACACATCCTGTGTCCCACTACCCGTACAAGATTTTTAGACTCTCTGGTTTAAAGAAGAATCTAAACTCTTGATTTTCAATGTGAAGTCTTTTTACTTTCAACTTTTTTGATGCTATCATCCATTATCTTCCCATCTTCAGGTAAACTCTGCGTCTAACCCCACATATTCGTCCTCAATTATCTGCTTCAAATATTTTAATCTTCGCCATTCTCCTCTACTTCTTCTCTCAGAAATTCCTTGCAGTAACAAGTTAATCCATCCCGCATGTCTCGAAACATGGCCCATCATTCTGTCTCTTCCTTTTGTGACATTTTTCGACAAATTTCTTTCTTCGTCAGTCATTTCCAAAATACGTTCACTTCGTACCTTATACGTCAATTTAGTTTAAATGCTAACGCTGTTCGGCTTACTGTTTTTGGCCACAGGGGATGCGGTTTACGGTTTTTCGGCCTTCCTGGATCATTATTGTCTTTGGTTTTAAATACGAATGATTTTTTGGTTCACTCTCCATCTACACACAAGCTTGTTCTTGGTATGGCTTTTCCATCGCGAATACTCAGTTTTTTATCTGACTCCCATATAAGACAACATGTTGTGGAGATGTTACTTCCCATGATAGGAATTTGCGATCAATAAAACCAACTGTGTTCTATTGGGAGGGGTCAGTGGCATTATGATACGATATTTAGAATATCACGGTTAATGAAACATTGTGAGATATTTGGCACTGTTTGGAAAAGAATGTAATTAATTTTGGTAAACTGGAAGGTGTTGCTGTTTTCTTTTCAATTATACTTGGCACAGACGAGTTAGGAGTTCTAGCCTGCACTATGTGTGTCTCCGAATTCCACCATCAATTGCCAGAAGTAGTTTGATTATTTGCAAAACAACGTATTTTTTTCTATGGAGTTAAACGACAGAAAAATGTAAGTAAAAATGAAACATAGTGAGAAGCGTGCTTGGTTATGTATATTGCTTGACATGATAACAATTTTCTTTCTCTGCAAAGAAGGGGATTGATACAAGAGAAAAGAAGTCTAGACGCACCCTCCTCGGAATCTCCCATCAAAAAAACCAACTGCTGTATAAGTCAACTCATTCTGAAGTTTTCTGGAATTTCAATGAACAGATCATATTACTTTGGCTGATTTTTTCTTCGCTCTGTGGCCACTACTAGATTTGAGTCAGTTGTTTAAATAATGTTCCACACACGTACACTTCAACATCAGGTGCACTAAAGATATTTCTGATTGTAATAAGTAATATCACCACCACCCATTCCTAAGTTCGAAAGATCCAGAATTCACACGTCAAAAACCTAATATTGGCTGAGAAAGAAAAAAAAAAACTTAGTTTCTTGGAATATGTAAGGAAAAGCTTTTAGGGCAACTTCGTGAACTATTTCTTCAAACGTGCACTCGTTTAAATGACTAGTACGATTCGAAATTAAACTTCACCTTAGGGAATTAAGTACTGAGTTACATAGTTTTTTTGTGATACGTAGTTGGTCGTAAAATTTTTATGTTACATCAGGAAAGAATTTTAAAACGGACACTATACTGCTGAAGTATTTATACGTGTTAGGAAAACCTTTGGAAAAGGAAAAAAATACCGAGTAAAGAAAATTTAGCGATTTTGATGGTATTCAACGTCCAACTAAAAACTGTGGATACTTAGAAACAATAAAAATTAATACCTACAGTAATAAATTTTAAGCACTTTAAAGGATGTTTCTCACTAAACATCCTTAATCGTTAGATAAGGATAATGAACTATTACATAAATTTAACCAAAAGTAGGAACGGCTATGTCATTTAAAAGGAAAGCACATAAAGAAATGACGGTGGAAACACTTTCTGCAGAAGACACCTGTCAGAAAGAGTAAAGATCCCTGTAAATTTTTTAATGCTGTATGATTAGCAATGGCATGTTTTAGCACAACTACATCACTTACAAAGCCTATAAATGCTGTCCTGCCCGAAGACAGGCCCCAAACTTCCATAGGAGTTATTGTCCTGTTCGTTTTCTTTATGTTTGTGGTGTTATTGTACGTTTCGGTAATCATTGTGATGGATGTGTTCATCGTAATCTTTTATGTTGTGGACGAGGAATTTTGCTTGATTTTACATCTCGTTACATATATCCCTGTAGTTTGTGCCCACGCTGACCCGTATATTCCATTCAAAATAAGACCTGCATGTTCTTAAAGTTGATTTAACCGAATGGTAACTGAATTTATGCAGGATGAACCAAGGATACTTTGATATTATAAACCAAGTAAACATTAATTACGTAACTATATAGAAATGTGAGAGACGGTTAACACTTTCTACCAACTAAATAATTTTTGTTTTAATTTTTGTTCGTTGGCAGTAACATGCGAAATATAGCGTCGAACTGAGCCATAACTAAACGGTAATTTGACATCAATGCATGATTCTGAATTATTACAGCTACCTGTTTCATAATACAGTGCAAATGCTTTCACCTGCTATCCACTGGGCATCCTGTTATATATCAATCCGCCCAGTAATCCCAATTGTCGATGAGGCATTTATGTAATAACTTTGCCACATATGCCCTCTGGTAGCATAAGCCGAAACTACAAAAATACCCGATTTGGCCAACAAGTGTCACTGTTTCTAGTGCCACTCCATCTGGCTCCGGCATATATGTTTCACATGGAAAGCAGCAACTATCTACTGTATGTACTACTGTTCTCACAGAGCTAACCAAAAGAATAGATGTAGCAACGCCCTACTCTTCCGTAATACACCTGCAGCCCCGTATGTTTAATATCCTTACCTAAACAACACCATCGAAAGTAACGTGTGCTATTTTCTCTATACGTACTGCACACAGAGGTTTGGTATTTAAGTCAGGAAGTTTTTACATAATTCAGTGATTAGGAAATTTGCACCATCGCGTTTCCTACCCTACAAAATATTTAAAATAACTTCCCCGGTGCTCGCGCCAGCTAAGCCCATGTATAGAGCCAGACACACCAACAGCGCTTCGTCGACCACTAGAAGTCTTCTTCCGGTATGAATCTGAAAAATAGCACGGCGAAACAAAATTAATTCCAGATACTAAACAAGGGGAAAGTTTGAGTAATGGTTTCATCAGTATTTCATTCCAGCCCATATTAAAGTACCTGTCGTACTAAAGGGTAAGCCCACAACACATGCTCACGGGAATCTGTTATGAATAGTCATCCTGATGCATGGAGCACGTTAACAGAGATCAGCTGCAGCTCGTTCTAAGAAGATCAGCCACGGCTTTCAAAACAAGTCGCGATTGAATTGCCGTCACACAAACACTCCGAGCAGATCCACTTCTACTCGACAATAGACGCGTCCAAAATCGCCAGCCGAAATATCGCCAACGTTTAGCGGACACAATAATTCGTTATGCGCCGTGTAAGTAGGTATCAGGGAACGCACCCGAGTAGCAGATAAGATCGCTTTCTCCCATTGTGTGCGGCTCGCATGGTCTGCCAGCCAACACCCTTGTACCGCATTGTGGCCCGTAGCAGCAAGTGAATTTCGTTAGTCTCAGGTAACGAAGCTTTGAAGCTGTAATCCTAATAACTAATGCAATATCTCAGTCTTCTTGTTCGACACTTATGTTAATAATCTGAACGGCGTTAGAGCAATCACTGCGTACAAATATTTCACGAACGTATGTAAACAGCACATTATTTTTTTAACGATCTATTAGCTTAATACTACCAGGCCCCCCGTTGGCTCACTTGGTACCGGTACCGGCACCATCACAGTATCCGGCGCTGAGACGGCTTAGTTGGTTAGAGTCCTGGTTGGGGAGGAAATTTTCATTACCAGGACTTGGCCGGTAGGTTAGGAGAGCTGACGATGCACAATTGTTAACCACTAGGTGGTGCACCAAACTCCTCGGTTAAATCTTCTGACCGAGCGTGGTGGTGTAACGGATAGCGTTCTGGCCTCGCATTCGGGAGGACGGCGGTTCGAATCCCCGTCCGGGCATTCAGATTTGGGTTTTCCATGGTTTCCCCAAATCACTCCAGGTGAATGCCGGGATGCTTCCTTCAAAAGGCCATGGCCGAATTCCTTCCCATTCCTTGCCCCCATCCTTTCCCGTCTCTAAAGACCACGTTGTTAAAAAGGGACGTTAAACTGTTACACAAAAAACACACACAAATCTTCTGCATTGCTATTTAAGTGATTCGTTGGTTCTTCGAATGGTTGCGTTAAGCTTGGGGACCCCTAGTCTCTTTCGGAAAAGTAGACCTGAATGAGATGGCATCCCACGGTAGTTATATACGGAGGTCCTGCAAATTGAACCTTGAATAGACCGCTTTACTACACATGCTTGTTCAAACTTGTAAATTCGTGCTTGGGTAATAACAACATTTCATTATTACTTTTATTACAGTATCGTAAGAAAAGAAACCACCTTGTTGGTGTTAACTA
Organism: Vandiemenella viatica; assembly: GCA_031002005.1. Classification (NCBI taxonomy): domain Eukaryota; kingdom Metazoa; phylum Arthropoda; class Insecta; order Orthoptera; family Morabidae; genus Vandiemenella; species Vandiemenella viatica. The sequence continues at coordinate 76,911,720 of JARYHS010009186.1, read as the reverse complement.
AGCGAAGACGGGCCGCTCCTCGTTTAAAGAGAAAATAATAAGATATATATATTGCAATGTTAACAAAACGTCCGTTATACTTCCGCGTGAAAAGTTGCGGATGTGGATGTAGGATTTCATGCGGAAGTTCCGCAATTGCGGATGCGGCGCTCCCTTACATCCCTAGACTTAAAATTACACAGATTGTGAATTGTGATGGGTCGCGTAAATAAATATTTATATACAAGGAGCAGAACCATTTGTGTTGTTACTAATGAAAAATTAGTGGAAGATTTTACATCCAACTACAAGAACCTAATCTGTAATTGTAACCAAGGGATAATGCACTATAACATCTACCAAAAAAAACCTCATATTATTCATTTTATCAGAATAAAAGATGCAACTATTTTTAATATCATGATTTTTTTGTTTGTCATTATTTGTTCCAGTTCATTCTTACCAGTACTTCTTAAAAAAAGGATTGTTTTATGTTCTGTCAGTATAAATCTCTCCTTCATGGTACTTCACTGACTAAAAACTTGATCAGAAACAATTTCTTTTAACTTTTTAACGTCTCTTTACAGCGATGTCTTTAGAGACGGGAAAGGATGAGGGGCAAGGAATGGGAAGGAATTCGGCCATGGCCTTTTGAAGGAAGCATTCCGGCATTTGTCTGGAGTGATTTGGGAAACCATGGAAAACCCAAATCTGGATGCCCGGACCAGAAACAATTATAACAGCTGCAGCAGAGTTCGCATGTTTTCATCATTCTCTTTCATAATCTGTAGTCTAACAGCGAAGGAATGCATCAGTCATTTGTTGGTTTTTTTTCGGTTTCATTGAAGCGCTGACCTGAAATCAATTGTTTGCGTAAACAAATAAAATAACTAATATTACTTAATCAACAATCTACCATAAACAATCACTACTAATAAAAGGTTAAGCTTGGTCACTGTGTCATCCTGCTGTTAACGTTGACGTCATTCTCCCGGCATTCATTGCTGGGCTACAACGGCCCGGGATGATACCACGAATTCGAGGTTATGCACGTTATTTAATAACAGTTCTATTTAGTTAAGAATTCGTGAAAAAAAAATGAATTGCCAAAATACTGAAAGAATGTATTGCATTTAAATTAACATATTAATTACTGGTTACTTTTTATTTGTTTAGTGCATCATTTCTTAAGCCGAAGGGCTGAGGCATGTATTGCTGTGGACGGGTACCACATTACGGACCGGTTATTAACTCCAAAAGTTTGTGTTTGCGGCCCAAAGTTTACTAGCCATTTTTGTCTTATTTTGATGCTTACTATCACTTCCTAAAATATTTAAAAAAATTTCTACATGTATATATATGATAGAAGGTTAGCCCATGTTTTTATTAGATAAACATTTACCAGGGTTTTACTACTTTTTTTAAAAAATGTTATTTTGGTGAGCACCATGTTACTGGAAACATTACTTCATGCGATTTATCGCGATCTATTCCGCCTGGACCAGGTATAAAACTAATATTATGCGACATAACGTAAGTTGTTAAGATTCATCTTGATTTAATTTCACTGATGCAATATCAACGACATTACTATTTTAGACGCATTTTAATAGTTCTGCGATGTTAAGTACAATATAACTATGTGCAACATTACAAGATCAAGGTTAAGTGTAATTTAATAACAATTGTATTTCGTTAAGCAAATTTGAAGAAATGATTTGTCAGAATACTTCGTTAAGCCTGTCACTTTAAAAGACTTACAAGTTAGTCGAGAAATGAAAATGGATAACCGTGACTTATAAACATCGTTGGTTATATGACGACAGGCAAATGTTGGTTGCTTCAACTCAGCGTCTAGATGCCGAGTAGGTACAGTGTAGCAGACAATGGACCCCATCAGTCGACATTTTCTGCGTTGTGAAAAGGGCATCGTTTTTAGTGGGCAGTTTAGTGTTGAGGAAAAACATTATGGGCTGTCTCCAGCTTGCGTGAACGCTGGGAGAAAGGCGATTGTGTTGTGCTGCCATTCCTCCGGGCTCTAGACGAAGCGAACGCTTCACTTGTCAGATCGTGCGGCGCTTTCTAAATGTTTCTCCCTCAGACCATTCACCCAAACTTTCTGATTGCCCAACAGATCCCTGTTCCGGAGAAACAGACGACTCGTAGCGTAAAGTGTGGGCGGAAAACTAAGTGGAACACTGAGTCTGAAGCAGTAAACAGACGCAAAGAGATCTGTTTCGACTAACTACCAGAGGAGTCGACTAAAGCTTTGTCCACTTTGTTCTTACCTACATGTTCATTTCGAAACTGAAATTACATAATTAATATACGATTTGTACACTATAGTACTAAATACTTCAGCAAGCCCTGATGAATTTCCTATTATATGTATCTGCTCATTTTAACTCACTGTTGCAGTGATGGAGTAACGAGATGATCAAACAGTACTTCTTACTGATTTTTTTTTTTTTTTTTTTTTTTTTTTTTTTTTTTTTTTGTGCTATGGATAACAAATATCAATATTTATAAAAAATTCGTTTTGCTTAAAAAAAAAAAATCATGTCAATTCGACACTATTGCTATGCTTGATTTTCAGATCGGAGTCAATGCTCATTTAACCATAATGTTTCAACATTCAAACCAGACATTAAAATATGATTTGTTCCTCTTTTAAGTATGACACCGTATACAACCAAATTTTTTTGAACGTGATTGTTCAGAGAATAGTGGTCAAGTCACTATAACAGCTGATACATTGGTTAGAGTAAAAAGTGATAACGTAGCGTAGATGAAGGGTAATTGCGTGAAATTTTAAATTTACACATGATATTCTTTACGTTTCGTTTGGACGACATAATTATAGCTGTTATGGAAAGTTACTGATTCTTTCTTCCTATCAATATAGTGACTAACAAGTATCCTGTTCTTGTTTCGTGACCAACATCTAATGTTTAGCGATTTGGTTACATGATCTCGGTTAAATTCATAAATTGACCTAATTCACGTCTCATCTACCGGTAGGACATTAAAAACATAAAATGAGAACGGTGTGAATAATTTTCCATCTAACAGCTGCTTCAATTTTATTAGCGTTAATATAATTTGTGTATTTTAATCTGAGGTTTGCAACCTTGTTATCGCTAAAGTGATGCAGATAAGTTAGATGTATCAGCTGTGATAGTACATTAGCTTGTACTGTTATTAAGTAAACTACTTTCGATTTTTGATACGGATGTGCGAGTGTTTAGTTGTTTCATATCAGTAAAAGGTTTTTTTTTGGCTTTCGGCAACTAAGCCATTCAGCCAACTCAATGTGTTTATGATATCTCTTCCAGTGAATTAGTTTCTCCAGTACGTTTTTATTTCCTAAGTATGGACACCACAGGACGGACAGCAGGACATTCACACAGCCAAACAACACTTAAACATGCATGCCCGCGACCGGATTCAAACCGGCGATCTTCGGCACGTGGAGCTAGCACTCTAGCCCCTACGCTACCGAGGCCGGCATCAGTAAAAGTTAACTATACACAAGCTTAATTTGTATTAATTTAAGCACCGAACCCAACTGTATGAGTCCCGAATTTCACTTTTCCGGTTTCATAATTCAGTGCGCTCCACGCGTACAATTCATTCTCTGTTCATAACATTTGAATAGGGAGAGTGAAATAGTTACTGGTATTACATTGCACCCACTCGGCGAGAAATTCTTTAGTTAGAGCTCATCTCAGCATATTTTTGTGTGTTTATATGTATGATGAGCACTTCACGAATTATGCATTGTGAACTGAACCGCATTAAATTTTTTTAATGATTACAATCAATGCGTTCCATTAGAAAATTCAATTTCAAAGAACTCGATAGTTATAGCAAAAACAAGCTGAACAAGTGTTATCTTAGCGTTTATGTTGTAACTAATTGTCTTAACCAGTAGTTCATAACTTTGCCTCTTTGGTACGTTTTACTCAACTATTATCAAAAATTTGTTACGATCAGTAAATGATCACTTACTCATGCACACCAACAACAATTTCAGCAAGAGTATTTTAAGACGTGTTTATCTGGCTACTGTGACTATTACTATTTGATGACTTGGTTATCAGCACCAACAACAATTTTATAAAGTTTAGCTCCATAAGATATGCACACTAGTTGATAACTCGGTCATTTATGCATTTTACTACACTAACAAACATAATGTCTTAAGAAACAATTTGAAATGATGAAATGTTTCCCTGACAGAAACAAAAATATTCGAAAAGTTTCTTACTCTAGAAAACATATACAGTTTACCAACATATCTGTTATACATGGTACTGTTATCAACGATCACTCGCCGTCAACGCCATTGAAGCGCATCGGCTTGACTCTACCGCGTACCCATTACCTTGATTGTTCATAATTTTGCAGCTTACGGGTTAAATTTCGAAAAATTCCTTTCTTGATTAATAATGTTACCAAAGCGGAAAACTTAATCTTTAGAATGATACCTCATTTATCGATTTTGATTAAATATGATGGGAGAATGATGGCTCGAGACAAAAGAATACCTTTATGAAGTAATATATTTGATAACTCAGCGTATTTGTAATGCCTTTTATAGCTTATATATCGGTCAGTTGAACTTTCGCAGCAAGAACAATTTAATGAAATGAATCTCAGAGGTATTATTCGATACAAATAACCACAAAAACAAGTTTAAACCTACCTTGATCGTTTAATAAACTGCACCGTTGGCGATTAAAAAAATAACTGAACTGATATTTAATAACTGATATGGGCCACAGTTGAATTAGTTGATGATTTGGTCATGTTCTAACGTTAAGATTTTAATAAGCCAAACTTTCTTTACATGAAACAGCTATTAAGTTCAGAACTTTTTCGTTATGACTGTGCTAAGTCAGTTTTAACAAATCTGACTTGAAACACGCAAATTAATTTGACATTCTTGAGGATGCTGCTTCGATTACCGTTCAAACCACAGAGATCTCCGCAATATATTTCTTCCCGAATCGGTACAGTTGATTACAGGGATACTTCTTCAAAGTTTATGGTGGAATTCCTTCCCATTTCTCACTCTAAATCCACGTTCAGCTGAAATTACCTCGCCGTCAAGGATTTGTAAATCCCAAATAAAAAAGCAATTCGTTGGGCATATAATGCCTGTTTTATCAGGTAGTTGATCAGATTGTGAGGGGCACAACCTCACCATTTGTGAATTTTAATATTATAAAATTATTTTCTATTAAGTAATTATGGTTTGGATAATAACTTTAATTTTCTAAGTTCTGCGGTCACAGAACTTCAAGTGAGAGGTATAGAAGATTTCTGGCAAGGAGAAAAGTAGAAGAAAGGAAATGGTTGAAAACGCTTAAGGAAGAAACTATCTATAAAACCCTGGCAGGATTTAACATTGAAAATATAAGCCCGAGGGCGCAGGAAGGCTATGATTATAAAATTAGTGAATTGTAAAAGTTGTTTGGTAATTAATTGTCGTTTATAAACGGAAGATAAAAAGATAAGTGGATGATACTTGTTTCTTTTTGAAATTGTAATGAAGAAATGGAATTGTTACTTAAAGGTCATTTGATATGATTTTAATAGTAATTTGATTTCAGCGGTGGTATCAAAAAACCAGTGACGGATATAGAGAACTAAATAAAAATCCTATTGAGCTGATCTGACAGTGGAAATGTAAGGAAGGGTATTTAATGTCTAAAACTAAAATGAGGTTTTAAAGGTAAGGTTGTAAGGAATATACATTCATATACGACATACAGAAAAACCTTTACAAGGTGAAGATGAAATTTTCTCCTATAACTAATTACACGACAAAATTCTATCCACTGACAACGTCGATAGAAACTCCATTCTTACATAGTTGATCAGTTGTTCACCTTAGCCAGAAACAGCCCCAGCCACTGTATCTTTGTAGTCATCCAATAGTTTTTACGAATGACACAAATTCACTGGATACTCTGCACAATCATCAGTTTGAATAAATGCAATTCGATAAGTGAATATTAGACGTTTGAAGTAATAGTTGCAGGTCTCAAACAGTTCGAACAAGTCTACCTCAACAGGTATCTAACAGACAGATAAAGCTTGTATTCTAGCAACAGATCCGAGCAGATCACTTTGCGCTCGACCGGGCAGGTGTTTCTATCCATAAAACTAATGGTCACCCGGCAGGTACGCAGAGCAGTCGAGCGCTCAACGAGACCAAACGAACGTCTTTATCTGGGCTCGCGACACCTTGTTGCGTGCACGGGCACTACACGTTTATGTTTCACGGAGTACAGCTGCAATAAATATTCATGACGACATTTACTGCTCCGCCGTCCGATGTCTCAATCTGCGATCAACGCGCGAGCCTCGTAGAAAGCGCGCACAACGACTCCGTTGTTTGGTGCGTTGCAGCGCTGCACTACGGCTGCTGGCGAAAACCTTTTGACATCACTGCTGGCTTTCGCACCGTGACAAGTCAAATCTGTCGGCAATCAGCCCTCCTGGTGCTATGGAACAACGAGGCAGACCGCAATAGTATCATAGATACATCAACAGTAACATTATAATTCTAATAGTAACTCTGTCTCTTTTTTTGTTACGTTTTCACGACTAAACAGCTGAACCGATACTATGTATCTACGAAGGATATATGATACTTTTTCAGGATAAATAACAAATTTTGTCATGAAAGTTTTAAAACTGACCGAACGCTGACAGACAGACGGGTAGCGTGTGTAAGTCTGTGTAATTTTATATCGGTCGCTCAGCCTTCGTTTCGTTCGCAATCAGTTTGTGAGTGATATGTTCATAAATTTCAAGTATAGACACCGCGTCAGTGTAATGACACTCGCTTACAAATAACACAACTGGGGCGCAACGTAATCTATATCTATAAAACGAAAACCGGATATATTGGTCGTATAGGAACTCGGAAACTACGGAGCAGAATTCGATGGGGTTTTCACCGTTTTACAGCTTAGAATCTCAATTCAGTTGTTTGGCATATCGTATATTTCAACGTTAAATAACGGAGGAGCATTAAATGAAATTCTGAACGTATGATGACAAACCACAAAGATCGAAGGATTAGATGTTGCATACTTCACACAACACAATGTCTCTGACCATAGCCTTTAATGATAGCAATAATATAACTTTACCGATTTCTCATTTTGAAATTCGAGACCTCTGAAAATTGGTTCTCATCGTGAGACAGGTTCATTGGTAGAATAATATGGTGCGGCTTCTTCGGCACATTATACATACTCCGTTCTTTTTGGGCCACTTCCTGCGTAACTTACAGCTTTCTATCCCCAATTCTATGAACAAAATTTTTAGTCCACGTGTACGAAGTCTCAGGTAACAGCTAGTCTTTACATATTGCACCTGTAGATTCACCAGATAGACCTTATCTCGAAAAAAAATGTTAATTTCAGATAAAGTCTTGACGTTAGATACTTGCTGGAAGTCGTTTTTATACTTGTTCCGCTTTCATAATTTATCCACGTCGATGTCATTAAAACCAGAAGAGAACGAGGAGGCAAAGAACGAGAAAGAATTCCGCTACTACTTTTTTAAAGAATCATCTCGGTATTTACGTGGAGTAATTTCTGTAAATCTGTAAAAAACGAAAACTGATTTGCTGGGCAGGGATTTGAACCCAAGTCCTCCATAGTGACAGGCATGGGCGTTACCGTCCATCAGTAGCTTCTGGGTGGTTAGACTATTGAAAAATTGGCAAGTTCTATCGTGGAAAACCAGACTTTTTTCCTTCCTGTCTGTGTTCCGATAATTTCTACATCTGGAAAATTTTCTCTCTAGTATTTAGATGATCCAAAATTTTAAATCTGCTTCTTCAACTTTTCCTCAAACTTTAAATAGTCCTTTTGTCATTTCTTTCAGCAAATATTTCTTCTTAAAAGGACTCTTCGTCTAAACTGACAATCTCTTTTTGCACCTTCTTTTATTGCCTGTTCTTTGCATTTCACTTCTACCTTTTTTCACTATATTAGAATCTCTTGTGCTTCTATTTGTCGTTTTTATTATTTCCACGAAGCCAACGTTTAAGCTCCGTACAAAGATACACTCCACAGAAAAAAATTCGTGAATCTCTTTCTGTAATCCTGATTCTTACTACACGCGTCTTTGATCATATTTTTTTTTTTATGTATGGAGTGTATTTCTGCTCTTCTTCTATTTTTTTCCTCCATATCTTCAATCAATACTTTCTTCTTTAACTCCTATAATTATATTTATTGGTTTTTATCTCCTGAATTCTTATTCCAATCGCTGTGCATTAGTTGTTAAGATCTTGTATTATTACATCTACTTTCTTCTCAACCTAAATCAGAAATATTGCCATTGCTAAACTTGATACAGCCCACTATCCCGGGCCAGGATATGAAACTGAAATTTGTTCTCAACATTTAACATTTTTAAATGTAATCTGGCAACTACTGAACAAATTCTGATGTGTTTTTTTGAAGCTTTATACGGGAGAACGCAGGTTCGAATCCCCGTCCGGGCATCCAGATTTGGGTTTTCCCCAAATCACTAAAGGCGAAGACCAGTATGCTCCCATCAAAGGCCATGGACTATTTCCATCCCGTTCTTTGCCCCGTTCCTAGGGCTAGAGTGCTAGGTCCGCGTGCCGAAGGTCGCCGGTTCGAATCCGCCCGCGGGCATGGATGTTAAGTGTTTTGTGAAGGTCCTATCCATCCTGTGGTATACATTCTTAGGAGATACAATATATATACACTGGATGACGACTGATTCACTGGAAGCTATAATAATCACATTGAGCTAGCTCAGCCATTACAAAAACAAAAAAATCACGCTATCTAACATGCGGAAAGGGCAGAAAATTAAAATCTTTCCTGGGCATCAATAAATGAAAAATATAATTTTCATGACTAACCTGAATATTCTTATAATAGTAGTATTATAATGTTTTTATTTAAACACAAGTGAAATACGTTTACATTTCTAGTAAGAACAAACAGATTCTTATTTTGGTGAAATTCCTGTCTGAGTGTAAACAGTTAACATAGTGGATGTTTACCACTTCATGGCAGCATCCGAAGAGATTAACTGGAGTGGATTTCCGTTGTTTTTCTTCTGGAGTGACAGTGCTCATGTCATTACAATTTTGTGTTACTGTGATCGTGTATGTGTTCAATTTTTTTTTTTTTTTTTTTTTTTTTTTTTTGCTTATGGCTTTACGCCTTGCCGATGTCAAGGTATTTAGAGGCGGGAATGGACGGTGGAAAGGAACGGGAAGGAGTTCGGCCATGGCTTTTTAGTGTGTTATGGATATGAGATGAAAGGAGGGACTGGGTTAAGCCGGTTACCACCCATTCGAACCTAAGTGGTCGCTAAGCTTAACGTCTCCATCCGATGAAATCGCCATCAACTGCGTCGTATGCCCTCAATCCATTCACACTGCTGAGAGGTTTGGGAGTTAACCAAGGAATCTTTCTGCACAATCTGGTGATTAAGATTATGCACCACCTCTGCTACCTGCCAGCCACGTCCTGAATATGAAATTTCCACCTCCAGGAATCGAACCTCTTAAACCCGTGTCAGCGCCGGACTCTACCTTGGAGTCGCAACCAGCTGAGTCAAGTGGATGGACCATCTTACATTTTTTTTTTTTCCTGCTGTCATATGTCTTTCGACTGGTTTGATACAATCCTCCATCCCTTCCTATCTTGTGCTAATCTCTTCATCTCTGCATGTCCCCTACAACGCACGTCCTCAATTATCTGCTTCATATATTCTAATCTCTGTCTTCCTCTACAGTTCTTACCTTCGACTGTTTCATCCACTAACAAATCAACCAATCCAGCATGTCTCAATATATGACCTACAAGCCCGTTTCTTCTTTCTGTAAGCTTCTTTCACAAACTTCTTTCCTCACCCATTATTTCCAAAACTCGTCCATGTCGTACTTTGTGTATCCATTTAATTGTCAGCATTCTTCTGTAGCACCACATTTCAAATGCTTCAATTTTCTTTCTTTCTGGTATTCCGAAAGTCCATGTTTCGCTACCATAAAGTGCTGTGCTCCACACGTAGAGTTTTAAAAAGTTTTTTCTAATTCCTAGATCAATATTTGAAACTAAAAGATTTCTCTTTTTCATGAAGGCTCTTTTTGCTAGTGCTATTCTGATTTTAACATCATTCTTGCTTCTGCCATCGGTTGTAATTTTGCTTCCCAAGTAGCAGAATTCACTTACTTCTCCTATTTCATCCGATCCTATTTTTATATTTAATCTACTGTGATTGGTATCATTTCTGCTACATTTCATCACTTGCTTTGATTCAGATTCAGTTCAAAATCATCCTTCAGTATTTTTTCATCTTACATTAACAAAAAACATAATTTTCATGAATTGTCTGTATTTCCTGTTAACAGTCGTATTCTAAAGTGTTAATTCAAACAGAATTCAGAAACGTTTAGATTTCTAGCAAGAACAAACAGAATCTCGTAACTTTTATTTTTATTAGTGTCACTGGTTCACTCGGACGAAGCCACCGGCAATATATAAAGGAGAGTCCCTAAACTAGGAGGCTCAGTCTAGGGAAGAAGGGGTTGGCTGGAAAGCTACGCTGGGCTACGTGGGGAGGGGAGGGTGGTTCCGAGCCACGCCACGTAGCTTTCCAATCAAATTATTTGTCACAGTTAAAATGAGTTACAGAACACACAATAGCATGTGAATATTTATTTCAGTCATTTAATTATCTCCGTATGTAATTTACAACAGTCTGACAAGAGAAAACAGTAAAAAACGTTTTCTGGGATCAATATGGGGAAAAGCTACGTGCTACTTTGGGTGGAGGGGCGGAAGGCAAAAGCCACGTCGGGCTACGTGGGGGGGGGGGGGGGGGGGGGAAGGCGATTCACAGGAGGCTAAAATGGAGCTACGTGGTTTATGGACGCTCCCTAATTTACAATAGAAGTAGTGTGAGAGCAATTATGTTGGATTAATTACGTGCAGAAATTTGGCTGCTGTTTAAAATTTTCCGATACCTGGTGTTAGTTATTTTAATGCTTCGGTCGCTTGTTTGACTCCGCAGGAGTTTAGCTCTCTGGAAGGCGCCATTTGCGGCCCCTGTCACTACTCTCAACACGTTATTACGAAATGTCGATCATAATAAGGTGTGAAAATAACAGTTTCCACCTCCGGCAGAGCGTGTATTTACCGTGACAGCGATACAGCCGTGACCGCGATCTTCACCTCCGTCGTGACCCGCTCGGCATGTGTTTACTCTGCAACCACACTCGTGGGAAGTGTCGGGTGTGGAGAACGGCACTGCTGACCCAGACACCGTTGCGAACGAGGCAGGAAGCAAGTGTCGGACGGACAGGTAGCTGCACACGGGCACTCCCCGACGCGCTGTTTGCAGTTTGCAGGAGAGGCCGGTCGGAACGTCTAACAAGCCGTCAACACTGGGCGCGTCTTGTCCCCGCAATTACCGCCACCCACGTCCGCGGCAAGTGCGAGCGACTTGAGCCGCGCGCGCCCAACAATGCGTGGGCGGAGGCGTTGCTCATTCGGCAGGTACGGCTAGCAGACACCCAGCTGGAGGACTACCAACTTTGTAATACATTCATCTATGGTACCTTTATGCAGCGGTTGATGTATTCATGACATTTATGGACGTGGCACACAAAACGAGATTCAGTTAACAGTATAAAACACCCAGCTCTCTCCTGGCCTAGAATCGCTAAACCAGATCATACATCATGCCTACAACTTCCTCAGATCTTTTTCCTGAAATGCGTCGAATTCTCCCCACTATCATTCCCACCACATAACGTGTCACCATTAGAAGACTTACTAACTTAAAAAACACACATGTGCACAAACACCAACCCTTTAATTGTCCTAAAATACCTTTCGGATCCTTCCCTTGTAACAGGCCTCATTGCATAACGTACATCCACCCACCACAACATATTGGAACCCTATCACTGGTGAAACCTGCATCATAGGCCATCTCATACACATTGAACGCGTTGTCCATCAGAATGAATGGTTTCAGGTGATCAGTTAACCTCTAAACTCTAGACCACCCTGTTGCTCATCACGCCACGAAATTCGGGACTCCAATAATTGTTTTGCAGTTGGAGCCATTAGAGAACTTCCCGATACAACTTCCCGGCCCGATCAACACATTCTGGAGACACTCCCGGGCCTTAATCTCAGATAATACCTGCCTTCTTCGCCCTGGTATACCCATCACTTGCCAGTATAACGAATTATTGTGTAGATATAGACCTTATTCCATTTATTTTGTTTAGTTATTATTAATTTTATCATTGTTATTGACGTTACCATTTTTTTAAATTATCGTAAATATCGTTCCGCCCCCACGTCTAATGGCGACTTCCATGTGGCTTTATTGACTGTAGGCGCTTTCGTGAGGCCAGTCACACATTTTTCTATATTTAAAAAAAAAATATCAAGGCCCGAAATGTTGTGTTTTTTGTGTTTGTGAATTATTTATTTTGTTGTTGCTGCCCTTATCTCCTCAATTTGGTGAGTGTTGGGTATAATTTATCTCTCCTTTCATACAAATATTGCAGTTTATGCGATTTCACTGCTGTCACAGGCGAATTGGACCAACCACAGCCGTGGAGAGGAAAAGCAGTTCTTCCAGTGCCACATCAAACATATGTCTAATCGAAATGGATCGGGGCAGGTTGAATATTGAAAGTTTTGATCAGTGATTACTAATTCGAACAATGCTCATTCTGCTATCCAGCTATCTGTGGAATTGAAGGAGTTGGATGATATAATCACAGCACTTTTCCAGGCAGTGCAGCGAGAATTCAGCCTTGTTTTATATTGCCCAATACCTCCGTGCATGGGAAGTGCCTCATTATTCAGCATTTTCGACAGCAAATTATTAAGGACTTTTGGTCTTCTGTTATGCTACTGAACACGGCAGCCACTGGAGAGGTGTAGATTGTAATGTCCCAGTTATTACGCCAACTAGTACCGAAGGCGTAAGTAGGGGCAAGAGGCAACATTCTGTTTTCCTCAAAATACATAATATACATTGCTACAAGATAACTAATGTAATTCAGAAATCCCTTTCCTATTATCATCCTATACAAAAAAATATAATTTATTATTGATTAAACCTTTCTATTTGAAATTTTATTATATTATGTTAATAGATTCTGTTGAACAGTTGGTCGCCTTTCTTCTAGGGCATAATTGAGCTTGGCCAAACGTTTTCAAAATCTCAATGAACGTGTTAAACGCATCAAATATACAAGTCCCATAAATTTGCATTGTGTAACGTTTTATTTAACTCATCGTTTCAAGCATACGTATTCTTGGATAGTTAAAATTACTTCTCATCTAACTTGCTAAATGTTTCGTAAGTACATGTACTGTAAATCTTAATTGTATTGTTTTAGAAACATAAACTGTCAATTTGCTGTAAACTCCAGTGTTTTTGTTGAAAACCTCGCATTCGGGAGGACACCGGTTCAAATCGCCGCACCGTCCGGACAACCTGATTTGGGTTTTCCATCGTTTCCCCAAATCGCTCCACGTGATTGCCGGGATGCTTCCTTCAAAAACCCATTGCCGAATTCCTTTCTGTACTTTATCCCCTGTCCTTTATCGCCTCTAATGAACTCGACATCGATGAGTCGTTAAACCATAAGCAAAAAGAAAAAAAAATTGTCTCTGTACGGAGTGTGGAGCCTTTTGGCATTAAACGTATCCCTTTTGGTATAAAATCAGTTAAATAACCTGTTCACTTCTAACAGGCCGCTCCAGGTCATGTTCCACTGGCCCCATCCCTCATCTCACCTCCCCATTCCCGTTCCAACCTGTACGTGAGAACCGATGTGTTCAAAATGGCAAGTAACAAACATTTCCTCCGTATTGTAGTGTGACGTATTTCGACACATTCCAAGTACGTATTTTATGTTAATGTCATAGTAAATTTACTAAAGCTTGGGCGACCACCGCATATATATTTTGGAAAAGTGCTGTATTAAAAAGTGGTTTTCATTCAATGTGTAAAGAAATGTGAATTAAAATAATTGGATATTCATTTATCTCGGCACTGTGGAAACAATCCATGTTATTGAATTGAGCGAACATTTTTGTTTGGCACCGTCTTTGTGAGACATAACGGTCTGTCCGCCAGGGCATCGGATTGTCGTGAGGAGACAATAGGCAAGGTTTTGGCCAAGGTGCTGGCTTTTCCCTATGCAGGTGCCAGGTAGGCAGCTTTGGGCCACCAAAGCGAATCGGTGGACCCTAACGGTACCTCTCTCCTCCCACACCTTGTCATCTACGCGAGTGACGCGCGGGGGAGTCAAGTGAACCAAAATACGAGTAGACCATGTGACTTCAAACTACCATCCCACGCACCACTCTCCGAAGTTCTTACAACTAAATTCTGGAAATTTTGTGTTGGACATGTTCTCGAGAGGCTGGAGGGCGTGCCTAGAGTTTAGCTGCGAGCACCCACACCGACAGAAAGGATTCTGTTCCTGACTTCAGCCGAGGGCTGAGCTGAACTATCTGGCTTCCTGGAGAAGTCTGACGCTGTCAAGCGCGTTTGGTTTCCTAATACTAGCGATTGTCTCGCATGCTATGGTCCCATCTTAGAACCACGCCGCCTGCTGTCTCAGACCCTCAATGATAATGTGCTAATCGCCGAAGCCATATGTCGTGCATTTTATGAAACTGCTAGTGACCCATAAGCGACTTTCAGATAAGATATTAGTGCTCGAACTTGATGAGTAAAACCCCACTGAGCTAGAAGGCCGAATTATAAAATAGGCCTACTTATAAAAAGGCATATTTGTCTGTAACCATATGTGTTCATTCAAAACATTATACTGTCTTCAACAATTTTCAAATGGCATCTAAGAACCATTTGTGGCGCACGAATTAATTGTATCATTAATCAAATTGAATTTGATTCTGTCACAAGATTATTGTAATGTAACTCAATGTTGTTTTTCTTCATGAAAATGTTTTGGTCTTAAGTATTTAATTTGAGTGCTAACGTAACATTTTTATTTTATTTTACTTATGTTTGCTTTGATTAAATGGCTAATTGTAGCTATGGGCGTTGCTTTGCTATATTGAATGTTTATATGTTAAACTTAACGTTAAATACGCCAAGGCCTGTATTTGCCAGCGATCGTTAGTAAATATCTTATTGTGACAATTTACCTGTGATCCTGAAAAATCAAGGTTCTTCCAGAGTATTAACTTTAAAGTACACATAAAATCAACTCTTTCCACTAATGATTCATAAAATGTGATAATAACTACTATGCTTCCTAAGTCAAATCATATCACCGTAGGGAGAAGGTAGGATCCCCTACAGTGTAAAGGTGATAAGTCAATGGAGTGGGAATAGAGCAGACTGACCTTGAACCGCCTCTGTTAAGTGCATGGACTATAAATGAGAAATGTTCATTATCGACTCGCTTGCTGGCAAAGTATTTAAAAGAACTTATTCCTTCCTGCGTTGTGAATCGAAACAACTAATTCCTTGTCAAGTGCAGCTTCGTGTTCGAGGTGGACATTTATTCATGTTCCTCCCCGTGACCTGATCCCGCCCGCATACCAGGCTCGCAGCGAGAGCACTTGCAGCGACCTCCGTTACGGCGGCATGATTTACAGACGGCCGCGGCCCTGCGAGAGATGAGAGCAGGGTAAATTCCCCGCTTCCTGTGCGCCAGCCTAATTGCAGCGCGCGTTGAGTTAGTTCGCCGATTGCGGAGACAGCCAGCACTAAATCAGAGCGTGCGCTCTAACAAACGCGACCTACGTGCTACATCTCAATTTCGCCCGCGCGAAAAATCGCAGCGGGAAAAAACAAGTGGAAATATTGTGATTACGGTCCCTGCCTCACCGAGGAGCCTATTAAGGCGGATGTTATGGCCTATAATGTGTATCAACGCAGACGGCTGTCAATATCAATAAAAGGCCTGATAGCAGTGCTCGAAATATAACAACCGCTTTTAATGATTGACCCAGGTACAAGAGTCCAGTATGATACATAATGCAGAGGATAACGATCGATGGAAAAGAGAGATAAATTTCTGGAACCGGTTTGTTGGCGGAAGATGCTCCGTTACTGTATGGCATTGCATTGACGAATACTGATGCAAACACGTTGTTATGAGAACAATGTACTACTCTTGTAAACTTCTGATTTATGTTATCATCGAGTTTGCCTTTACCAATTTATCGTCAATATACATTGTTTGAATGCAGAAAAGTGAAACGAATTCCACAAAAAATATATAAAGAGTGCATACCAAAGAAGTTCTACATATGCATAACTTTCTTTAAGGAAGCTAGCGAACGTGCTGGTTTAGCGATACTCTGGCCTCGCAGTCTAGAAGACGCGGGTTCCATTCCCCGTCCGGTGATCCTGAATTTGGTTTTCCATGGAGTCTCGAGACCATTCCAGGCGACTGCCAGGATGGTTCCTTCAAAAGACTATGGCTGAATTCCTTCCCGTTCCTTGCCCATAGTCATTTCCCGACTCTAAGGACCTCGACAACGCGTAAAACCATAGTAAATAAATAAATAAATAAAAAATTATTTACATTTCTCACATGTTTCCCAAGACAAAATGAAGCTATCTTATACTAAAACCCTTAACTAGGGAATACAATGTATAGTATCACTAAAAGCTGGACTCCATAAATTAATTAGAAAGATATCTTGGTTTGGGATTAGAATTCGGAAATTACATCGGTCTGATCAATAGTTTGGCTATTCAGATTTCAGGTTTCCCTGAAAACTGCTATATAGATATTTAAGAGTGGAGGCTTTTACGGCGTTGTATATAGATGAAAATTTCTCGGGAAACAAACGTTCTCACTCTGCTAGTTTCGCGAGAAAATTCCATCAGTTTTATAGATGTTAGCCAAATAGGTCTGTGCTGTACTACGTGGTATTGTAATGGCGGAAGTGATACTTGTTTAATTTAACTGCTGGTGAGCATTCGGTTTCTATTTTTAAAGTTAAAGAATGCTCATCTAAAGTGTATGTTGTAGGGTTAGATTAAATTTTTTTATAATCAGAAAGGTTACTTTTTATTTAACATGGCTATAATTTTTTTTCACAAAGGCAATCTGTTTCTCACAATTGGGAAATTTTTGAAAAATCATGGGCAATATCTATATATATAATAACTATTGTTGCATTTGATACTGGTATACGAGTACTCCCATAGTTATATTTTCCAACATATTTAAAATTAAGTACGCTGTTGCCACGATAATATCAACGAATTCCATCAGAGAAAAATAAGACTTTTAATTTTTGAACTATTTCATCAACGGGACCAGGGAAAGGGTCCATCACCTTGACACTGAAGTAGATCTTCCTGAATGGCACGAACAAAATACTATGAGGCCGGTTTGAATTAAAATTAAAGTAATGAAACGTAGGAGAAATGATTGTAATAAAAGTAGTTTATATATAAAAATAGAATCAGTAAATGAACTCTGTTATTTTATAAGTAAAACTGTAAGATATGACAGAAGACCGATGTCAAAAGCAGAATAGCACTAGTGAAAAGAGCATTCTAAAAAAAAAAAAAAACTCTTTCAGTTTCAAATTTTGACTTAGGACTCAGAAAGAAGATTCTGAAATTGTAATTATGGAGCACAGCACTTTACAGAATTGAAGGAAGAAATAAAATTGGTTCATTTGTAAGGGAGTGATGTAGAAAAGTTCAGAAACTTACGTGGACAGGTAAAGTTAAATAATTTGTGGAAATACATGGAGAGGAAAGAAGTTTACGAAAGAGTTTAACCTAAAGAAAAAACAGGATAGTGAGTTACATTTTCAGTCAAGGGTCACTAGTCAATTTGGCAGTGGACGGAAGATACGAAGGAACACATGAAGCAGATAATTTATGAAAAAGAATTCAATAAGTGTGTATGAAGTGGTTAACGTCAAACCTGTTCAGACACTGATGACAGAGAAACTAAATCGACAATCAATTTTTTTGCTATAAAATTCATCAAGCCACCAATGAATGTGTTATGTAGATTTTCACGTTGTATTAAAAATAAATTTGGAACTCGCTTTCCATTTGCTTCATTTAATCTCTCAAAAAACTTTGTTTCACTATACGTCGCGACTGTATGAAGTCCTTCCAGAACCAAAGTCAAATATTGGTTCGTGTCTGTGAGAATCAAATTGTGAATTAGAGGCAAGAACCTACATATAAAGTACGGGTAGCGTTATATTTCGGTTAAATGACAGCATTTTGTTTAACGATGGAAACGAAGTTTTACTTTGGAATAGAAAAAGGTATCCCGAATATATTAACCAATAAAATATTAATTTCAATAGGTAAAATGTTCCGAAGGACATCTTCTCATCATTATCGTTTATACCGTGAATTGCAATTATTCTGGAGCTAAACGCTCATTTCTTGCTCATTACTAGTCTTACTTAGTGCAGAAAAGTGTTTTCTAACCATATTAAATTGCGAAAATGTCACATTTCTTATACGGAAGGAAAAACGTTGTGTAATAAGACGTTGGTGAATCGGGCATCATAACGTCTTTACGGCCAGTGTCCAACGCACTATTCTAACATCTTACACTGAACATCCACCATTTATATATATAAACATATTTTATAAATGCATTTTCTTCATCATTTTGGTTACAAATATTATTTCCTCCATCAGAACATATAATTACTTTAGTTCTCATTGGTCAAACCAATTTTGTGTCATTTCAACGGCAATCCTTGTATATCATTTCGAAATTTAAATAAAAAATAATTATTTTTTCAAAATCTAGGACTAGTCTGTGACTTAAATTCCAGCCTTGAAAAGAACATCACGTTTACAATCATATCCCTTTATACTATTAATAACATCCCACCGAGCGGGGCGGTGTAATGGTTAGCGTTCTCGCCTCGCATTCGGGAGGACGGCGGTTCGAATGCCCCTCCGGACATCCAGATTTGGGTTTTCCATGGTTTCCCAAATCACTCCAGGCAAATGCCGGATTGCTTCCTTAAAAAAGGCCATGGCCGGATTCCTTCCCATTCCTTGCCCCCCATCCTTCCCCGTCTCTAAAAGACTCGCTGTTGAGAGACGTAAAGCAGTTAAAAAAAAATAACAGCCTCTACGGTTTAACATTTGTTAACTTAAAATTTCTTATTACGACCATCGACGCCTGTGGGCATAGGAAACTGATTTATTTAGTGGTTGTAAGACCGCAATGGTAATTCATTAACTCATTTATTACAGTTAATCAAGATGAAACTGAAATAAGAAATTTTTATACTAATTAATATCACGTAAATTAGTTCTTGTCGGCCACAACAACGGAATGACTGATGATCGCAAACGAAGTTGAAACTGGAATGAGTAACCTTCATTGTAAATTCCGCATCTCAATTACTGTCACTAAAGGCGTTAGTAGAAAAAGGGGAATGATTGATGAATTTGCCACAGTACAATGAGCCAACTTTGTCACGCTCGGCATTGAGAACTAGTTGATTCGACGGTGATTGGCAGTTAAATCACACAGCACAACAATCAATAAATCGGAGAAAATTGCGTATTAAAAAGAGATTACCATATAAATCAAGCATAATGAACAGGATTTTAGAACAGAAATGAGAGAAAATAAATTTAATGAAGTTTAATATGCCCTTAGATAATGCTTTTGGGCTACCATAATACGTTCCATCGATAATGATAGGGCGTGACCGACAGGTATATAACGTCGCAACTGGTATTTTTGATCAGAACTAAACTCTGATCATTTTACAGCAAGTGTGTGAAAGAAATTCTTGGGAACTGTTTATGTTTTCAATGGTGTGTTATTAGAAAATAATACGACTCCGCAATTGAAATGCGCAATCACCTGCCACGACCGAATCACTACATAGTCCGACGAAATAAAAATGCCCAAAATAATTTTGGTTATTAACGCTATTGACTATTCGATTTTCAGACTGTGAATAAGTAAAATTGAGGTTGATGTGAAGTAATGTAAAGTGCACTGTCACCAAATGTGTTGAGTAGGGTTCGGATGTTTATGAGCAAAAAAATAGAGAAATATGAATGCAATTATGACCTTAAAATGGATAAATATGACAAAATATGACAAAACATTTAAATTTTTATACATCAAAACGTGTTCAGTTATACATCAATTAATTTTATAATCAGCATAATTTGCTTCCGTGCACTTACTGCACCATTGGGAATTTAAATTTTTTTCGAAATTTATTTTCATGTTCCTGTAAAAGATTATATTACTAGATTTTTACATTTAAAAATTGGAATTTATTATAATTATGCTGTCGATTAGAGTACATATCGTTGTTTCTTCTTGTTTGATTTCAACATTGCAGTGTATCGCCATATGTATCTCGAAGAGGAATTTTCTCCTGTTGTTACTTAAAACTGTCTTGTACTGTGAGAAGCTTAGTGCAACATCGCAAGATGTCATGGAAGCGTACTTAAACAGAGTCAAGTCACTTCAATTAATTGTAGGGCATCTGCAGTCAAAACAGATTGACTACCATGTAAAATGTCACTAATTTTACAATTTGTTTTATACCCAGTGTTCCCACTCAACACTTTATAAAGTTTGTTCTTTTTGAGAAATAGCCATAGTTCCCACCTGTTTGACCTATCTCGGTTTCACACTTTCAACGACTATTGCATTGTCGAGGGTGAAAGGCAGGCGGAACCTTAACGTTTAGAGAGTGACAATAATGTATAACTTTACTTTTTAACTGGTGAATTCTGGAATTTTAAGTGAGATTAGTTTTTTTCTCCAATGTGTAATAGGAGTACATTTCTGTGAAGAATTATTTTAATTTCTTCTCGTGTATAACGTCTAGTGAATTCCCAGTAGGCCCTACTATTACAGTATTACCAGATTTTTCCTAAAAATATTACTATACGCTCGTATGACCATTAATACTATCGTAATATCACCAATACTAGGAAAATGGCCTGAATAAGCCGGAAAAAATATAACTAGTCATAAAGATCCGAACCCCCGTGAACAGGCAGAAAAAGTTAACCGACGCATAGGGAGATCAACACCGTTCGCATATTACTGGCTAAAACTAAATCTCATTACGGACAGATGCGATGGCGATTTCTAAACAAAACATTTGGTATAACTGTTAAACGGATTTCTCTCTTATCTTTTGACTTCTTTATAATTATCTATTGTTCGTATTTTATCACACATTGACGAAAACCTGATTTCGGCAGGTATCACAGCAAACGTCTATATCAAAAATGAAATAAATACACGGATCATTCATTCGGAATGATACTTTAAACTGCTGAAGTATACAAAGTTTTAAGAAAAATCTGGAGTAGCATTCGTATCATTAACGGAAAAATAATATTTTTATCATACATAGGAGCGTTGTATTCCACGTGTATCATTAAGAATGACAGAAAACAAATAAGAGACAATTTGGAGCAATCTGGTTTAAAGTATCTTCTCAATCAATTTGTCAAGATTTTACTTTTACGTTTTAACATGAGTAATGCTGTTGTCTTTAGAAATTTACAACCAGAAACTTTAGTTTCAAATTATTATTCGAAAGAGTAAAAGTAGATATAGTATGGCTCATTATAATTGAAGATCCATAGAAACGGAAAACTTTTTGCCTTCTGCCTGTATCAGGAATGAAAGTGGAAATTCGACGAGATATGATTCTTGGTGATCGGACTGCCGGCATACGCATTTCCATAGCGGCGATATTAAAGGAGTTTACACCAAGTTAAACAAGGTCACAAACTTGTCCAAAATGCTGAGTAGTAATAATGACAGTAAAAAAAAAATTACATATATAGGTGATATTTAGCATGTTAAAGAATCATAGGCCCTCTGTCTAAATGAATCTAAGGTAACAGAGAAATGTCGGTAAGAATTACACGTTTATTGCTTTTTTATTAAAATTAGCTATTTGCACCGGTTTGACACAGGCATACTTTGATATTTCTGGAGTACATGCGTTTGAAATTGTCTCCATTCGAACTTGAACCCAGAGAGTATTGTTTTGCAAATAAAAACACTCTGATTTTAGTTTTGACTTCCGTGTTGCAAAATATTACATATTTTTTAAAGAATACTCCACTCTTGTCGCTTAAGAGACCGTAGTAAAACGTTTTATCAAAATCGTATTCTGACAAAATATATATATACAAATTGCTCTTCAATTAAATTAAATAATTTGTTATTACTAAAAAAAATTACATCTCCTTGTAATAAATTGTTTTCAATTAAATAAAATGAGATATATGGGTTAGTTAAAATATTAAAATGCACTGAATTTAGAAAGCGCCCGATTTTTTTTCCTGATTTGCTAAAATCGTTATTGTTCCGTTGCCATAAGTAATACGTCAATGTTTAATGCACATAAACCTTCGATGGTAACTGTACTATATAACGGCGAGTGCCTGTTTTATACTCTAGACCCTTCAACATTTTTGCAGTCCGTGAGATCCATCACACTTTTACAAAATATGTTTATTTTATAATGGCTAAAGTAGTGAGTACCAATGTATTAAAAATTAGATAATTTGCACATCTATATATACAAAAATTAACTGTAGAAATTATGATAAAAAATTAACTTTGTTTTTAAAATAATATTCTTTCGTATATATGACAGATATTGTTAGTATCATTATTATTACATTATCTAAATTTACATGTAAGCTTAATAGTAAACACAATAATAACAATTCATTATGTATCAACTTTTCTCACCAAAAAATGTCTATAGTGAGTCTATATCTAATATGGGAATATCTAATTTTATATGCGCCCCTGGAGTTATGATGTATTTCCAAAGTGGCCCGCATGGTCATTTGGGTTGGCCACCCCTGCTCTAGACGAATAGTTGCAGGTCCGTCTCCCTCGGCTAGATCGCCTTTGCGCGAGCCCACAGTAGATATTGTAATAAGACCATTTGTTGGCTACCGTTAAGAAAACGTGAGTTGCCAAAAAAGGGAGGGGGGGAATTATTAAAATCTTAAATAATTCCTGAAAATGAAAATTACATATAATAATGATGCTATAAGGGGATCTAATAGGTTACTAACTAGAACCATGAATTTCAGACACAAAATAAAACCTCATTTATTGAGTCTTATGGCCTTACAAGGTCGGGTAGTAATTAACGTTACGTTAAACACAATTAGATCAGCAAAAACAAGCAATACCCGACGTTTACAATTCGCCGGAGTAAGCAAACAAAACTGAATGAAATATCTCAAACAAGAAATAAAAAAAACAGCAAAGTTAACATTGAAATAACATGGCAACACAGGCCATCAAATTGAAGCTAACATTTTGCTGTACAAAGGAAAATCCCAGGGGGCGCCGTATAAAGTGAATGAAAAGCATCAAAATTGAATTAACAAACAGCAAGATGCTAAAAAAAAAATTGAATCGAAATATAAATTCAGCTAGCTCAGAATTTAAGTGGCGGGAGCAGAATCTTAACCCAGGCGTCGCTTAAGGGCTCATAAGTCTGTTAAAATCCACTGAATAGTGACCGTCGTTTCTGGTACATTACCATAGAATCATCGCCGTGATGGTGAGCGACAAACACAATGCCACTGCAGCAATGGAAGCTAAATAAGCGGCTACGCCCGCGTTATTAGCATAACTTCCAAATAATGGCAAGCATGCCACTCCACATCTCGCTTTCCCAAAGCAAGAAATGATCAACCACAATGATCATCAGAGAGCGTGCCGGGCTGACACGTCTATTCACCAGCTCGTCTTGGACCCAAGTCACGTCCGTTCATCAGCTCGTCTTGGACAGAAGTGATGTCTAAAAATGGCCCCTTCTTCTTCCTCGGCTAGTTGCTCGCCACATGTAAAAAGAACTCCACGGAATTAGTATTGTAGACCCCAATAAATGTTCAGGATTGGCTATCTACACATTTCCGTCGTCACGTGTTTAATATCATGCGTCGCATTCGCCGTTTCCTTCGCGCGTTTCCTACGTGGCCTTCGGGGTAGTAGCGGGGTAGGGGGTAGGTCACCGCCCGATTTCGAACGGGACTCAAGCCGGGCTGTCCCGGCGCCATCGAGTCGCCTCGCCTGCTCCATTGTTCCTCTCTCAACCGCCGAAATGGCAGTTTCTAGCCTTCGATATTCAACCCTTCTGAGCCATGCGTTTACAGAAAATTGATTTACAATAAAATATACCTTTTGCCGCCCTGGTTTTAAACATACATTTAACCTATCCAGACAACCCTCATTATTTACAATTAATTACACGTTGCAAGACTAAATAATTAATAAATTTGAATATAATAAAAAAAGGAATTATGAATATAATTAATAATAATTTAATTATATTCATTGTGGGTGACGCTGTCACACCACAATATACAATCTCCTTAAGTATAGGCGCAAATTGCATGCTATACGGAACATGTTCATCTACATTAAAGAATGGAAATTGCGAAATAATTTAAAAAAATATAATTTAATTAATGTAAAAATAGTATATTTCAGTTTTATTATTCACCGCTAATTTAAACACGTAAAATACTCTTATTGTTAGTTACGTGTTATATATATATATGTATATAATATTACGGAGTTTCTTGCAGCTGTCTTTAAGCTTTAAAATTCTTCCATTCATTGTTTTGTTATATCTTAAACGGTAAACGCAATGTACATTATTGTAAATAAAACTCTCTGGCACCCATTTTTCTTTCGACTTAATTCGAACGTGTTTATTTCCGCCTGCCTGTAATTATTGACCAAAGGAGTTTTACAAGAGGATGGCACAGGATATTAGGAAACTTGAATCACAAGGTAATGGTTTCAGTAAGGACACTTTGATTTGAGGTTATGTTTCTCTTGTCTCAACCCAGTGAAAACTCACGGAATGAATTTGAATAGGTGATTCGATCACTAGGTTCTCCACAAGCCAATCAGAGTAAATTTCAAGTAAGCACCCGATATGTTTGGAGCAGTATCCGCCAGTTGTCCTATCAGGCAATCTCAAATTGATACCTCCACGAAACAAGATAACTGTTACAATCAAAGCTTACGCATGGAGTTACGAGGCGTCCTAATGATATGAATCTAACGCGACTAGAATAGTAGTGATGACGTGTTACTAACTCACCTACAACCCAGCTACAGGTAGGATTCCCAGTGGCTCGCCGTTAATCTGGAAGGCATAGAGAACACTGAATCGCATAAGCGCACGAAGAATCAAATTGCATATTAACATTTCTACACAAAATTACAGCGTGTTATGGATGAGAAGATCTCATATCGAATACATTAAAGCTCCTGCTCATTTAATTTTGAAGTTATAGCACTGTTAATTAATTTCATCATCCAAAAATGATAGGAAGTATTGCTACGAGAGAATTATTATCACTGTTCTAAAAATATTCGATTTATTCTGCAACTTCATGAATTAGCAACAATTGTTACAACACGCGTAGTATCACTTCTTGACTTGATTACATGCACACATAACAACCCTTTAAATATCTGCATAATATGAAGCTTTAGACACACACGTGCCTGCATTACGACAGTTCACGCACGGCTCTCTGCCGCTTACATTCGCAGTAGCCAAAGATCTTAAAACTACTTATCGATACTAACGTATTCTATTAAACACTATCCTTTAATGCACATCTAACGAAAATGACTGAGAAGCTAAAAACAAGAAACAATATCATTCAAAAACTATGTGGTACCTCCTGGGGTGCATCGGCCTCCACTATCCGCTCCTCTGCTCTGCTCTTGTCTTTTCGGCTGCCGAGTACTGTGCCCCAGTCTGATTGAATAGCCCGCACGTGAGAAAAGTGGACACCAAACTTAATTACGCTATGCGTATGATTGCAGGCGTTATCAAGACAACTCCCATGAGATGGCTCTCGATACTGAGTCACATACCACCACCTAACCTGCGACGGATAAATGCTCTTACACGTGAGTACAAGAGAATAATGGACAACAGAGACTTACCGATCCACTAAGATATTAAGGATGCCAACATCAACAGGTTTCACTCTAGAAAACCGCCAATGAAATCGTCAAGGGATGCTATTCGTGCAGATTTTAACATCACCAAAGCTTGGATGCAGGAGTGGACTGTACAGCAAAACAGCAGCTTACCTTGCATTACACAAAAGCCACCAGGTTTTGATTTACCTCGTAAAACTTGGTCCACACTCAACAGAATCAGAACTCGGCATGGCAGATGCGCACACTCCCTGTACACGTGGGGCAAGCAACTATCCCCCTTATGCGAATGCGGAGAGATTCAGACTATTAGTCATATTATTGAAGAATGTCCTATAAGATCTTACAGTGGTGATCCTGTGGACTTCCTGCTGGCAACTCAGGAATCGATAAACTATATTAATAAACCAGATATAAGTATTTAATCAATGTTCTTAAAAGTGTCTGAATTGCCATACAATAAATAAATAAATAAACACTACAGGCTTTAAAATCCTACGATACAACAAATTAATTTACATACATTAGTAGGGGAAAGTGACAAAAGCCTGACCCCCTTCAGTTACCTAAACCGGACCCAGTATTTTTCCATGCTTGAAGTCAAGTAGAGAATGAAATGCTTGCATTTCTGCGGTTGTCATATCTACGCCTTATAAAGCCCAATCGAAGCGGAATGGTTCAGCAATAGGGCCTATTAGAAAAGCTTGTGAAAAAACGCCTTAATTTTGAGAAAAATGTTAACGAATCAAGCACTGAGGTTGAAAAGATAATGTCCTCTGGAACAGTGGAATTGGTGATTTCCCCATGACTGTCCCCATCTAAACATGACGGCGCTTGGTGCATGTTTTGCGACAGGAATTTTTTTTAAATATTCAGAACGGGAATTTTGGGTAATGTGCGTTGTATATTCGCTGTGAGCCTGTATAGATTGTGCTGGGACGTGTACATCTGCGATTTTTGTCACTAAACGAATTAATTATTTTATGTGTCTTCATATACCCTTCATACAGTCTGCATTTGTATGTTTTTTAACCCTAAAACCTGTAATTGTTATACTAAACTTATACTATAAAACTGTATTATGGTTCTGTGATTCAATATCTTTTTAAAAAATTTATTGTTATTTAAATCATTTTTATGAGGTTTCCGATTGAAGAAACTTTTTTTCACATCGCCAAACCGTAACCCAACAGATTTTAATCCAAACGTCTATAAGAAACAGTTTATTGATAAACATTAACATAAAACCTTATCATTTAAATGTATATATAGGTCGGAAGGATTACTTGCCAGTATCCTGGAGAAATTTAAAAAAATATATCACAGTGTAAGGAAAAGCAAGTAATGGTGAGTTTATCATCAAGGAGTAAGTCGGTATCTGCTACTATTAATAGAAGTCTAAACTACTATTTGCTCTTGAACATGCTAAAGTTGAGGAGAATGAGGAGGTAGGAGACCGGAGGTTGACTTTGGGAAGCAATTTCATCTACAATTATTTGTAAGCATATGTAATTAATTAAAGGAAAGTAATAGTGATTGGCTGAGTGTGATGTTCTCACAAGGTGGCACTAGTAAAAACCAAGTTATCAAGGTGGGATCTTATAAATGAAGATGATATAGACTGCGATTGCTGAATCACATAAACTGTGAAACAGCTGCTGGTCTTACCAAATTTTCCTATCACCCGTATTCCAGACGACCTATGGACTCACTAGAAAGAAATATTTTACGTAGTTCAATACTGGACAGAGAAACTTTTAGTTCCGGAAAAGAAGCAGAAACAACACTAATTCACCAGGTTCAGGGTGGTGATTAAGATATGCGTTGACAGCTCTCAAGGTTGTTGCTGCAATATTTCTCGGGACCGTGAGGTAGTGTGGTGGGAACAGAAGCCGAGTGTGTTGTTGCAATTATTCTGGTCCGGCAGGCAGATTCGCGCGCCTCTCGGGAGCCGTTGATTTAGTAATCCGGCGCCGGTGTCTGCGCCGGCTAATTGGATTTATGGAGTAGCCAGCTCGCAAACAAGTGACGCTGCCGTTTACACCTGCAGCTAGATACGTCCCTACTCTCTCAAGTTTCCTCTGAATTACCACCTCGCACAGTACTCCACTCGGATGTGCTCTGGTAGTTTACTCGCCGACTGGATGCATTGGAAGACTCCACTGGTCTTTATTGGCTGCCGATTCGTGTAAGTACGGGGGGATCGGCGATTCCTCGTAACGCCTACAACTATATATATCTACATAACTACGTTGCACAGTGCGTGCCAAATGGCACTCCCGTATCACTATCAGGACATACTACTTTTCACCTTAACTGCTTCGAATTTTACTGATTTCGCTACTGGCAACAAATCCACCTCATTGGCTCATGTCTGTGCGGTGTCCAGTTATCTGAACTCTTATTATTGTTATTCTTCACCACCTTTTCCTAAGTTTAACTGCCGTCAATGAATTTTTACTCATCGTTATCATAACCAATTTGTAGCTATGGTTTTACGGGCGCTGATGCCAAGCATATCATACATACAGCCAGGTCATACCAAGTATTACCGAGAGTGGTGGGTGAGTGGTTAACGCTCTGGCCTCGCAAGCAGGAAGACGCCGGTTCGAATCCCCGTCCGGGCATCCAGATTTGGGATATCCATGGTTTCTCCAAATCACTCCAGGTGAATGCCGGGATGCTTCCTCGACGTCGACGAGGCGTAGAGCCATAAATAAATAAAAAGGAAAAAACAGGTACCAACTATTAATGGGGGAAGTGAGATGTTGCCAACTGTCAGTGGTGTCAGAGAAACTTGTAACTCTGTTGTGTGTGTGATAAGTGTATTTTTTGATTGTAAGATGTATAGTTTGTGAGGCAGAGATTGGGAACCTTAATGGATAGGGAAGGCCGTCTACCAGTCAGGACGGCTGGTAGGTGGGGAGGGGGCGTACTGGGCTCGTTCCTGGTCCGTTCTACCTCCCAGATCCAGTGTACTGTAGCGGATTGTCGGTTGGACAGATTAATTTCTTACCTTGCATAATTTAAATCGCCACCTTCCGCTACCTTCTGCAAAGCATATACATTAATTTCAGGAAACAGAGGTGAAACCATTACTTCTGTTATTAGTATTTGAAAAGATCCTAAAATTATGGTTTATTTGGTAATCATGAATGCTTACGGACAGAGGTATATTTATCATTAATCTTAAACAAAATACAATTCAATGCAATACCTCGTCTTACAGATGCGAAATAACAAACAAACAATTATTGTCATTTGAAGCTAAGAAATTGCAATACATGTACATTACAAAGAGTTACAAATTCCATATGCAACTGAAGCAAAAACTCTCTTATGCAATAACATCAGATTTAACTGGATTACATAGGTCGCCAGGGAGTTAATTTGTTCCCACAAATAATAGTTATCGACAGTTTCCAAACATGGAAGTCAGTCTTTCAATTCAAACTGGATAAAGAAAACCAAAAAAGCATTCGGCTTTTAGACACACCAGCTGAGGAATTAATGTCCGGCGGCATAAGAACTCTTACACATTAGACCGTTAAAGGTCTGTCTCAATTATTCATCTGAATACACACTGTTTCTGGAGGTATAATTACCGTGTCTGTCTGGCTGCACGAAGCGTCGCAACAAGAGCGCTATCGTCTCTCAACAGCGCACCTGTCCAGGTATTGCAAGGCACTTGTCACGTCAACCAGCACAAGTGACAACCTAGACCGGACTTGGCGCTCAGTCATCGAAGCCTCCAGAACGAAATCATCCGCAGTCCTTTGTCAGGCAGTTGCCATCCGCGATCGTTCTGGATGGAGTGACCACTTCTCGTCTCTCAGATCTCGTCTGTCCCTTCTCCTCGGCGAGTATCATGGAAACACAAAATTTTTAAATTTCCAATCACGTGAGGAAATAAACACATCGGATTGGCTTCGCAAAAAATATCCCCTCTTGCCGGCTAATACATTGCCTCTCATTTGCTAAGAGTCTTCGGGTTTTGTCGGGATTGTTCGGGAAGATATGTAGGAATAATTTTCCCACGACACCGAGCAAACGGCGCATTTACGGATCCCTTCCGCAAAATTCCCCAGAGTCCAGCCTTCCTCACCGGTATCAGCGTCGACTTACCAGAGATTATTCCTCGTTTTGTCTCGACCTACCGGACACTTCCGGCTTAAGTCAGATTGTCGCTCACGCCTCATAGCTGGACGCGGATTTCTGTCTCCAGCTCGAAAAAGAATATCCATTTATTTCTTATATTTATTAAATCAAACAATAATTAATTTAAATTGTACGAGATGACCCATCTAGTCATCTTGTTACAGTACAGTGCCTCAGCGCCCTGAGGCACACTGGCGGGTCTTTAACTGGTCTGAACTTCAGTGGCGTAAATCTTTTTCGTTGTTCATATGGGAGAGGTAGTGGTGGAATATTCGTGGCTACCAGAGTGTCTGCGAAAGTCCTGGATTAAATTCAAAATTTCTCCGCATGTTTTATTATGGTATTACGCCTCGTAGAGATCAAGTTCATTGGAGGTGGGAAAAGAGGGGGCAAATTGGTATAGGAATTCAGCCATGGTCATTTTGAAGGAACCATCCCGGCATTCACTCCGAGTGCTTTCGGTAAACCATGGAAAATCGATATCTGGATGGCAGGACGGGTATTCGAACTCGTAACCTCCAGAATGCAAAGCCACAGCGTTACCGCTCAACCTCCATGCTCGGTTAATCTCAAGTCAGTTGCGAGTGAAATGCTGACCTAAATAAATCGTCCGTCGGGTGGGGAAGTTTAATTTGACGGTATCCGTGGAGCCTTTTGGAAGAGTAGGTCTGAATTAGCCAGCACCTGGTTTCGCCTCATCTCTGCATCTTCATATAAACTAGCCACAATAGTTAACCCATTTCAACAACACTTATATACACGGAACAAACTAGCCGTACTGCATCTGTAACTAGGCCTATTGCGCGATCTCAGAATTCAATCTGTGGGTTAAAGACTACGGAGTATTACCAATATCCGTTTACGAAGCAGTTCCATACGCTATCTGCAGTTTTAACAGGGCGTGGTTATCAAACTATAAGAATTACCTTACTCCCTGTTAATATTCAGCTGTTCGTATACAAATTTTTTTGGTTCACAGCATGAGGAAGTTGAACCACGGAAATTAATATTTCTGGATCACCAAAAACAATCGGCACCGTACTATTCACAGCGGCTTTACGAAGAAATGGGCATATATGACATTGTAATACATATGTAAATTGACACATGATTTCGAAAGAGTCGACTGCAGCGTCATTATAGATGCTGAAGCATTACGAAAAATAAAAAATCTAATTGTAGACCGTGACTTTCGGTTATCGTTGACAGATGCTGTCACCATGATGAAACGATATTAACAAACAATGGGGAATCATTTACAAATGTTCTTTTTTATTTGTTAGGGGTTTATGGCGTTACGAGGCTATTAGAGCCGGTTTAAGATTGTTGGCAAGAAACGGAAGAGATAATTAGTGATTTTGTGGCATCATTAAAAAAAAAAAAAAAAAAAAAAAAAAAAAAAAAAAAAAAAAAAAAAAAAAAACTGGAATTTTTATCGCCGGACCGGGGATCAGTATCATATGCTCACACCAGACATGAACATTATCCATTCACCTATCGTGGTCGTTGTGCACATTCATAGCCAAATTTTGAAAGATTATTCCCTTTTACCAGTTTTAATTGAAAGTTATTGAATCAGATATACAACGCGCCTATAGGAATGGGCTTGAATCCAGAAAATAATGACAAAAGCTGATAGAAATATTTTTCGCCAAAATCAGATTCTTCTGACGTTCTCAACCACCTGGAAATTGTTTCAGGAGAGGTGTCTTTGGGAATGATTATCGGAGTCCATTTCTTGTCACTTCTTATGCTAAAAGGAGACCGTATTGTGTAGCCACCTATCCGTGAACAGTGTAAGTTTATGTTATATATATTAAGTGTTAATTTGTTTGAGCCTTGGTTCCTGTTTGAGGCGAAAATTGTAGGTCGTCCTAGCATTTGCCTGCACCAGGGATGGCGAACCAATGGCACGCGTGCCGAAGATGGCACGCGACCAAATAATTTGGAAACGGCATTAATGTAATTTAATTTAATTGCAATGGAGCACAGGCTCCGGTGGCAATTTCCCTACACACCCATCTTCCCCCTATCCTGCGCCTACCTACATTTGCCCTCTACAAATTTTATCTTTAAATTCTTTCAAAGTTTTCGGTAAATTATACATCATTTCTCTTGGTAACTCATTCCAATCCCTGACACCCTTACCTAAAAAAGAGAATCTTCCTACACCCTTGTGCCTGAAATCGAGTGCCAGCTTGTGGTCATGGTCATCTTTTCCCTTCCATGCACTACTTTTCATACCTATTGCTATATCTTTCCATGCCTCATCGCCAGTATATGCCCTGTACACTCCCATGACCCTCCTCATTCTCCTCCTGTCTTGCAATGAATCCCATTCCAGCTCCTTTATCATATCCGTCACTGATTGCATTCTGCGATAATTTCCAGAAACAAATCCAGCAGCCCCTTTTTGCACCCTCTCCAACTCCTGTATTTGATACATAAAATGAGGGTCCCATACTACACTACCATATTCGAGCAATGGTCTGACCAAAGTTTTGTAAGCCAATTCCTTGACTTCTCTCGTACATCCCCTCATCACTCTCTCCAACAAGTGCAGAACTTTGAAACCTTTTCCTACCATCTGTCCTATGTGTCCTGCCCAGTTAAGTTTGTTATCAAAAGTAATTCCAAGATATTTACATTTCAAGTCTTCAGCAAGCAATTCTTTCCCCACCTTATATTCATAATTAACCTTTTGTTTTTTATTTGTGTATCTAATAAGCTGACTCTTCTTTGTATTTATCTTCATTCCATGTTTACGAACCCAATTAGATATCCTGTCCAGATCACCCTGCAACTGTTTACAATCCTCTATCGTTTTGATTCTTTTATACAGCATTATGTCATCGGCAAACAATCTAATTTCAGATAGTAAACAATCAACACAATTATTCATTAGAATAATGAATAGCAATGGTTCCAATACGCTACCCTGTGGCACACCCATTTTTACTTCAACTTCTTTTGATTTTACATTTCCTAAACTTCCTGTTTTCTACCTTTTAAAAATTCTTCTATCCAGCAAATGACTTTCTTATCCACTCCAATGGTTTTTACATTATTTACTACCATTTTATGGCTTACTCTGTCAAACGCCTTAGACAGATCTAGTGCTACACTATCAATTTGGCCTCCCTTGTCCATTTCATCTGAAATATCTTGCATATATCCCACCAACTGAGATTCGCATGAATATCCTTGCCTGAAACCATGTTGCCTGCTTGAAAACCACTTACGTTCCTCACATATATTTCTTATGTGGTTGCACATCAATCTTTCCATTAATTTACCTACCACTGATATCAAAATGATTGGCCTGTAATTCTCAACTCTATTTCTTACCCCTCCCTTATGTACCGGTACTACTATTGCACTTTGCCAGTCCTGTGGTAAGCAGCAAGTGTCTAGACTCAATTTAAATAATATTTCAAGATAAGGTACAATGTCACATCCGGCTATCTTTAAGATATCTGTAGTAATATTATCTTCACCAGCCCCTTTATTTTTTTTCAGCTTTCTTATTTCCTTCATGATTTCCTCAGGATGGATATCAAATTTTTTACTATCGTCATTTCTAATTGTGTTGTTAAGCTCGTTCTCCGAATTAGACCCTCCTGTTTCTGATTCATTGTCCCTAACGCTTTCACTGAACCAGTTACTTAAAATCTCTGCCTTTTTCAAATCGTCAATAACTTCTTTTCCATCATTATCTATAAGTGTCTCTACACCCTCCCTTCCCCTCAGTTTCCTGATATAGCCATAGAAATTTCTAGATGCATCAGTCAATGGTCCTCCTGCACTGACAATACTCTTCATATACCCATTTTAAGTAGGTACCTAATCAATATAAGTAATTTATTTTATTTTCTACATAATTTAAGAACATAATAATAATAACAAAGTTCATCGTGAAAGAAACTAACCGTCCCGGAACGACTACACATTGCGTAAAAGAAGTAGATTTCGACGGAACGGACTGAGTGAGTGAGGCGGCGGGAGGGGCTCTAAGCTAAATTACTCACTTGTTTGGTTTTGTTGACGTCGTTGACTGATTTCACCAATTACCTTTAGTTATTTCATTTTTTAAACTAATTTAGTTAAAACAGCAGCTTGTTTAAGTTTGTTTGAGTTATATGTACAAGAATTCAATATAGCTAATTTAAAGAAAAAAAAGTTATAAGATAAGTGTAATAGAAAACTTCAAACTTGTCAGACTGAGAAATTTGGCAAGATTAATAATCGTGATAAAGCGGTGTGTGCTTTATGTTCTGGAACAGTGTGTAGATCGTAATCTGTAAAGCGGCACTGTGAAACAAATCTCTTTGTCAAAAAAGGGAACCAGAGCAATATTAAAGACTCGCTTCCAAACCGTTTGTCATGACTCCACTTCATCAGCTAAAAGTAACAAAGTATGAACCTAATATAAGTTATTTGGCATTTAATTTGCAACAACGGAAGCTGCACTAGTTTCATTTTGTTTCTTTTCCCATTAATTACTAAGTCATGATTGTTTGATGGCACGTAATGGCTTCTTTGCTTTTCTTTAGAAAGAATGGCACGTAGATCAACAAAGGTTCGCCCTCCTTGGCCTACACGATTACGGAAAACCGTATAAATAATCCGTATCGTGACAAATCATAAGCCACGTCCCAGGTTTTTAAAAATTGTGGCTACCGTAAGCATTGAAACAAAGTAACCGTCAGTTGCATATATTTTTTGTTGTTGTTGTTGTTATTATTTTGGCTACTTTTTGCATATCAGTCCAAAATCTAGCATGCTGTGAATAAATTTTTTTTACAGCAGTATTAAACAGACGTTTTTCTAATTGTGGTGGGTAAGAGGTAACGCTCTTGCCTTGCATTTTAGAGGACGCGTGTTCGATTCCGCGTCCGGCCGTCCAAATTTCGTTTTTTCATGGTCTCCAAAAATAACGCCAGACGAATTTTGGGGTGGTTCCTTCAAAAGTCCATGACCAAATTCTTCTCCATTCCTTGGTGTCACCCTCCCCCCATTTTTTCCTTGTTCTCCCGCCTCTAATGACCTTAACGTCGACGAGGCATTCATAAGCAAAAATAAAAGTTAATCAGTTTTTATGGTATGCTGGATGGTTAGTGTCAAATTTCTTAGGATTGAAGATATTTTTTTAATCACCAGACATTTATTTTTATGTAACACACAATAGATATAAGAAATATTCATATTGTCTCCAAGTTCAAAAATAGCGTCTGTAATTACGGCAAATTTTCTTTGTAGGTAGGGACATCGAAAAGAACTAGTTTATATAAAAATCGTTTGGAAAAGTCTTCTATAAAAATTTCCAGCCAACCACATTGCTCAAAAACATATTCGATGCCGTTCTATAGCAAACCCACCTCCACTATCGAGCAGCGGGTACTAGGATTTCATCAGAACCGAGAAGGTGGCAAGTTGGAGCCACGAGGTACTCGAGGGTAGTAACTAGGAATATCTGTCGCCTCCCACCAAGTCTTCGCGTCCAATCAACCACTGAACGCGGAAACTCCACCCACAAATCCAGAAAAAAGTACTGCTTCTTATTTCTAAACCGTGTACTGCATTGCTTAGTAATAGATCTCCTACAAGTTCACTATTTTTCTATGTACAGTATCTACCACATACATTATTATTATTATAAATGTTAAGTTTCTTCTGGTACTCTCAACATCAATATTAAAGAAAAACATCAGTTGAATTAGTACTTGGTTAATTTATGCTCCACGAAACAATAATTCACTGTGTATCTGGGTGCAGTAGATATAGTAATGTCCTCTGCACGCTCTATCTACGTGCGGAAAAGGCCTATAAGTGCGGAGCCAGTGCAGCACCGACTAGTTACTCGTAACAGGACACCATACAGTTGCGAGAGGTGGCGGCTAGTTCACCACCCCCACCCCGGTAGCGAATCCACCCCCACCACGCAGCTATCTCGTCATAGGTTCTGCGCAGCTGCGCGACAAGGAAAAACAAACTCACGACGATCCCTTCACCAAGTTGGCGACACTGTTAAGGCTCGTTCGCACTAGGCTAGTAATTTAGTCGAGTGGCGAGTGATTTAGTAACTAAACGTGTGTGAACAATGAAAATTAGTCAAGTAGTTTAGTCGAGTCGATCCGATTTGTTCTATTAAACCGGGCGAGTTGCACCTCCCACCATGCACCACTGCCCACTGGCTCATCGACTAAATAAGTCTGAACCTATTGTTTAAGTTGAGTTGATTAGCTGCCGCTAAAATGTCGTTTCGCTTGAGCGATGAAACATTTTTTTTTAATTTTTTTTAAATGTGTAGAACATGAATGCTTGTAGAATATTAAGTACCCGCACTATAAAAACAAACACACATGGATTTATAAAATACAATAAACATACCCGGATTTGATGAGAAGCAAATTGAAAATTAAAAACATCTGCTTAATGCACAATTTTATTAATTATTTTATTTATTGCAATAGCATGTAGATTATACATTAAGATATTATTCCTATTGTTATTAGAACTGCTACCTAAAGCGATAAAAATCTTTTTAGAATTATCTTCTCGCAGAAGTTAAAAAAAAGTAGTCCAAAAATTTAGGTGCAGGCAATGAAACAGTTTACATTCCTTGGCACTAAAACAGTTTACATTCATTCAGTAAAATGATTCAGTTTACTGCATGCATCTCCATGAAATATTACTTCAATTCCTTTAATGTTTCATAGATTCCTTCACACTGTGAAGTAATAGCTGATTTTCCGTGAATAAATACGAGGTGTGAGTGTCTTCAAACTACATCAGGTGGCAATAAAGTACAGAATTGCCTGTAATTATGTAACTGCCGGAATTAAAATTCTTAAATAGGTATCTTCACGCTGGATCTGCGAATGCATTTTCATTAACACAAGTTTTGGACATTCTCAAACTATTCGTAGGGATCTTCTAATGCTAATTCCTTCAGAAGACAATTTGTAACTTCTGGATCATACCTTCTATTAACAAATTTTCGTACCCATTACTTTTTTTTCCTTTATCGCACAAACTTCTTCATCCATCTCTTGTAAAATAGCGCTTAACATAAGCTGTATCAGCTCATTCATTTGATTGCGTTGCAGCCTGTTCATCTGGCAAAATACCACGAAACTTGTGTACTGTACTCGACCGTAATGCGAAAGATTTTTGGTCAGTAACGAGTAATTTAGCTACTAAACTACTCGCCACTCGACTAAGTTACTAGCGTTGTGTGAACAAACCATTATTGATGTACCTGTGTGGTGAGATTTTTTTTTACCAACCTTCCAAAACAAAAAAATTATGTACCTAACAATTAGTGAGACATTACATTAGCTGTACACAAGAAGTTAGTCCAACTACTTCCAGATAAGATGTGACTATATGAGACAGAAATGAGATATATACCTCTTCAGTTGCCATATAATTTAATAAAATACATTCCGTATTATTGATTCCTGTGTCAATCCCGTTAAGATAACGATTCAGCCTTTTAATGAAAAACTTATCTGATAGTTTTGTTACCACCAAACTGCTTTTACCACTCAGCAAAACAGAGAAATATTAATTACTTTTGTAAACAGTCCGAGTTCGAGTATAAGTGAATAAAGAAATATGATTAATATCTACATCTTTGATCAAATACTATGGAAGATACAATTTTATACCCGCAAGTAACTTTCCAACACATACAAAAGCAGAATAAATGCACTATATCTTGTAATTTAGTAGATTACAACTCTCAGAAATCCCAAATAAATCACGTAATTAGTATTTCATTCATTCCCCTTGATGAAAATTAGTATAAATATACCGAGCGAGGTGGATGAGTGGTAAACTTTGTGGCCTCGCAATCGGGAGAATGCAGGTTCGAATCCCCTTCCGATCATCAGTTTTCAGTGGTTTCCCAAAGTCACTACAGACGAATGCCAGGATGGTTCGTTCAAAAGATCGTGACGTAATGACTTCTGGTATCTTGCGTTCACTCCTTTCCTAATTCTAAAGACCTTGACGTCGATGTGGTGTAAAGACATAAGTAAAAAAAATCGCAATTATTATGACTATTAGGTAAAAACCACTAAGAACAGTTATAGTGAACTTAAAAATGTCATTCAGGCATGGAAGAAATAGTTCTCAGCATATGTTTTACTTTTTCGATCTTTAACATAATTATCATATATTGCCCAAAAATAATTGGGGTTAAAATTTTATTTAAAGAAATTATATATCAGTGACCGCAAATCTTTTTTAAAATTTTGTGTTATATAGTCACATTATTAAATGTGTTATGGGCTTGGAAAAATTTTCTTCAGAAAGAATTTATGCTGAAATTGGCCTCTTGGTGGTCATCATACATACAATGAAGAGATAAGTTTGACCAACTTCAAATTTCAAGCGTACCATTTGCTAAAATAAAATGTATTGCTGTGAAGATTACTGAATTTCTGATTGGTATTATCTGAAACTGGAAGTGAAGTGCTAGAACATCCCTGAATGATTTAGAGAAATCGTGTAAAATTGGCTAGACCGGGGAAAGAATCCACATCCTCCGGAATGACACACCAGAACTTTATCGGTTACCCGACGTGCTTTTTTCAGTATTTTGATTGGTTTTCGTACAGATGAAATTCTTTCTTACCCGCAACTAACATTATTTGCTTCCTTTGAAACATCAAGGAGTCTCAGCAGCAGAATAAATTTGCATATGGAGAATTTAAATTCGCTTAACTTTAGAAATATAAGAAAAATAGATTTTGATATGTTGAATGATTTTTCTCCAGTGTAGTCAATGCCGTATATTAATCATAAAATGGCAAGTTCCAATATAAGTGAATTTATTTATTTATCGTATGATTATTTAACAGGGTAAATAATTGGGAATTTCATATCTCTAGATCTAATGTTTGAATTCAGTCAACTGCACTGATAGACGCATCATGTATTTCCGAGTATGGAAGGAATAAGTTGAACAAAACGTGAATATAAATGAATAATAAACGCTAGCTATATTTAAAACTTGATGTGAACTGTAGAAATTAAGTTTCACGACTTACGAACTACCTATGATTCATTCTGGTCGTTATGAAAACTGTTCAGAAAGGCTGCTAGAAAACATTCTAAGTGAAATTTGAAGGTAAGACCTTTGCGTCAACGAAGTTTGAAACTAGAAGAGGGGCAAAATCACTCTGTTACTTGTTATTTGATTCAATAGTTCGATGAAGACTTAATTTGGTGATTTGTTTCCCTCAAACAGTACTAATCATACTGCAACTACAAATGGAATTAGATAATTGTATGTCTCAGTGGAAATGAAAAATAGAATTAGTCTATATTAATTTATGATGTCTTCTATACAGCGTTCAGTTATAAACAGAGTCCGCTCAAGGTCACTCTGATGTATCCCTACTCGGCTACCCTTACCCCTACCCCTACATGTGAAAGGAAGCATTCTGCTCGCAGGGGTAGGCAACGGGGTGGAGGGGGGAGGGGAGAGGAATGAGGTTGAGGAGCAGGGCAAGGAGAACATGACCTTGAGCCGCCGACTGATGATGAACACAGTACAGCAACAACCTGATTTTTAGTTAAAGTATACAATATCCTTCCACCCGCTCTTTTGCGCTGTGAGAAATACTATAATAAACTGCCTCTATAGCTCAGACGGTAGAATGGTTACCCTCAAACTACAGTCGACAACTGGGTTCGTCAAAACCAAAGATCCTTTTTCAAATATGAACGTCCCGAACGGCTCAGCAGGCTTTCCTAGTCTCCTCTTCACTGGATTTTGAGAGATACAGAGCTCTGGCCATAACAGCGTGTCACAATCCACGCCATTCTCTAGGACATATATGGGAAACCCCCGGTCCCCGTGCCGGATCCGGCACTCCACCAACTTCAGTCTGGCCCGCGAGAGATTCAGAAATTTCAAATAACGCTTCAAACTCAAGTCTCCCATTAATTTTCATTTGATTTTTCTATCTGTTTTCGTTAATTTTCTATTTTTATGTTTGATTATCCTATTGTAATTCTAGTAAACAAAAAATGTTTGGATTTTTATCGCCACTACTATCTACTTCTTTCTTACCTACGACCCGCGACCTGATTAAGTCCCGAAAGTACGCCCTCAGCTAAGCTAAGGTTGCCCATACCTGCTCTAGGATATGAGAGTGAACATGGAGTTGTGCATTGTTACTGATCTTCGATATTTTTTTTTTTTTTGCTTATGGCTTTACGCCTCGTTGACGGCTAAGGTCATTAGAGGCAGGATGGAACTGGGTACAAGGAACGGGAAGGAATTCGGCCATGGTCTTTTTGAAGGAACCATCCCGGCATTCGCCTGGAGCAATTTGGGGAAACCATGGAAAACCCAAATCTGGATGCCCGGACGGGCTGTCCTTCGAACAGAAGAAAAAGTCCGCCAACGCACGCTGAGGTTCTGTACACAGTCTGTATGTTGAACTGAAATCAGAAAAAAAAACATTTTTCATAAACATTTTTTAAAAACATTAAAGCATGTTTCAATCGAATAAATTATTCGTTTCGTAAAGCCGTCTTTCAAATGGTAGGTATACACAAATAAAAAATCAGTTGAAAAAATTATTATATCTCGTGAAAAAAATTCAAAAACGTGTTTTAATCATACCCTACAATTATAATCCGATTCGAATAATCTTTTATTGATCGTAATATACTATTTGCAGTAGAAAAAGGAAATTATCTACTGATGAGTAAAATTTGTATAAAATACTTTTTTGGATCATTTCTGAAAAATCATTAAGTATAGAAATATCGCTATATATTTATGGCACTTCATATCATTATAAAATTTGAAAAAAAAATTTCAGATCAGTAGTTACGAAAATAAGGGAAGTTATGTTTTAAGGTATAATTGTGAAAACCTCTAATAATTAAAAAATTCGTGGAATTAAAAAAAAAATACATAGATTAGGTGATTTTCCAGATTTTATTTTATACCCATGAAGATAATTTTATTTTTATTTCCTTCAACCCTCTGTAAAAGATTAAAATTTGACTCGCCTTCGCTATTTTTTCAAATTTTACATTACAATCGTGTTTAGGTCGTGAGAACTATGCCAGTATGTCATTTGAATTTTCTGAGGTTTTTGTATGTACCTAATAAGCTGATTCTTGGCATTCATCTTCATTTCATGATGATCCGTGCAACTGGCTATCCTTTCCATATCACCCTGCAGCTGTCCATCGTCTTATCCCACTATTATCCTTTTATATACCACTATGCTATCAGCAAACAGTCCGTAAACCATTAACAGCTTATTACTGTACCATGAAATGTACCATATGCTTATATCCAGCTTCTAGAAA
This sequence comes from Vandiemenella viatica, assembly GCA_031002005.1. Lineage (NCBI taxonomy): Eukaryota > Metazoa > Arthropoda > Insecta > Orthoptera > Morabidae > Vandiemenella > Vandiemenella viatica. The sequence goes on along the minus strand of JARYHS010009186.1, from coordinate 76,870,196 downwards.
AATAACGTGAAAACACAAACTTTTTCAATTTTTTTTTTTTTTTTTAATATACGGTAACATGACATGAAGTTACGCAGGTGGTCATTGAATGTTTCCGCTCAACCACACCTGCAACATCAGTGAATACCCCTCAGCCAAATTCCGCTTCGTCCTCTAATTATGCCTCTTTTCTTTTTGGTCACCTGACCACAACGTTTTATTTACTGCCATTTCGTTTTTTCGTGGAATTACTTCCTATACTTGGGCCTAACCAAAAAATGCAGCATCGGTTGTTAGAGGAGAATGTCCTTTTGCAGATTTTGGTGTCCAATAATGATCGCCCCGCAGTCGCTCGTTTCACTGGCAAGTATGTGGAGTTTACGAGTCGGACAACGAAAAACTAATTACGTAATTACCCACAAAATTCTTCTTTACGAACGTCTAATACCTCTCTAAATTATAAATGCACTTCATTTGAAACCATAAAAGGGTCAGGTGTTTTGCAGGTAATACATTCTTCAACTTCGATACGTGTCATGCGACAACCATGTATTCAGAGTATTTTAACATGTTTTACAGTCAAGGACGTTACTCTCTGAAGTTATTTTCAGATTTTAGTATCTGTAGCGAAGTCTAAGCCCCACACTAACGTAAATAAAACTGAATTCATAAAAGAGGCATCATTCTTATAAGCAGAAGGTATGTGTTCTGTGCCAATTTTAATGACTTGTGCCTTCTTTTAATAACACACAGAAACGAATTTTAACCTTTAATTTAACTTTATGAAAGTATTTTATGATATTGCCACATAATTCAAACTTATGGTTATAACTTTAATGGATTATTTGCCTAAGGAAAAGATTTATTTTTATTTATTTTTACAGCTTTATCAATCCTTGTTTCAGTATGCTACCTCTTGTAGCCAGATGAGCTAAATTTTGTAATAACATGTTACATAATTTTGTTCTACTTCCTTCCAGCCTGGAAGGCAATGATTACATTGATCAAATTATCGGGCAGACTAACAAAATAACTACTACATTCACATGCTTTCAAAAACCATAAATAATTATTCCCTGTTATGACATAGAAGTTGCTGAAGAATACAGGCTTCACCTTAACCGCTCAATAATTTAGTTTTATTTAATGATTGTGGCGTTTCAAGTTCGTTTTCTGAGCGTACATAAACTTGGTAACTATTTACTTTGCATTTCCATCAGGTGGATTACCAAAATCTTGTGATTAATACGGAACAGAATGCAACATTATGCATAAAAGTCATTTGGTCAAAGTTTTTCGGATCTATCCACATTATATTTAGTAGCTCAACACAGATAAGTAGAATCGCTACAGAGTTTCCCTAATAGTATATATGTTCAAGATTTTAGGGATTATTGGCTCTAGAATTTTACAGTAACAATTTTATTATTTTCACGATTAAGACTTCCATAAACACTTCTGTGTAAACATGAAATGAGTATGAATGATTAGTTACTGATGCAAATGCTTACAATGTCACGGAATGTACACCGAGCGGGGCGGTCTAACGGTTAGCGTTCTCGCCTCGCATTCGGAAGGACGGCGGTTCGAATCCCCGTCCGGGCATCCAGATTTGGGTTTCCCATGGTTTCCCCAAATCACTCCAGGCAAATGCCGGGATGCTTCCTTCAAAAGGCCATGGCCGAATTCCTTCCCATTCCTTGCCCCCATCCTTGCCCCCCTCCTTTCCCATCTCTAAAGACCTCGATGTTAAAAAGAGACGTAAAGCAGTTAAAAAAAAAAACGGAATGTACCTGGAACAAAATTTAGAGGATTTAATACTATTAAATACAGCTAATGCGGGGATTGTAACTGAATTATTTCACGCTCATATAGTTAGTTATGAATTTTTCAATTTATTCGATTTCGTAAGCCTAAGGATAGACTTAGTTAAAACCTAACTCACCCGAGCTTCAAACTAGGAAGTTGTTCCATCTCTGTGAATTTTAGCTACCTGACGAAATTTATCAAATCGGGTTTGTAACAGCACGAGGAAGAGTAATTACTAGGGAGTGTCATTAATGTTTGCAAGAGCCAATATTTTCGAAAGAAGTGATATAGTATCGTCCGTTGAGAAAACTGAGACTATAGCATTTGAGCTTAACCAATATCGTTAGTATGTTCAAGAAAGATAGTGTAGCAAACTGAATTGTTTATGGCCAGGCCTCAGAGTTATTGTAGGCAGTGTAGTCAAGGATTTTAAGTTTAGTTTACGAAATAATTTGTAGTAGCGACAAAAGTATGAGGAATTTTTTTTTTTTGTTCATTTATATTATGTTATTCACTTCGGGCTATATGATTCGTTGACGCCATTAGATGCAGAAGAGGATGGAGGACAAGCAACGGAAAGGAGTTCCACCATGGTCTTTTGAAAAACTTGGAGTGATTTCAAACTAACCATGGAAAACAGAAATCTGGATGACTGGATGGGGATTTGAACTCGCATGCCAACCCAAGCAGACTCGGTGGTGCCACAAAGATATTCACTATGTTCATTCTGAGTTTGTTTTAAATCGTCGGAGGATAAGATAGTTGGCAGTTTGACAAGAGAAAATGAAACAAATTTTTTGAACCGTTGGCCACTAGTTTATTATTCTACGTCAATTGAGTTACCCAGTGATTGAGAAACCTTTTTTCCGATTGCTCTAAAATTTCCAGGTTGCACGACATGGTGTTGTTGATATGCATGAGCTATCCCCTTTCACTATTTATTTCTAGTTTCGTATCAGAAATATACATATTTACACAATAACGAAAATTAAATTACACTGGACCAGAACTTAGCAACTTGCTATTTTTTTTTTTATTTTTTTGTAAATGCTTTACGTCTCTTTTTAACATCGAGGTCTTTAGAGACGGGAAAGGATGGGGGGCAAGGATGGGTGCAAGGAATGGGAAGGAATTCAGCCATGGCCTTTTGAAGGAAGCATCCCGGCATTTGCCTTGAGTGATTTGGGGAAACCATGGAAAAACCAAATCTGGATGCCCGGACGGGGATTCGAACCGCCGTCCTCCCAAATGCGAGAACGCTAACCATTACACCGCCCCGCTCGGTAAAAACTTGTTGTTCATTCTTCTTTTCCTCATGTAAGTTGTTACAATAACTCGACTATCAACAGAATGGTTTATCGTTTCATTCTTTATTTCGCGACTTCTTTGACATAAAGAAGATAATTACATCTACTTCATTATGCGACTATTCACTTCAGTAGTAAATGAAGGTGGATTATTCCTTATTATGTCTGTTACCCATGACAAGGGTCAAGTACGTCATTTGTAAAAAAAAATAATCGATTTGATTTTCTTATGGTTTTATGCCTCGACGAAATAGAGATGATAAGACGCGGCAGAGGAATTGGATCTTGGAACAGGAAGGAATTTAACCAGGCCGTTAGAAGAAACCATACCTGCAGTCACCTAGAGAGATTTTGGGAAACCTTAGAAAAACGATATCTGTACATTCGAATGGGGATTCGAACCCGCGTCCTCCCTAGTGCATGTGCGTTAGAGCGACTTGATAAAAAATAATTAGTCGAAACTTAAATACGGATGACAGAATTGAGAGTCGAACTCACTCGCTGAATCCATTGTGATAACTCGGCCTGTTCTTGTTGACTTCTCCCAAACTTTATTTGCGGGAGTAATGATTTCTCGCAGGCGGCATCCCTTAAGGCGAAGCAGTGGCCAGTAAGACGGAGTTCCACAGTAGCCTCCCTCGAGAGAGGAGGCGAGGAGCTGAAAAAAATGATCGCGGTTATAAATCAGCAGCGCCCGGAGCGACGGTAGTAAGTGACGGTCTGGAGTATGTGTATCGGCCGCCTGCATCTGGGAGGCTACCGGGCACTGTGGGAAGCCGCGCTCCTGCACCTGCTGCAGGTGGTCGAAGGCCGTAACGTCCAGAGATGGCCGCGCTGATACGCCTTACTGGCCCATTGCTGTCTAGCACTCATTACGGCCTCACTCGTAAACAGATCGGAGTGCGCACAGTAGCGGCTTCTCGGAAGGTGCTCTCAGTTCACGGTGACAGCAAAACAGCCTCACTTACGAGTGATGCACACATTCCACACTAAATTCAACAGTAAGGAGTGTGTTTACATGGCTTAAGTACCACATGGAGGATCCATAAAAGCTATAGTTAACATAGGGCTAAAGATCCATACAGCGTTCTGCTCGGAGGGGAAGGCAACGGGAAGGGGTGGTGAGGTGAGGAGTGGGGGAGGGGAACATGACATTCAACCACCTTTTGAGGGTGAATAGAGTACTGCAACTACCCGATCTCTAACCAAACTATATAATATCCTCATCACCCCTCTTTTTTACTCAAGAAATACAAAAATCACCAAGATTTGTTCAATAATTTGTTTTCTCCCTAACAGTACTAATCAAACAACATCAATACTGTACATACGAATAGAATTAGAGAATTATATTATACTTATTGGAAATGAAAAATAGAATAAATGTCAATTTATATTAATTTATGATGATATTTATAGTCCTTTCAGTTAACAGAGGCGTCTCAAGGGCACGCTGTTCTATTTCCAATCCGCCGCCTTTACCATTACATGTGAAAGGGAAACAGTTGCAATCGACAAATTAGCCACCTGCTGACACAGAGGTCTGCTCGGAATGGAAGGCAACGGGAGAGAGAGAATAATGGGGAGAGGGGGGGGGGTTAAGGAAGTATAACCTTGAGCCGCCAGTTGAAGGTGAACAGTGTATAGCTCACTGGCTTGGCGTACCAAGGGTCACTGGTTCCACTCCAGCCCAGAATGGTTAGTGTTAGTCAATGGGTTTTCTCTCACTGATAGCCATCTGCACTGTACAATGAATGAAGGACACATGATCATTGGAATAACAAATCTTTAGCGCTGGCTATATGGGATAATTGGACAAATGCGTTGGTTTTTTAGGTGTGCTTTTTGTACCTCTACCGCCTTCACATGTTCAGCACCATGTCAGCTCACAATTACTGATGTATACATTGCCTGAAAAATTTACTTCATGAGTAGCAATCTGTTTTATTTGCATGGAGTTGTACGCGTAACGTTATACTAAGGAATTTTTCATGATGAATATACCTTATAGGAAAAATAAAAAATAAAATAATATTAAAAACAATAGAAATAGCTACAACACGTGAAAACGAACACAATCGCATACGAATCACAAATAATAGTTGACATAATAACACAAACACAGTTATATTTGAACATCTAGTGACCTTAGATACCATAGCACAACGAATGAAACTAAGTTGATACAACTGTATAGGTAAACAAAACAAAATAACAGATGACACTGAAACCAGTTGGGTGTAATCACAAAGTGCATGTTCAACAAACAGAAAACTGCAAACACTAGTAAAGAGTTAAAATTAAAATTCTGAATTTCGAAATTGAATACAAGTCCAGAGAAGTGCAAAAAAAAAAAAAAAAAAAAAAAAAAAAAAAAAAAAAAAAATCATAGAGATATTACAATAACACTATGTACATTTACAGCTACTGACGAAGCCTCCCACCGAAAGAGCGAAACGTGTGTGGTGAAAACAATAATATAGGGTGTTCAATTACAAACATTTCTTTACTGAGTTTTCTTTTTTTAGCTGTGGATTTAAGGGTGGTAGACAATGGAGTTACCAGAGGTAGGATAGAATTTTTGCGAGAATCGACAATTCACCTCGATTATTTTCCGGAACAGGTGGAAAATATAAATCTGGATGGTCGAAATGAGACTGTTTCTCCTCGTGACTTCTCATGCCCGAACATCATGAGTACTATACCTCCCTTCGTTCATTTCCATGTCACCAATAAAATATATTCTCTTAGTAGTGTATATGCGTACTGTAAGCGAGTATCCAAGAGATGTTAGTTTTTTTAAGAGTGCGTTATCCCTCAGAATATAGTACGATATTACTATAGCACTAAATGGCAGTTATTCTTGCATGTGATAGCTTGCAGATATCAACTCTTTGTTATGCCTGTAGTTAACACTGTACAGCGTGTAACCAACACACTGAATCCCTGATATACCTGATACGTCGCAAGCCGATAGTAGTCAAACAGAACTGGGCAGTGTAATTATTTGCATACCCGGATTCTCTTTTTCCCTCTTACAGCTCTACGCCTAGTCGACGTTAGGGTCATTGGAGGCAGCAGGGGAATATGGGAAAAGGAATCATCCCGGCATTGGCCTGGAGTTGTTCGGGAAACCATGGAAATCCGAAATCTGGATACCGGGAAGGGGATTCGAAGTGCGGTCTCTCGAATTCCAGGCTCGGTAACTGAGATACGCTATTGCGGCAGGGCGTGCCTTCACATGCAAATAATTTATGCATTCTTAGAGCAAATAATATTAGCTCTGTTCGATCAGGTGGTTGCAGATAGTGCACCAAAGACCTGAAACTAATAGCATACCACTCCATTAAGCTTGATGGCTTTTTCGGTGTATTTTGGATAATTAGGACTGAATGAGCCAGCAGTGTTTTTCACGCTCCTCCTTCTTCCATATTTCATGCATTCTCAATGAAAACAACCCACAACAATGAACAAAAATACATCATAGTCATCCACAAAATAGTAATTATTAAAGGGCATGCACATTATGTCACATGGCAAGGCATAACGTGGCTAGTGAGGACGCGTGTGATTATCTTTGACATATGGCAAAAACGTGCCATGTGGCTTGTCATCTCACATCCGACCAAGAAATTGGCAGCTGAGTCCAATTGCGCTGTTGCCGCACTTCTGAACATTCTCGCGTGGTGCTTTCTCTCTCTAACACTATAAAATGGCAACGCTGAGAGTCCTGTGTTGCCTAGTACGAGCGGCAACGCACAAACTATTGGTACAAGCTAACAGGTGCATTTAACTGTTTAGTGTACGATTTGGTAACGACACGTTTGAAGCCACCCGCCATCACTTTAGGCCGCAGCCATAGTGTCATTCCACTTCGAAGGAAGCCATGCCATTTCTGAAGAGAGTCGGTGGTACTAACGTGTCGCTTGGCCAAGAGGATGTTTCATTTAACATTCCACCCCAAAGATAGAGTAGGGAGTAGACTAACGAAAAATTCTATGCTTCAATAGAGATTTACCACACTCAATATATTTTGAGGGGTTGTAGATTAGAAGAACACAAAGACCGTAATAAAAGGCATGATGCGCTCCCGGAAATAACAATTAGTTTTGGTGTTGGCAAGGATGAAATTAGTAGAAAAATAATAAATGTAGCTGAACATTTTCAACAAAGTTGTCTACAAAATAAAAAAACAAAACAAGCAAACAAACAAAACAAACCGCACTCTCATGTTGCCAAAAAATGGCAGTGTAAGCGCTATACGTTTATTGGCTGGAATAGCTCTTCTAAATGATTAATCACACTTGCTGTTTTTCAACACTATCAAATTGAGAGGAGTCTCTAAAACATTATTCGACATTCTAAAAAGTTCCAGTGATCACTCTTACTTCTATACTAGAGATTGAACTCATCTGCATCGTCCTTTATTAAATTATTCATCAAAACGCTGCATTTATATCTGGTTCTACTCGGAGAGTATGGCGTATCGAAAAACCATCATTTACGTGATTGACGACGCGATTAACTTTCTAATGTCTTGCAGTGGCGGCAACAAGTAGATCCACGACGGTAACATTCTATCACTGAATGCCATATCCTATGTGGACGCAGTGAATTTTCAGTGCTTTAGCAGTTGACTTTGCCATGTTACTTTGCCTACCTTCCCGTATGGCATAGTATGTACGCATCTTTACATACATTTTCACTACTTGAGAATTTTAGGGGGAATTTTGGAAGAAGCTACGCTGGAAGAGCAATTCCCTGCATGGCGGTTATGACCTGCTTCGGCATCAACAGCCATTGTGAAGATTAAATTTTCGTAGTTCTCTGAAAGAAATACAAGGTTCTGTACTCTTTTATGTGTTATTGGAAGTCACTTTTACAGAAATAGCTTTCATTTTGTTTGGAATACTGATCGTTAAAGTTAAAAAGTTTTGTATATTTGCCAATGTTGATGCAAAATTCTGCGGAAGATTAGCTAAATAGAAAGACTCGTGTTAATGGTTGTAAGCATAATTCAAAAGCGAAAATTTTGTAGATGCTTCTGTTTGCGTGTGAATGGTGGAATATGACTTTAGTGCTGACCAGCATTCTCCAGACCTTGAACAATGCTTTAGGTAGATATTAGAAACATGGTCGCCAAATACATGCAATACAGATCTTTGGGAAATACTCAACCTGAGATCAACTGGGGAGGAGATAATGAAAAACAAAGGAAACAGATTGATCATACCGTGACGCAAGGTGAATGATTGATTTCAAAAATAGAGTCCGTTAGGCCGAATGAAGCAAGACATTCTTCAGACGTCAAGGAGAAGATCTGTGGATGGAGGATTGTATAAGGTTGAAAAGATACACCCTTACCTAAATTATTTTAACTGTGTCATTATATGTTCGATCTTGGTTGGTAAAGAGTACCCTTTGTAAGAGACAGACTAATGTTTTTATTTTGAGATTGAAATTGTTACATCGATGAAAAAGGAGTAATATTATTAATTTCAACAGCTCACAGTGCTGATGCGTTGTGAACGCTTCGTACAACATAACTAAAATGTTATATTACAGGCGACTAATCTGTTGCAAGCCTTGTTTATTTTCTGCTAACATCGAAAGCCAGTGTAGATTGCAGGATTCGTGATGGTCAGAAGTATGCGTTGATGCAAATATCCATTAATACTACCAGTCTTACAACTGACAACGATCTGGTCAGAGGGAAAAAGAAAGTAAAAAGTTTACTTTACTTATTGACTTAAATGTTTGATCAAATGATTCACTCTCATATTAAAAATTCCTGATAATCCGTTAATTGCTTTGTAACAATGACGCGTTTACTGGTCTACTCGGTTATATATTATTTATATAATGAATTATCTGTATTTTCGACTCTGTTATGATTGGTATATGATCATTCTCTTATATCTGTGGTTGAAATTATTGCTTCAGTTCCTCGTGTATTAGAATTAAAGTTTCGTACCTTAGAACTTAATTAATATGAAACAATTATAATTATTTTTCTTTATTTCTGGTATCGGATCTCTTCGATTAGTCCTCATTCATTATATATACATCCGATTCAGGATGTACTACCACTGTTGTAAAATTGCTTGAAAAACAATAGCTTTCGTATTTCAATTCACAATTCTTTTTACAAACATCAACTCAAATAATTCGTTCAGAATTTACAATTCCACGATTATCAGTTCCTTATCTTTTGTATTCCCTTCAATACATGTGTTTCCATTTAAATACATTAATTACAATTTATTAATGTTATAGTTCTTTTTCATTGCTTTGGCCTTATACTTTCAAGTACCAAAATAAATTTAACAGACATCCCTCTAAGATTCGACTGTCTTCAATAAATCTTTCTGTAATCATCATTTTTGAACAAGTTGTAACAGCCCTCAAACATAAACTTTAAATGGAATTGTATTATATGAAGCATTTGTAGCAAGCTAGAGTTTGATTGAATATGATATTATATGTTTGTCTTGGTATTTACTGTAAATTTGTGTAAATGAATTTTATTTTATAAAAAGAAATTATGTCAATACCATTTAATATTTTTAAGGACAGAACTATGCAGTAGAATTACTTAAATGTTTGTAATTTCAAGTATTAATGTGAGTTACGATGTTTAAAGAATTATTTACTACAGTTTAAAATGATTTATGCGGATAATTTTGTGTTTAAATATCTTTAATTTTCATTTCTGGTACCATTTTGTAATGATTTTAAATGATTATGTATTAATTTTGATTGGTTTCAATATGTTATTAATTGTTAGGTATTATTAAAGTTCGAGAAATATTTGTCTGAAGCCTTTGGAATGTTCTGGAACTTTCGATGATACTAATACTGTATAAAGCGAGTGGCAGAAACTCAGAGACAGTTTTTACAGTAACAGTTTATGGACCGAGTTTACGTGTAATGTGAGAGTGTATGGCAATATTGTCTTTGACAGAAGTGTTGAATGTAATCGTTGGAGTTTATGAATACAAGTGAGTAGTATCTTTGAAATTCGATGTGCTTATGAAAATAAAAAGTTAAAATTTTAAACTGGATCCTTGACTAACTATTTTATAAAAATTAAATCACGAGACACCTAATAAAGTGCCAAACTATTATCCTCTTTATCTCGAGGTATAACGTTCTTTTCCCTTAAAACTGAAATATTAAAGTTAGATTACAATAACTCCATCCATTTAATAACTGAATATGATTATAATATTTAATTTCATGAACAATGAGGTATATGACCTCATAAACTCAAAACTATAAAAATAGTATACGTAGCAACAGTAACCAAAGAAAATAATCACAGGCAGGTAAGGCGTAAAAAGCAAGGAATGTTTCTTTGTGGACAAAGGAAAGAGGCACGGTAAGAGTATCGCTGGTGCGGCGTGCTGTGGGAGCGAGGAGGCGGCTCCAGAGATAAGAGCTCATCAGCTGGCGCATCACGCCCCAGCCACTTGCTACGAACATGGAAACGCGAGACGAGACGAGTCCAACAGGCGCGAGGTGCGGCCAGGAGCAGTCTTCAGGGCGCGATCGCCGCCAGATAAACTACTGTGCGCCGAGAACGGAATGGCTGCTCAGGCAGTGACTCTCCACTTGTTTTTACACTGCACCAATGCCATTTCACGACTTAAATCGGACGATTTCCGATTAGAGGGCGTCAATTAATTACATGAGGTGAAAATGGGGGGGAGGGGGGGTCCGGCGAAATGTCACCAAGGAGGAAGGGGGTGGGTGGACGTAAATCTCACGTGAGATTTTAAAGTTGTTCAAGGACATAAAAAAGGTCCACAGGTGACACGGATGAGGACCAGAAACGACGCGAGTATCGACTTTATGGGGGGGGAGGGGGAGTATAACCACCCTAGGAAGCAGGAGAGCTAAAAAAATGGTCTTCAGGAGGGGGGGGGATGTCTGTCAAAATCTCACATCGTCCTAGGGGGAGGGTGGGAGTACAACCAGATCTCACCAAATCTCATCAGAGGGAAGAGGGGGGCGGTCCTGATTCCTGAAAAAAAAACCTCACGATACTAATGGGCGCCCCCTTATTATTAATAAAAAATTATTCCGTAGATTGCTGTATAAAACAGATGCTGAGCAAGTACGCTACACTGTTAATCATGATATACCCTGCTCACTGCAAGCTGGCGGCTCAAGGTCATATTTTCCTGGTCACGCTCCCTTTCTCACCACCTCTTCCCGATCCTATCGATGCGAGGGAGGAGGGAGGCCAATATACCTTTCGGGTGTGGGGAAAGAACAGTGGAGTGGGAAAAGAGCAATCTGACCTTGAGCCGCCTCTGTTTACTGAACAGGCTATAGTACACATAACGACTCGTGCGTGTTGGCATCGAGTTGCTGGGGTCGGTGGTTCGAGTCCAGGTAGTTTTAATTAAATGTTCTGTCCGTCTTGTGTTGTCCATACTATTGTAAATAAAAACACTTGAGAGATAATACATGTTCATTTACAAAAATTGATGCAGACTTGAAGAATCAAACTATAATAGTAAAGTCAGTAATAAAACGTTGTTAATTTCGGTAAAAGACGAAAGCCTTTAAAAAAAAATCGTGCTTTACAGCTTGTCGACGTCAAGATCATTATAGGCTGAAGAGGATGAAGAGAGAGGAGAGGGAAGGAATTCGGTAATTGCTTTTGGAAGGACCATCATGGCATTCGTATGAATCGATTTCAGGAAAACATGGAAACCAAATTCTGGTCGGACTGGGATTTAAAAACCCGTACCCCAGAATTCAAAGCTCGAGTGATATAACTCACTCATCTACTCGTTACACATGCAATTTAGTGGTGTTATCTTTTTTTTCCAAAGCTTTCCCACATACCCACAATACTCGATATTCCAACAGCATACATTTCTGATTAAGACTGCAGAGAACTTCGTCGAAAATAGCATCTAGTTGTAAACCTGCATAGGCTCCGAAGGCTACATCTCATCGTGTAGGCAAGACTATTTGCAGTCTAATTTAAGAGAGAATAATCAGAATGACGGTAGTTAAGTTATCCGGCAACTCATTAGCGTGTTTATTGTACGGTTCGTAGTAATTATCTGTAAATCTTTACTCAGCATAACTTACCCGCTGGTAGTAAAATGTATTGTGACAAGCATATTAACTTTTTGTACATCAATATTAGTGTCACATTGTAAATAGTTAGATTTCTAATAGTGGGACCATGGGCTGTAAGTTTATAGAAACCTCATAAACAACTGACGAGAAGTTGTTGTGTGAATCGCGTTCTACGAAAAACTGAGAGTAATTTACCGAAACTTCTATCCTATTTCTCAGTTCCTGGACGTTACATCAAAGAGAACAACTACCTACTTTTTTCTGAGACCCTGTAATACGCATTGAGCAAAACCCCATCAAAATCTGAACAGTAGTTTTTGCTTGAATCCGTTTAAGGAAACAACAGAAAGAAGGACGTTTACTTCTTTCCTTTCATAGCTTTCCGACGTTACAAGAAAATCAAGTATACGTAATTTTCCTCCTGGGACGCTAAATATTCAAAATTCGATAAAAATCAGTCAAGTATTTGTTCTTGAAACGTGGTTAACTAAAGATAAGTTGCTTCTCGCAGTTCATATTTATATATTTTACTATATAAGCAATTCTAAATTCTGAAAGTATTATATACAGCAGTTACTTGTATTGAACTCTCAAATTCGCTCAATTATAACAGTTCTCCTCATTTAATTTAATTAATAATGATTCTAGCTGGGCACATGTTTCGTTAAGAATTTCATTGCCTAGCTGTGTACCCCTTTCTTCTCTTTAACTTCTTATTATTATTATCATTATTTTAACTTAAATTCATTGAATGTAATTTCTGCACCAATCTACTTTCGTCCTTGGTCATAAATTTTTCAATTTTTCAGTGTTTTTGGTAAACTATTGAGCACTTCGCTTGGTACATTCCACCACCAACAAAAGAAAATTTTCCTACTCTTTGTGCCTGAAGTCGAAGCCATTACCTTCTCTTCCCTACTACTAATTCTTTTACCAATATCCTTCTAAGCCTAGGGCTGTTGATACTTTTAAAACTATCGGATTTTCGATATATCGATATTTTAAAAAGTATCAATATCGAATGTCGATATATCGGAAAAAAAGTATCGATATATCGACATTCTCACAAATTCAATTTCATAAAAACAAATCTTGTAAAAATAAGGCTGTCTGCTGATAAATAGATGTGTGATATTGTTCTTAACGAAGTTTTCACTTTCGAATGGTTTCTCTTGGTGATGATGATTGCTGATTTTTTAAAATTTGACCGTTATGCGTGTCGTCATTTTCATAAAAGTTAATAAGATTTATAAAACTCGAAAGAGGTTCGAGCCAAATCTTTTTTGTGTATTTTTAAGATTGATAAGCAATCCAGCTGAGGCATTTATTTAGGTAGCCAACTTGTGGCTAAATTACATAACTTTTTTCAGATATTTCTTGTGGCATTTCATATAGTATTGTATGCTAATACCTATTCTAAGTTGCCTTACTATTCTTGCTCTCTAATAGGCAACTATTTGTTATTTGCACTTACCACTATTCTTGCTAACACACTAATTTCAAGCCGGACTTTCCTGGACAATACGTACGCACATTTCAAACAATGGGCTCGCGTTCGATTCGTGCTTGGCGAGCGATACCTTGGCTAAACTGTTGTCATCATCTGAGTAGACTTGGTATCTATTACTTCCAAATTAATTATAGTAAAGTAGTAAGATTTTCTTAAGCTTGCTGATCTCTATGCTTAACAGAAATATGAGGACATAGTATCATCCAGAGCAAACGAAAAATGATAACTTATTTTAAAAAATATCGATGCCGATATCCAGATTTCAGTATCCATATATCGTCCTAAAAATATCACTCATAAATATCGATATTTTTAATAAATAATATCGATATTTCAATATATTATCAACAGTCCTATCTAATCCTCATCGCAAATACACGCCTTGTACACTCCCAGCATTTTCTTCCTCCAGTTTTAAAATGAATTCCAATCCAACACCTTCATCATACTCGTATCAGTTACTGATAGCATTCTGTGGTAATTTCCATGAACAAATCTAGCTGCCGTACTTCCTTTGCACCCACAACCAATTCCTGTATTTAATTGCACCGTAATTTAAAAAATTTCACTGACCATTTAAATAGGAACTGCATTGGCATTTACTATTCAGGCTGCCAGTCCACCAACGTTGCTACCACAACAGTTGGCTAGAAGCCACATAGAAAACAACAGCAGATTGGACACTATCTGCAAGCCTGCCAGCTCTTATTATTTATTTATTTTTACTGTAAGTATTTTAGAAACCTACTCAACACATCCTAATAATTTGCCCATCTCGAGAAATTTTTATTTTTCACTAAGCAGCCTACTTTGTTTCTAAAACCATTGCACCTCTCGGTTACTTACTACTACTCGTGGTAACCAGTTCATCGCAACCAGAAAACACAGACACAATATTCAAAAAATAAAACAAATAAAAAGAATGAACTTTTTCGATCTATTATTTTTAACTTCCTGTATTACATTACTTGATCAGTTGCATTGTAACTATAGCACAAAACACACAAATATGGTTGAGACTCTGTGGTTTCTGTTTTGAAAATGAAAATAATAAAAAATAGAGAAAAATCAAGTGAGAAAAAATAAAACAATACAAACACACAGGTTACAACAACAGAGCTGTATACAAAGAAGCGACAAACAATGATTATGGTCGCGTGATATTATGAACTGACTCCTAGTTGAAGTATTACGTTGTTTATCTCGTAGCGAAGTGTTAAAATATATTAACATCTACCCTCAGTGTATGCCAAACCATGGGATTGGTGCGTTCCCGAATGTGTCAATGAGATATAGTCGCCACGGGCTTGCTGTTCCATAGTGCTACAACTGCCAGTCCCTAGGGCACGTTGCTAAACACTGCAGCATGGCACCTAAATGTGTGAAATGCGCTGGCGCACATCTTTCCAATGATTGCGCACTCAAAAAAGGAGAGGGCTTTATAATCTCTACACTTCAGACATCCCAGCACCACCAAACGTAAGAACCGCGCTGTACGCAGACGACACAGCCTTCTACACGTCTTGCAGAAGCAAAGCTGCGGCCATACGGAGGCTGCAACAGGTTCTCCAACAAACAGAAGCATGGGCCAGAAGATGGCGGATTACCATTCATCCTGCCAAAACGCAAGCAATCATGCTGACCAGGCGCTTGGGGAAGCGGAACCGGCGGCAGGAGCCTACACCAAAGCTACGCCTAAATGGTGAAGACATTAAGTGGTCGAAGACTGTCAAATACCTCGGTGTAACACTAGACTCCAGACTAACATGGAGATAACACATCGAGGACCTCAGACTAAAAGTTGCAGCCAGGATGAGGGAGTTGTACCCGGTCGTCAACAGGGACAGCTCTCTCGCAGCCAGCACCGGGGTCACCATATTTTGCAGCCTCATCAGACCGATTATGGAGTATGCGTGCCCTGCCTGGGGTTACGTCTCCAAGTCTGCCTTGAGTCGCCTGCAGACAATGCAAAATCGTTCTCTTCGACGCGCACTCCATGTGTGTAATCGGTTTCCGACAGTCGACCTGCACAAAGCCACAGGTATTCCAACCCTGAAGGACAGGATTGTTCAGCTAACAAAAACGTTCTACAGGGCCTCACGCACATCAACAAACCCGCTCATATCCAACCTAGGGCAATATGACAACACTCTGGATAAACATAAAAGACCTCTATCAATACTAACAAGTAATTAAATAAAACACAGAGCAAAAGAAATGACACACCAAAAGTAAAGGTATCCCTAATGCAAAGTTGAAGGAAATGTCTAGGACAAAACCTTCTATCTTAAACTGCTTAAAAACGAAACAAGCAGTAAATGCTCTGGTGTGTGTGTTCCATAGTGTTATAAAATCAGAATGATCCGACGAAAAGTTTTTCCATCCTCATAAGGTATGTTAATTGCTCGAAAGCACCAGAAGTAGACTGCTTACCCCACTGATTAATAATGTAGTTTCGATTTTTGCGAACACGAAGACGGCAATTGTTTTTATAACGGCGTCCCGTTGCAGACCCTCGAAGTCATTGAAGACTGCATCTCGTCATGTAGGCAAGACTACGAGTGTTTACAGTCTAATTAAAGTGAGAGTAGTCACAAATGACGGTAGTTAAGCTACCTAGCTAGTCATTAGCGTGTTTATGATGTGGTTCACAAGTAATTATCTGTAAATCTTTACTTACCACAGTCTTAGACGTTAACTCAGCAGGTAGCAGTCACAGGTGACGAGCATATTAACCTCTTGTTCATCAATATTAGAATCACATTTAAAATATTTTGATTTTCTCTAAACAGGTGGACCAATAAACTAACTATCTAAGTAATCTTTGTAGAATGTTCATAGTATATGAAAGCCGACCAAAAAGTAATGTCATTGAGTCTTTGATTTTTAATATGCTAGAGTGTCAACGTCTATATACGATTTTGGAAAATTTTTAATACGCAACTCACTGAAGTTTTAATTACTGAGATCGGATGATTAAAACTACAAACTTTTTTCTTAGTGAATGTAGCGTCACTTAGGCAGTTTCGCATGTAAGATGATGTTCAACAGACTAAAGAATATTTATGAGGACGCTGCAGTTGATATTAGTATTGTGAAATGATGGGTGAAGAATTTTCTTACAGAAGCAACCAATATTTCAAATATTTAATGTCTAATGTCAAATATCAGTAAGCGAAATCATCCACAATGTCTTTAAATAATGTTTCGTACTTGGGTTTGGTGGTAAATTCATCTTCTTCACTACCTTTTGCCAACATTTAGGGTTCAGCTTTCGTTGATGAGTTTTACTCACCATTGGCGTGGTCAAATCTGGAGATTTGATTTTGTTTAATTTTACGACCACATTTCCTTACTGACGCATTTTATACCTACTGCCAGGTCATACAGCGTAATAATGGAAGAAGTGAAGTGTTATCATCTGACTGCGTAATGTGTAACTATGTTCTGAGTGTCATTAACGTATTTTTTGTTTGTGAAATATTTAATTTATGAGGCGGAGATTGAGTACCATGCCGGCATTCACCTTGGTGGCTGAGGAAAACTGCCTAAAAACCACAGACAAAATGGCTGATACTCGCAGACCTGGTCTCGTACCAGGTCCCGTTGTACCTTCCCAATGCACGGTGTGGCGCCTCAGTGCACTGAACCCCACTATCGGCTACTTGGGTTTGACGGTAATGCTTAATTAAAATGCAACGAAAGCTTTGTAGGTACGTCGATAATCATGTCATTGAAGCCGGGAGAGGACTCTGCAAGAAACAGGTGAGGGTTGTAGGAGAGAAGGAAATCGATAGTGGTGTTGATGCGGCATTCTAAATTATTTGGGAAAAAATGGGGGAGTCCCAAAACCCGCTCCTCCAAGCCTTCCTGGTTACTATTGCTCGCTTCTGCACATGCATTAAGTTAGAAAATCTATAGGTCATCTATCGGCTAGAGATAGACGAAACTTTTGATAGGAGAGACAGGGCAGAGGGAAAAAAGTGTCAAAGTTTTACTCTTGGGAAAAAAATCTCTGCGATAGTTAGGTGAGGGAAAAAGAGCTGCTGGCTACGATTACTGCCAGTACCACGACAGATTCTATGCTACGAGGTTGGGATTTGTTAGTTTGTTAGCTCCTTCTTTGATGTAACTATTAATACAATTAGAACGTAATAGTTATTATTCTTTGGCCGCCTATTATATGTGATCCTTTGACATTCTGCCCGTGTTACCAGAAAGCTCAGTGGAAGTATTAAACGTTCGCAACTGCGAAAGGCATTTTCTATAAAATTTTCTCACTGCAAGAGTTTGAATGAAATGCTGAGATACTCATCATTGTTTCCTTACAAAATTGCTGAATATTATGGTGAACTGCAATATTCATTGTAAAACTCAATTTTCTACATCTCCCCAAAAAGTTATTTGATATAGAACGCCATACACTTTTAGTGAATCGCGGAGTAACAGTAATAGTAACGGGACAAAAAGTTTCTATTGCGGATTCGTGATTTGTGTTCCACACCAGGTTAGCTTGTTCATATAGAGTTTTTTTCGCTAAAAATTAACAGGTCTAATTCATGAATCGTTTAACGTCCAGTTTAAGATAGCCTCGAGCAGTGAAGCGGACTTTCCGCATGACATTCATTACGAACTTCGATGATCGACATAACGCAGGGAGTTTTCAGGCAAATCCAGTTGGCTGGAGCTCACATCTACTACCAATAAAAGTTATTGCAACAGTGAGATTGGAGGATTTACTCACTTCCGGATTGCTGCCTTGTTTTTACTAACTTGAATTTTTCATTGATCGAGCATTCGGTATTCGAATAAATTGTTTTGGTTGCTGTGACTCATCTGATTCTAGTAACACGGATGCTACTACTGTTGTAGAAGAGAACTCTTTAACTACGAGAATAGTACAGAGTTTGGTGCTACATTGTTGCTGTCTGGCCAACCAACGATCAAGACTTCATCTCATGCAATATCAAGACGACATTATCGGTAAGGTGTTGTGCTCTTCAACTAATATTTCCTGTGTGTTATCACTCAACTTATGACCAGCGAAGCTATGAGAAGAGTTTCTAGCTCTTAGAACTAATTCTTTCTTAATTACCCTTAAATAAATGTAAAGTGTTTCATGTTACTCTCTTGTTTATTTTTTTTTTTTAATTGTGTTTAGTAAATTAAATAAAGGTCAGTCAATCGCTTATTTCATTGCAATATCAAATCATATTTAATATTGATAATCTTTGAGCTTTCTGGTTCACTTGAAATTGCGATAGATGTGAAACGAAATTCTGATAGTAAAGACGTGATCATGAAAATTTTTTATTACTTTGTATAAATTTCTCTCGACA
>JARYHS010009186.1:76722480-76850150 GCA_031002005.1 Vandiemenella viatica | reverse complement strand
TTTGCCACAGTACAATGAGCCAACTTTGTCACGCTCGGCATTGAGAACAAGCTGATTCGACGGTGATTGGCAGTTAAATCACACAGCACAACAATCAATAAATCGGAGAAAATTGCGTATTAAAAAGAGATTACCATATAAATCAAGCGTAATGAACAGGATTTTAGAACAGAAATGAGAGAAAATAAATTTAATGAAGTTTAATATGCCCTTAGATAATGCTTTTGGGCTACCATAATACGTTCCATCGATAATGATAGGGCGTGACCGACAGGCATATAACGTCGCAACTGGTATTTTTGATCAGAACTAAACTCTGATCATTTTACAGCAAGTGTGTGAAAGAAATTCTTGGTAACTGTTTATGTTTTCAATGGTGTGTTATTAGAAAATAATACGACTCCGCAATTGAAATGCGCAATCACCTGCCACGACCGAATCACTACATAGGCCGACGAAATAAAAATGCCCAAAACAATTTTGGTTATTAACACTATTGACTATTCGATTTTCAGACTGTGAATAAGTAAAATTGAGGTTGATGTGAAGTAATGTAAAGTGCACTGTCACCAAATGTGTTGAGTAGGGTTCGGATGTTTATGAGCAAAAAATAAAAAATAAAATAGAGAAATATGAATTCAATTATGACCTTAAAATGGATAAATATGACAAAAATGACAAAATATGACCAAACATTTAAATTGTTATACATCAAAACGTGTACAGTTATACATCAATTAATTTTACAATCAGCATAATTTGCTTCCGTGCACTTACTGCACCATTGGGAAATTAAATTCTTTTCGAAATTTATTTTCATATTCCTGTAAAAGAATAAATTACTAGATTTTTACATTTATTATAATTATGCTGTCGATTAGTGTACATATCGTTGTTTCTTCTTGTTTGATTTCAACATTGCAGTGTATCGCCACATGTATCTCGAAGAGGAATTTTCTCCTGTTGTTACTTAAAACTGTCTTGTACTGTGAGAAGCTTAGTGCAACATCGCAAGATATCATGGAAGCGTACTTAATCAGAGTCAAGTCACTGCAATTAATTGTAGGGCATCTGCAGTCAAAACAGATTGACCACCATGTAAAATGTCACTAATTTTACAATTTGTTTTATATCCAGTGTTCCCACTCAACACTTTATAAAGTTTGTTCTTTTTGCGAACTAGCCATAGTGCCATCTGTTTGACCTATCTCGGTTTCACACTTTCAACGACTATTGCATTGTCGAGGGTGAAAGGCAGGCGGAACCTTAACGTTTAGAGAGTGACAATAATGTATAACTTTAGTTTTTGACTGGAGAATTCTGGAAATTTAAGTGAGATTAGTTTTTTTCTCCAATGTGTAATAGGAGTACATTTCTGTGAAGAATTATTTTAATTTCTTCTCGTGTATAACGTCTAGTGAATTCCCAGTAGGCCCTACTATTACAGTATTACCAGATTTTTCCTAAAAATATGACTATATGACCATAAATATTATCGTAATGTCACCAATACTAGGAAAATGGCCTGAATATGCATTGATACGCTATAAATACAATTAGAAAGGTAACTTTACAGCTAAAAAAGAAAGCCGGAAAAAAATATAACTTATCATAAAGATCCGAACCCCCGTGAACAGGCAGAGAAAGTTAACCGACGCACAGGGCGATCAACACCGTTCGCATATTACTGGCTATAACTAAATCTCATTACGGACAGATTCGATGGCGATTTCTAAACAAAACATTTGATATAACTGTTAAACGGATTTCTCTCTTATCTTTTGACTTCTTTATAATTATCTATTGTTCGTATTTTATCACACATTGACGAAAACCTGATTTCGGCAGGTATCACAGCAAACGTCTATAGCAAAAATGAAATACACGGATCATTCATTCGGAATGATACTTTTAACTGCTGAAGTATAAAAAGTTTTAAGAAAAATCTGGAGTAGCAGTCGTATCATTAACGGAAATGTACTATTTTTATCATACATAGGAGCGTAGTATTCCACGTGTATCATTAAGAATGACAGAAAACAAATAAGAGACAATTTGGAGCAATCTGGATTAAAGTGTCTTCTCAATCAATTTGTCAAGATTTTACTTTCACGTTTTAACATGAGTAATGCTGTTGTCTTTAGAAATTTACAACTAGGAACTGAAGTCTCAAATTATTATTCGAAAGAGGAAAAGTAGATATAGTATGGCTCATTATAATTGAAGATCCATAGAAACGGAAAACTTTTTGCCTTCTGCCTGTATCAGGAATGAAAATGGAAATTCGACGAGATATGATTCTTGGTGATCGGACTGCCGGCATTCGCTTTTCCATAGCGGCGATAGTAAAGGAGCTTACACCAAGTTAAACAAGGTCACAAACTTGTGCAAAATGCTGAGTAGTAATAATGATGGTAAAAAAAAAATTACAGATATAGGTGATATTTAGCATGTTAAAGAATCATAGGCCCTCTGTCTAAATGAATCTAAGGTAACAGAGAAATGTAGGTAAGAATTACACGTTTATTGCTTTTTATTAAAATTATCTATTTTCGCCGGTTTCACACAGGCATACTTTGATATTTCTGGAGTACATGCGTTTGTAATGATCTCCATTCGAACTTGAGCCCAGAGAGTATTGTTTTGCAAATAAAAGCACTCTGACCTTAGTTTTGACTTCCGTGTTGCAAAATATAACATTTTTTAAAAGAATACTCCACTCTTGTCGCTTAAGAGACCGTAGTAAAACGTTTTATCAAAATCGTATTCTGACAAAATATATATTTACAAATTGCTCTTCAATTAAATTAAATAATTTGTTATTACTAAAAAAATTACATCTCCTTGTAATAAATTGTTTTCAATTAAATAAAATGAGATATATGGGTTAGTTAAAATATTAAAATGCACTGAATTTAGAAAGCGCCCGATTTTTTTTTTTCCTGATTTGCTAAAATCGTTATTGTTCCGTTGCCATAAGTAATACGTCAATGTTTAATGCACATAAACCTTCGATGGTAACTGTACTATATAACGGCGAGTGCCTGTTTTATACTCTAGACCCTTCAACATTTTTGCAGTCCGTGAGATCCATCACACTTTTACAAAATATGTTTATTTTATAATGGCTAAAGTAGTGAGTACCAATGTATTAAAAATTAGATAATTTGCACATCTATATATACAAAAATTAACTGTCGAAATTATGATAAAAAATTAACTTTGTTTTTAAAATAATATTATTTCGTATATATGACAGATATTGTTAGTATCATTATTATTACATTATCTAAATTTACATGTAAGCTTAATAGTAAACACAATAATAACAATTCATTATGTATCAACTTTTCTCGCCAAAAAATGTCTATAGTGAGTCTATATCTAATATGGGAATATCTAATTTTATATGCACCCCTCGGAGTTATGATGTATTTCCAAAGTGGCCCGCATGGTCATTTGGGTTGGCCACCCCTGCTCTAGACGAAAGGCGCATGTTCGTCTCCCTCGGCTAGATCGCCTGTGCGCGAGCCCACAGTAGATATACAATCTCCTTAAGTATAGGCGCAAATTGCATGCTATACGGAACATGTTCATCTACATTAAAGAATGGAGATTGCGAAATAATTTTAAAAAAATATAATGTAATTATTAATGTAAAAATAGTATATTTCACTTTTATTATTCACCGCTAATTTAAACACGTAAAATACTCTTATTGTTAGTTACATGTTATATATATATATATATGTATATAATATTACGGAGTTTCTTGCAGCTGTCTTTAAGCTTTAAAATTCTTCCATTCATTGTTTTGTTATATCTTAAACGGTAAACGCAATGTACAGTACTGTAAATAAAACTCTCTGGCACCCATTTTTTTTTTCTTTCGACTTAATTCGAACGTGTTTATTTCCGGCTACCTGTAATTATTTTACAAAGGAGTTTTACAAGAGGATGGCACAGGATATTAGGAAACTTGAATCACAAGGTAATGGTTTCAGTAAGGACACTTTGATTTGAGGTTATGTTTCTCTTGTCTCAACCCAGTGAAAACTCACGGAATGAATTTGAATAGGTGATTCGATCACTAGGTTCTCCACGAGCCAATCAGAGTAAATTTCAAGTAAGCACCCGATATGTTTGGAGCAGTATCCGCCAGTTGTCCTATCAGGCAATCTCAAATTGATACCTCCACGAAACAAGATAACTGTTACAATCAAAGCTTGCGCATGGAGTTACGAGGCGTCCTAATGATATGAATCTCCCGCGACTAGAATTGTAGTGATGACGTGTTACTAACTCAACTACTACCCAGCTACAGGTAGGATTCCCAGTGGCTCGCCGTTAATCTGGAAGACATAGAGAACACTGAATCGCATAAGCGCACGAAGAATCAAATTGCATATTAACATTTCTACACAAAATTACAGCGCGTTATGGATGAGAAGATCCATCTCATCTCGAACACATTTAAGCTCCTTCTCATTTAATTTTGAAGTTATAGCAGTGTTAATTAGTTTCATCATCCAAAAATGATAGGAAGTATTGCTACGAGAGAATTATTATCACTGTTCTAAAAATATTCAATTTATTCTGCAACTTCATGCATTAGCAACAATTGTTACAACACGCGTAGTATCATTCCTTGACTTGATTACAAGCACACATAACAACCTTTTAAATATCTACATAATATGAAGCTTTAGACACACACGTGCCTGCATTACGACAGTTCACGCACAGCTCTCTGCCGCTTACATTCGCAGTAGCCAAAGATCTTAAAACTACTTATCGATACTAACGTATTCTATTAAACACTATCCTTTAATGCACATCTAACGAAAATAACTGAGAAGCTAAAAACAAGAAACAATATCATTCAAAAACTATGTGGTACCTCCTGGGGTGCATCGGCCTCCACTCTCCGCTCTTCTGCTCTGTCTTGTCTTTTCAGCTGCCGAGAACTGTGCCCCGGTCTGGTTGAATAGCCCGCACGTGAGAAACGTGGACACCCAACTTAATTACGCTATGCGTATGATTGCAGGCGTTATCAAGACAACTCCCATGAGATGGCTCTCGATACTGAGTCACATACCACCACCTAACCTGCGACGGATAAATGCTCTTACACGTGAGTACAAGAGAATAATGGACAACAGAGACTTACCGATCCACCAAGATATTAAGGATGCCAACATCAACAGGCTTCACTCTAGAAAACCACCAATGAAATCGTCAAGGGATGCTATTCGTGCAGATTTTAACATCACCAAAGTTTGGATGCAGGATTGGACTGTACAGCAAAACAGCAGCTTACCTTGCATTACACAAAAGCCACCAGGTTTTGATTTACCTCGCAAAACTTGGTCCACACTCAACAGAATCAGAACCCGGCATGGCAGATGCGGACACTCTCTGTACCAGTGGGGCAAGCAACCATCCCCCTTATGCGAATGCGGAGAGATTTAGACTATTGGTCATATTACTGAAGAGTGTCCTGTAAGATCTTACAGTGGTGATCCTGTGGACTTCCTACTGGCAACTCAGGAATCAATAAACTATATTAATAAACTAGATATAAGTATTTAATCAATATTCTTAAAAGTGTCTGAATTGCCATACAATAAATAAATAAATAAACACTACAGGCTTTAAAATCCTACGATACAACAAATTAATTTACATACATTTGTAGGGGAAAGTGCCAAAAGCCGGACGGACCCCCTTCAGTTACCTAAACAGGACCCAGTATTTTTCCATGCTTGAAGTCAAGTAGAGAATGAAATGCTTGTATTTCTGCGGTCGTCATATCTACGCCTTATAAAGCCAAATCGAAGCGGAATGGTTCAGCAATAGGGCCTACTAGAAAAGCTTGTGAAAAAACGCCTTAATTTTGAGAAAAATGTTAACGAATCAAGCACTGAGGATGAAAAGATAATGTCCTCTGGAACAGTGGAATTGATGATGTCCCCATGAGTGTCCCCATCTAAACATGACGGCGCTTGGTGCATGTTTTGCGACAGGAAATTTTCTAAAATATTCAGAAGGGAAATTTTGGGTAATGTGCGTTATATATTCGCTGTGAGCCTGTATCGATTGTGCTGGGACGTGTACATCTGCGATTTTTGTCACTAAACGAAATAATTATTTTATGTGTCTTCATATACCCTTCATACAGTCTGCATTTGTATGTTTTTTAAATCTAAAACCAGTAATTGTTATATTAAACTTATACTATAAAACTGTATTATGCTTCTGTGATTCAATATCTTTTAAAAAAATTTAGTGTTATTTAAATCATTTTGTGAGGTGTCCGATTTAAGAAACTTTTTTCACATCGCCAAACCGTAACACAACAGATTTTAATCCAAACGTCTCTAAGAAACAGTTTATTGATAAACATTAACCTAAAACCTTATCATTTAAATGTATATACAGGTCGGAAGGCTTACTTGCCAGTATCCTGGAGAAATTTAAAAAATATGTCACAGTGTAAGGTAAAGCAAGTACTGGAGAGTTTATCACCAAGGAATAAGTCGGGATCTGCTGCTATTAATAGAAGTCTAAACTACTATTTACTCTTGAACATGCTAAAGTTGAGGAGAATGAGGAGGTAGGAGACCGGAGGTTGACTTCGGGAAGAGAAGTCCGGTATGAAGCAATTTCATCATCAATTATTTGTAAGCATATGTAATTAATTAAAGGAAAATAATAGTGATTGGCTGAGTGTGATGTTCTCACAAGGTGGCACCAGTAAAAACCAAGTTGTCAAGGTGGGATCTTATAAATGATATAGACTGCGATTGCTGAATCACATAAACTATGTAACAGCTGCTCATCTTACCGAATTTTCCTGTCACCCGTATTCCAGACGACCTATGGACTCACTGGAAAGAAATATTCTACTTAGTTCAATACTGGACAGAGAAACTTTTAGTTCCGGAAAAGAAGCAGAAACAACACTAATTCACCAGGTTCAGGGTGGTGATTAAGATGTGCGTTGACAGCTCTCAGGGTTGTTGCTGCAATATTTTTCGGGACCGTGAGGTAGTGTGGTGGGAACAGAAGCCGAGTGTGTTGTTGCAATTACTCTGGTCCGGCAGGCAGATTCGCGCGCCTCTCGGGAGCCGTTGATTTAGTAATCCGGCGCCGGTGTCTGCGCCGGCTAATTGGATTTATGGAGTGGCCAGCTCACAAACAAGTGACGCTGCCGTTTACACCTGCAGCTAGATACGTCCCTACTCTCTCAAGTTTCCTCTGAATTACCACCTCGCACGGTACTCCACTCGGATGTGCTCTGGTAGTTTACTCGCCGACTGTATGCGTTGGAAGACTCCACTGGTCTTTATTGGCTGCCGATTCGTATAAGTACGGGGGGATCGGCAATTCCTCGGAACGCCGTTAACGAGCATCCGCTGGTAGAGTGCCCAAGTCAATGCCAACTGTCAGTGAAACTTGTAACTTTGTTCTGTGTGTGATAAGTGTATTTTTTGATTGTAAGATGTATAGTTTGTGAGGCAGAGATTGGGAACCTTAATGGATAGGGAAGGCCGTCTAGAAACCACAGTCAGCGGCTGGTAGGTGCGGAGGGGGTGTACTGGGCTCGTTCCCGGTCCGTTGTACCTCCCAGATCCAGTATACTGTAGCGGATTGGGCGGTTGGGCAGATTAATTGCTTACCTTGCATAATTTAAATCGCCACCTTCCACTACCTTCTGCAAAGCATATATATTAATTTCATTAAACAGAGGTGAAACCATTACTTCTGCTATTAGTATTTGAGAAGATCCTAAAATTATGGTTTATTTGGTACTCATGAATGCTTACAGACAGAGGTATATTTATCATTAATCTTAAACACCTGTCTGTGCAAAATACAATTCAATGCAATACCTCGTCTTACATATTGTTATTTGAAGCTAAGAAATTGCAATACATGTACATTACAAAGAGATACAAATTCCATATGCAACAGAAGAAAAAACTCTCTTATGCAAAATTGAGAGCGATTCTTGTATTACAACGATAACAAGATAACATCAGATTTAACTGGATTACATAGGGCGCCAGGGAGTTAATTTGTTCCCACAAATAATAGTTATCGACAGTTTCCAAACATGGAAGTCAGTCTTTCAATTCAAACTGGATAAAGAAAACCAAAAAGCACTTGGCTTTTAGGCACAACTAGCTCAGGAATTAATGGCATAAGAACTCTTACTCATTAGACCGTTAAAGGGCTGTCTCAATGATTCATCTGAGTACATACTGTTTCTGGAGGTATAATTACCGTGTCTGTCTGACTGCACGAAGCGTCGCAACAAGAGCGCTATCGTCTCTAAATAGCGCACCTGTTCAGGTATTGCAAGGCACTTGTCACGTCAACCAGCACAAGTGACAACCTAGACCGGACTTGGTGCTCAGTCATCGAAGCCTCCAGAACGAAATCATCCGCAGTCCTCTGTCAGGCAGTTGCCAGCACGATCGTTCTGGATGGAGTGACCACTTCTCGTTAGTGTTGCCCAAATGCAAGAACAAGACCAGACTTGGCCGGTCTTGGTCTTGCATCAATACACCTGGTCTTGGTCTTGGTCTTGCAAAAATGCAAGACCAAGACCGATTTTGGGCAACACTAGTGTTGCCCAAATGCAAGAACAAGACCAGACTTGGCCGGTCTTGGTCTTGCATCAATACACCTGGTCTTGGTCTTGGTCTTGCAAAAATGCAAGACCAAGACCGATTTTGGGCAACACTACTTCTCGTCTCTCAGAGCTCGTCTCTCCTCTTCTCCTCGGCGAGTATCATGGAAACACAAAATTTGTAAATTTACAATCACGTGAGGAAATAAACACATCGGATTGGCTTCGCAAAAATATCCCCTCTTGCCAGATAATACATTGCCTCTCATTTGCTAAGAGTCTTCGGGTTTTGTCGGGATTGTTCAGGAGGATATGTAGGAATAATTTTCCCACGACACCGAGCAAATGGCGCATTTACGGATCCCTTCCGCAAAATTCCCCAGAGTCCAGCCTTTTTCACCGGTATCAGCGTCGACTTGACAGAGATAATCCCCTCTTTGTCTCGACCTACCGGACACTTCCGGCTTAAGTCAGATTGTCGCTCACGCTATCAAAACTCTTAGCTAGACGCGGATTTCTGTCTCCAGCTCGAAAAAGAATATCCATTTATTTCTTATATTTATTAAATCAAACAATAATTAATTTAAATTGTACGAGATGACCCATCTAGTCATCTTGTTATAGTACAGTGCCTCAGTGCCCTGTGGCAGACTGGCGGGTCTTAACTGGTCTGAACTTAAGTGGCTTAAATCTTTTTCGTTGTTTATATGGGAGAAGTAGTGGTGGAATATTCGTGGCTACCAGAGTGTCTGCGAAAGTCCTGGATTAAATTCAAAATTTCTCCGCATGTTTTATTATGGTATTACGCCTCGTAGAGATCAAGTTCAATAGAGGTGGGAAAATAGGGGGCCAATTGGTATAGGAATTCAGCCATGGCCATTTCGAAGGAACCATCCCGACATTCACTCCGAGTGCTTTCGGTAAACCATGGAAAATCGAAATCTTGATGGCAGGACGGGTATTCGAGCTCGTAACCTCCAGAATACAAAGCCACAGCGTTACCGCTCAACCTCCATGCTCGGTTAATCTCAGGTCAGTTGCGAGTGAAATGCTGACCTTACACCGTTGATGCTAAATCGTCCGTCGGGTGGGGAAGTTTAATTTGACGGTATCCGCCAGCCTTTTGGAAGAGTAGGTCTGAATTAGCCAGCACCTGGTTTCGCCTCATCTCTGCATCTTCATATAAACTAGCCACAATAGTTAACATATTTCAACAACACTTATATACACGGAACTAACTAGCCGTACTGCATCTGTAACTAGGCCTATTGCGCAATCTCAGAATTAATTCAATCTGTGGGTTAAAGACTACGGAGTATTACCAATATCCGTTTACGAAGCAGTTCCATACGCTTTGCTATCTGCAGTTTTAACAGGGCGTGGTTATCAAACTATAAGAATTACCTTACTCCCTGTTAATATTCAGCTGTTCGTATACAAATTTTTTTGGTTCACAGCATGAGGAAGTTGAACCACGGAAATTAATATTTCTGGATCACCAAAAACAATCGGCACCGTACTATTCACAGCGGCTTTACGAAGAAATGGGCATATATGACATTGTAATACATATGTAAATTGACACATGATTTCGAAAGAGTCGACTGCAGCGTCATTATAGATGCTGAAGCATTACGAAAAATAAAAAATCTAATTGTAGACCGTGACTTTCGGTTATCGTTGACAGATGCTGTCACCATGATGAAACGATATTAACAAACAATGGGGAATCATTTACAAATGTTCTTTTTTATTTGTTAAGGGTTTATGGCGTTACGAGGCTATTAGAGCCGGTTTAAGATTGTTGGCAAGAAACGGAAGAGATAATTAGTGATTTTGTGGCATCATTAAAAAAAACTGGAATTTTTATCGCCGGACCGGGGATCAGTATCATATGCTCACACCAGACATGAACATTATCCATTCACCTATCGTGGTCGTTGTGCACATTCATAGCCAAATTTTGAAAGATTATTCCCTTTTACCAGTTTTAATTGAAAGTTATTGAATCAGATATACAACGCGCCTATAGGAATGGGCTTGAATCCAGAAAATATTGACAAAAGCTGATAGAAATATTTTTCGCCAAAATCAGATTCTTCTGACGTTCTCAACCACCTGGAAATTGTTTCAGGAGAGGTGTCTTTGGGAATGATTATCGGAGTCCATTTCTTGTCACTTCTTATGCTAAAAGGAGACCGTATTGTGTAGCCACCTATCCGTGAACAGTGTAAGTTTATGTTATATATATTAAGTGTTAATTTGTTTGAGCCTTGGTTCCTGTTTGAGGCGAAAATTGTAGGTCGTCCTAGCATTTGCCTGCACCAGGGATGGCGAACCAATGGCACGCATGCCGAAGATGGCACGCGACCAAATAATTTGGAAACGGCATTAATTTAATTTAATTTAATTTAATTGCAATGGAGCACAGGCTCCGGTGGCAATTTCCCTACACACCCATCTTCCCCCTATCCTGCACCTACCTACATTTGCCCTCTACAAATTTTATCTTTAAATTCTTTCAAAGTTTTCGGTAAATTATACATCATTTCTCTTGGTAACTCATTCCAATCCCTGACACCCTTACCTAAAAAAGAGAATCTTCCTACACCCTTGTGCCTGAAATCGAGTGCCAGCTTGTGGTCATGGTCATCTTTTCCCTTCCATGCACTACTTTTCATACCTATTGCAATATCTTTCCATGCCTCATCGCCAGTATATGCCCTGTACACTCCCATGACCCTCCTCATTCTCCTCCTGTCTTGCAATGAATCCCATTCCACCTCCTTTATCATATCCGTCACTGATTGCATTCTGCGATGATTTCCAGAAACAAATCCAGCAGCCCTTTTTTGCACCCTCTCCAACTCCTGTATTTGATACGTATAATGAGGGTCCCATACTACACTACCATATTCGAGCAATGGTCTGACCAAAGTTTTGTAACCCAATTCCTTGACTTCTCTCGTATATCCCCTCATCACTCTCTCCAACAAGTGCAGAACTTTGAAACCTTTTCCTACCACCTGTCCTATGTGTCCTGCCCAGTTAAGTTTGTTATCAAAAGTAATTCCAAGATATTTACATTTCAAGTCTTCAGCAAGCAATTCTTTCCCCACCTTATATTCATAATTAACCTTTTGTTTTTTATTTGTGTATCTAATAAGCTGACTCTTCTTTGTATTTATCTTCATTCCATGTTTACGAACCCAATTAGATATCCTGTCCAGATCACCCTGCAACTGTTTACAATCCTCTATCGTTTTGATTCTTTTATTCAGCATTATGTCATCGGCAAACAATCTAATCTCAGATAGTAAACAATCAACACAATTATTCATTAGAATAATGAATAGCAATGGTTCCAATACGCTACCCTGTGGCACGCCCATTTTTACTTCAACTTCTTTTGATACTACATTTCCTAAACTTCCTGTTTTCTACCTTTTAAAAATTCTTCTACCCAGCAAATGACTTTCTTATCCACTCCAATGGTTTTTACCTTATTTACTACCATTTTATGGCTTACTCTGTCAAACGCCTTAGACAGATCTAGTGCTACACTATCAATTTGGCCTCCCTTGTCCATTTCATCTGAAATATCCTGCATATATCCCACCAACTGAGATTCGCATGAATATCCTTGCCTGATACCATGTTGCCTGCTTGAAAACCACTTACGTTCCTCACATATATTTCTGATGTGGTTGCACATCAATCTTTCCATTAATTTACCTACCACTGATGTCGAAATGATTGGCCTGTAATTCTCAACTCTATGTCTTACCCCTCCCTTATGTACCGGTACTACTATTGCACCTTCCCAGTCCTATGGTAAGCAGCAAGTGTCTAGACTCAATTTAAATAATATTTCAAGATAAGGTACAATGTCACATCCGGCTATCTTTAAGATATCTGTAGTAATATTATCTTCACCAGCCCCTTTATTTTTTTTCAGCTTTCTTATTTCCTTCATGATTTCCTCAGGATGGATATCAAATTTTTTACTATCGTCATTTCTAATTGTGTTGTTAAGCTCGTTCTCCGAATTAGACCCTCCTGTTTCTGATTCATTGTCCCTAACGCTTTCACTGAACCAGTTACTTAAAATCTCTGCCTTTTTCAAATCGTCAATAACTTCTTCTCCATCATTATCTATAAGAGTCTCTACACCCTCCCTTCCCCTCAGTTTCCTGATATAGCCATAGAAATTTCTAGATGCATCAGTCAATGGTCCTCCTGCATTGACAATACTCTTCATAAACCCATTTTAAGTAGGTACCTAATCTGTATAAGTAATTTATTTTATTTTCTACATAATTTAAGAACATAATAATAATAACAAAGTTCATCGTGAAAGAAACTACCCGTCCCGGAACGACTACACATTGCGTAAAAGAAGTAGATTTCGACGGAACGGACTGAGTGAGTGAGGCGGCGGGAGGGGCTCTAAGCTAAATTACTCACTTGTTTGGTTTTGTTGACGTCGTTGACTGATTTCACCAATTACCCTTAGTTCTTTCATTTTTTAAACTAATTTAGTTAAAACAGCAGCTTGTTTAAGTTTGTTTGAGTTCAATATAGCTAATTTGAAAAAAAAAAATATAAGATAGGTGTAATAGAAAACTTCAAACTTGTCAGACTGAGAAATTTGGCAAGATTAATAAACGTGATAAAGCGGTGTGTGCTTTATGTTCTGGAACAGTGTGTAGATCGTAATCTGTAAAGTGGCACTGTGAAACAAATCTCTTTGTCAAAAAAGGGAACCAGAGCAATATTAAAGACTCGCTTCCAAACCGTTTGTCATGACTCCACTTCATCAGCTAAAAGTAACAAAGTATGAACCTAATATAAGTTATTTGGCATTTAATTTGCAACAACGGAAGCTGCACTAGTTTCATTTTGTTTCTTTTCCCATTAATTACTAAGTCATGATTGTTTGATGGCACGTAATGGCTTCATGGCTTTTCTTTAGAAAGAATGGCACGTAGATCAACAAAGGTTCGCCATCCTTGGCCTACACGATTACGGAAAACCGTATAAATAATCCGTATCGTGACAGATCATAAGCCACGTCCCAGGTTTTTAAAAATTGTGGCTACCGTAAGCATTGAAACAAAGTAACCGTCAGTTGCATATATTTTTGTTGTTGTTATTTTGGCTACTTTTTGCATATCAGTCCAAAATCTAGCATGCTGTGAATAAATTTTTTTTACAGCAGTATTAAACAGACGTTTTTCTAATTGTGGTGGGTAAGAGGTAACGCTCTTGCCTTGCATTTTAGAGGACGCGTGTTCGATTCCGCGTCCGGCCGTCCAAATTTCGTTTTTTCATGGTCTCCAAAAATAACGCCAGACGAATTTTGGGGTGGTTCCTTCAAAAGTCCATGACCAAATTCTTCTCCATTCCTTGGTGTCATCCCCCCCCCCCATT
Source organism: Vandiemenella viatica (assembly GCA_031002005.1). NCBI lineage: Eukaryota > Metazoa > Arthropoda > Insecta > Orthoptera > Morabidae > Vandiemenella > Vandiemenella viatica. The sequence goes on along the minus strand of JARYHS010009186.1, from coordinate 76,836,079 downwards.
TTTTCCTTGCTCTCCCGCCTCTAATGACCTTGACGTAGACGAGGCATTCATAAGCAAAAATAAAAGTTAATCAGTTTATATGGTATGCTGGATGGTTAGTGTCAAATTTCTTAGGATTGAAGATATTTTTTTAATCACCAGACATTTATTTTTATGTAAATATAGTCACTAACACCTCCTTGACTTTAACACACAATAGATATAAGAAATATTCATATTGTCTCCAAGTTCAAAAATAGCGTCTGTAATTACGGCAAATTTTCTTTCTAGGTAGGGACATCGAAAAGAACTAGTTTATATAAAAATCGTTTGGAAAAGTCTTCTATAAAAATGTCCAGCCAACCACATTGCTCAAAAACATATTCGATGCCGTTCTATAGCAAACCCACCTCCACTATCGAGCAGCGGGTACTAGGATTTCATCAGAACCGAGAAGGTGGCAAGTTGGAGCCACGAGGTACTCGAGGGTAGTAACTAGGAATATCTGTCGCCTCCCACCAAGTCTTCGCGTCCAATGCCCACTGAACGCGGAAACTCCACCCACAAATCCAGAAAAAAGTACCGCTTCTTATTTCTAAACCGTGTACTGCATTGCTTAGTAATAGATCTCCTACAAGTTCACTATTTTTCTATGTACAGTATCTACCACATACATTATTATTATTATTATTTTAAAATGTTAAGTTTCTTCTGGTACTCTCAACATCAATATTAAAGAAAAACATCAGTTGAATTAGTACTTGGTTAATTTATGCTCCACGAAACAATAATTCACTGTGTATCTGGGTGCAGTAGATATAGTAATGTCCTCTGCACGCTCTATCTACGTGCGGAAAAGGCCTATAAGTGCGGAGCCAGTGCAGCACCGACTAGTTACTCGTAACAGGACACCATACAGTTGCGAGAGGTGGCGGCTAGTTCACCACCCCCACCCCGGTAGCGAATCCACCCCCACCACGACAGCTAGCTCGTCATAGGTTCTGCGCAGCTGCGCGACAAGGAAAAACAAAACTCATGACGATCCCTTCACCAAGTTGGCGACACTGTTAAGGCTCGTCCGCACTAGACTAGTAATTTAGTCTAGTGACGAGTGATTTAGTAACTAAACGTGTGTGAACAATGAAAATTAGTCGAGTAGTTTAGTCGAGTCGATCCGATTTGTTCTATTAAACCGGGCGAGTTGCACCTCCCACCACGCACCACTGCTCACTCGCTCATCGACTAAATAAGTCTGAACCTATTGTTTAAGTTGAGTTGATTAGCTGCCGCTAAAATGTCGTTTCGCTTGAGCGAGGAAACAATTTAAAAAAAAAAATGTAGAACATGAATGCTTGTAGAATATTAAGTACCCGCACTATAAAAACAAACACACATGGATTTATAAAATACAATAAACATTCCCGGATTTGATGAGAAGCAAATTGAAAATTAAAAACATCTGCTTAGTGCACAATTTTATTAATTATTTTATTTATTGCAATAGCATGTAGATTATACATTAAGATATTATTCCTATTGTTATTAGAACTGCACCTAAATTTTTGGACTACTTTTTTTTAACTTCTGCGATAAAAATCTTTTTAGAATTATCTTCTCGCAGAAGTTAAAAAAAAGTAGTCCAAAAATTTAGGTGCAGGCAATGAAACAGTTTACATTCCTTGGCACTAAAACAGTTTACATTCCTTCAGTAAAATGATTCAGTTTACTGCATGCATCTCCATGAAATATTACTTCAATTCCTTTAATGTTTCATAGAATCCTTCACACTGTGAAGTAATAGCTGATTTTCCGTGAATAAATACGAGGTGTGAGTGTCTTCAAACTACATCAGGTGGCAATAAAGTACAGAATTGCCTGTAATTATGTAACCGCCGGAATTGCAATTCTTAAATAGGTATCTTCACGCTGGATTTGCGAATGCATTTTCATTAACACAAGTTTTGGACATTCTCAAACTATTCGTAGGGATCTTCTAATGCTAATTCCTTCAGAAGACAATTTGTAACTTCTAGATCATCCCTTCTATTAACAAATTTTCGTACCCATTGCTTTTTTTTCCTTTATCGCACAAACTTCTTCATCCATCTCTTGTAAAATAGCGCTTAACATAAGCTGTATCAGCTCATTCATTTGATTGCGTTGCAGCCTGTTCATCTGGCAAAGTACCACGTAACTTGTGTACTGTACTCGACCGTAATGCGAAAGATTTTTGGTCAGTAGCGAGTAATTTAGCTACTAAACTACTCGCCACTCGACTAAGTTACTAGCGTTGTGCGAACAAAACAAGATTGATGTACCTGAGTGGTAAGAATTTTTTTTACCAACTTTCCAAAACAAAAAAATTATGTACCTAACAATTAGTGAGACATTACATTAGCTGTACACAAGAAGTTAGTCCAACTACTTCCAGATAAGATGTGACTATATGAGACAGAAATGAGATATATACCTCTTCAGTTGCCATATCATTTAATAAAATACATTCCGTATTATTGATTCCTGTGTCAATCCCGTTAAGATAAACGATTCAGCCTTTTAATGAAAAACTTATCTGATCGTTTTGTTACCACCAAACTGCTTTTACCACTCAGCAAAACAGAGAAATATTAATTACTTTTGTAAACAGTCCGAGTTCGAGTATAAGTGAATAAAGAAATATGATTAATATCTACATCTTTGATCAAATACTATGGAAGATACAATTTTATACCAGCAAGTATCTTTCCAACACATACAACAGCAGAATAAATGGGCTATACCTCGTAATTTAGTAGATTACAACTCTCAGAAATCCCAAATAAATCAAATAATTATTATTCCATTCATTCACCTTGATGAAAATTAGCTTAAATATACCGAGCGAGGTGGGTGAGTGGTAAACCTTGTGGCCTCGCAATCGGGAGAATGCAGATTCGAATCCCCAAAATCACTGCAGGCGAATGCCAGGATTGTTCCTTCAAAAGATCATGACGTAATGACTTCTGGTATCTTGCGTCCATTCCTTTCCTAATTCTAAAGACCTTGAAGTCGATGAGGCGTAAAGACATAAGTAAAAAAATCATAATTATTCTGACTATTAGGCAAAAACCAATAAGAACAGCTCTAGTGAACTTAAAAATGTCATTCAGGTTTGAAAAAAATAGTTCTCAGTATATGTTTCACGTACAATACTCCAAATTTTCGTCTTACTTTTTCGATCTTTAACATAATTATCATATATTGCCGAAAAATAATTGAGGTTAAAATTTTAATTAAATAAATTATATATAAGTGACCGCAAATCTTTGTTCAAATTTTGGGATATATCGTCACATAATTAAATGTGTTATGGCCTTGAAAAATTTTTCTTCGGTCAGAATTTATGCTGAAACCTCTGAAAATGGTAACATTGTGGTCATCATACATACAATATAGAGCTAAGTTTGACCAACTTCAAATTTCAAGCGCACCATTTTCTAAAATAAAATGTAATGATGTGAAGATTACTGATTTCCTGATTGGTGTTATATGAAATTGGAAGTTATGTGCTAGAACTTGCCTGAATGATTTAGAGAAATCGTGTAAAATTGGCTAAACCGGGAAACGAAATCAACATCCTCCGGAATGATACACCAGAACTTTATCGGTTACCGGTCGTGCTTTTGTCAGCATTTTGATTGGTTTCGTACAGGGTAAACTCTTTCTTACCTGCATGAAACAATTTTTGCTTCCTTTGAAATATCAAGGAATCAGCATCAGATGAAGTTAACATATTGAGAATTTAAATTTGCTTAACTTTAAAAATATAATAAAAATATATTTTGATATACTGCATGATTTTTCTCCGGTGTAGTAAATTCCATATATTAATCATGAGTACCATTATAAGTGAATAATAATCGTTAGCTATACGTAAAACTTCATGCGAACTGTAGAAATTAAATTTCATGACTTACGGACTACCTTCAATCGGATCGTTATGAAAACTGTTCAAAAAGGCTGCCAGAAAACATTCCAAGTGAAAATTGAACGTAAGTTTGAGACAAAGAAGAGGGGCAAAATCACTGTGTTAGTTGTTGTCGAACTACAGTCGAATAGTTCGATGAAGACTTAATTTGATTACTTGTTTCCCTCAAACAGTACTAATCATACTGCAACTACAAATGGAATTAGATAATTATATTAGACTCAGTGGAAATGAAAAATAGAAACAATGTATATTAATTTATGATTTCCAACTAAAGTATACAATATCCTTACCACCCCCTCTTTTGCGTTGTGAGAAATACTAAAAGTACCGTTAGTGTTCTGTTAAATAAACTGACCATATAGCTCAGACGGTAGAATCGTTACCCTCAAACTACCGTCGACAACCGGGTTTTAATGTTCGACAAAACTAAAGATCCTTTTTTCTAAATATAAACGCCCCGAAAGGCTTACAGAGCTCTGACTATTGCTCCAGAGTTGAGGATATGAGAGTTAATATGGAACTGTGCCTCATTTCTGTCACTCGAAAAGAAGAAAAACACCTCCAAGTGTGAATTACACTCGCTCGCTGAGGGTTCAGTACACAGTCTGTGTATTGGACTGATATCAATACAAATTAATAAAAATTATTTTTGAATAAAATTTCCTCGGGTAACTAGCCGAGTTAGTCCATCGTTTAAACACGATGTTTCGGCGGTCACAACTATGCCGCCATTGTCAGGTGACTTGACAATGGTGGCAGAGGTTGTGACCACCGAAACGTCGTGTTTAAACAATGGACTAACTCAGCTAGTTAACCGAGAACATTTCATTCATTTACAACGCCGAGAAAATCCCCAGTCTTATAAAAAAATTATTTTTCATATACTTTTTTAAAAACATGAATACTAAAGTCGTGTTTCAATCGAATACATTGTTCGTTATGGAAAGCCGTCTTTCAAATGGTGTACATAAATAAAAAATCAGTTGAAAAAATTATTGTATCTTGTAGAAAATTTTCAGAAACGTGTTTTAATCATACCCTATAATTATAATCCAATTCCAGTAATATTTTATACATCGAAATACAGGGCGTTCGCCGGAAAACGCTACCCTCCCAGTCTGCTGCCGTCGGCAACTTGCTCGGTCAGTCCAGCCAGCAGTTTCCGCCACACGGCACCGTGAATCACCGCACTGTTTAACACCTCCGCTGCCCCAACAGTGCAGTGCAGTGACCCTTACATTGTTAAGAACGGTTTCTTTGCATTGTAGATAGTTTGTGACTTCAGTCTCTTATTAATCAGTGTTGTGAATAAACGTTTCTTTGCGTTTTGGCTGGTTTGGGGATTCATACTCTTATTAATCTGTACCGTGTTTGAGTGTGAGTAAAATTATGGTACGTTACAGTTTGCAACAAAGAATATTTCTCTACGATACATATGTGAAGAAGAAGTCGTTTAAAAAGTGTCGCAGTAAATTTCGTCGCGAATTTCCTGGCGCTTTACTGCCAGCTAAATCAACAATTCTGCGTCTGGTTAAAAAAGTAAGAGAAACGGGTTCATTTTTTAACAAAAAGAGACTGTCGGTCAAACGTATTCTCACAGAGGAGAAAATTGACGATATCGCTTTTCGACTAGAACAGTCACCCAAAAAATCATTAAGTCAGTTAGGGCAGCATGTGTCTCGAAATATGTTCAGAAGATGTGAAATGTGCATTACACAAGAGGGTCAACACTTCCAGCATCTTTTATAAGGTAAGCTAATGAATTACGTCACATTTAAATGCTTAGCACACAAGTTTCTGAAGTTTATGAAGCGTAATTATTATGAAATAGTCCGCGGCCGACGGTCGAACAATGCCGGAAACTGAGCGCTCGCTCGCCGGGAGCAGTTTCTTCCTTGTAGCGCTAACAGTGGGTTGCGTTTCCCGGCGAACGTCCTGTATAATATTTCTGGTAGAAAGAGAAAATTATCTACTGAGGAATAAAATTTGTATAAATTACTCATTTGGATGATTTTGTGAAAAATCATGGACCACAGAAAGATCACAATATATTTATTTGATATCACTCTAAAATTTGAAACAATTTCCAGATCAGCAGTTACGATAATAAGGGAAAAGGAGAGGGGGGATTTTTATTTATAGTATAGCTGCGAAAAAATCAAAAAAATTATAAATTCATGGAATTAAAATATTTTTTTTATATGGATTGGATGATTTTCCACATTTTACTTTATATTCATGAAGAATATTTTAATTTTTATTTCCTTCAACCCGTTGTAAATGATTAAAATTGTTGTCACCTTCGTGATTTTTCCAGATTTTACATTACCATCTAGTTTGGGTGGTGAGGAAAAAAAAAAACTTTAAAAATATACGGCTTCAAGACATGGAGTTATGCAGGTAGTTCCACAGAACCACACCTGCAACATCAGAGAGTACCACACACCCAAATTCCGCTTCGTCCTCTAATTATGCCTCTTTTCTTTTTGGTCACCTGACCACAACGTTTTATTTAGTGCCATTTCGTTTTTTCGTGGAATTACTTCCTATACTTGGGCCTAACTAAAAAATGCAGCATCGGTTGTTAGAGGAGAATGTCCTTTTGCAGATTTTGGTGTCCAATAATGATCGCCCCGCAGTCGCTCGTTTCACTGGCAAGTATGTGGAGTTTACGAGTCGGACAACGAAAAACTAATTACGTAATTACCCACAAAATTCTTCTTTACGAACGTCTAATACCTCTCTAAATTATAAATGCACTTCATTTGAAACCATAAAAGGGTCAGGTGTTTTGCAGGTAATACATTCTTCAACTTCGATACATGTCATGTGACAACCATGTATTCAGAGTATTTTAACATGTTTTACAGTCAAGGACGTTAGTCTCTGAAGTTATTTTCAGATTTTAGTATCTGTAGCGAAGTCTAAGCCTCACACTAACGTAAATAAACCTGAATTCATAAAAGAGGCATCATTCTTATAGGCAGAAGGTATGTGTTCTGTGCCAACTTTAATGACTTTTGCCTTCTTTTAATAACACACATAAACGAATTTTAACCTTTAATTTAACTTTATGAAAGTATTTTATGATATTGCCACATATTTCAAACTGATGGTTATAATTTTTAAAGTGTTATTTGATTAAGGAAAAGATTAATTTTTATTTATTTTTACAGCTTTATCAATCCTTCTTTCAGTATGCTACCTCATTAAGCCAGATGAGCTAAATTTTATAATAACATGTTACATAATTTTGTTCTAGTTCCTTCCAGCCTGGAAGGCAATGATTACATTGATCAAATTATTGGGCAGACTAACAAAATGACTACTACATTTACATGCTTTCAAAAACCATAAATAATTATTCTCAGTTATAATATAGAAGTTGCTGAAGAATACCGGCTTCACCTTAATCGCTCAATAATTTAGTTTTATTTAATGATTGTGGCGTTTCAAGTTCGTTTTCTGAGCGTACATATACTTGGTAACTATTTACTTTGCATTTCCATCAGGTGGATTACCAATATCTTGTGATTAATACGGAGGAGATTGCAACATTATGCATAGAAGTCATTTGGTCAAAGTTTATCGGATCTATCCACATTATATTTAGCAGCTCAACACAGATAAGTTGAATCGCTATAGAGTTGCCCTAATAGTATATATGTTCAAGATTTTATGGATTATTGGCTCTAGAATTTTACAGTAGCAATTTTATTTTTTTCACGATTAAGACTTCCATAAACACGTCTGTGTAAACATGAAATGAGTGTGAATGATTAGTTACTGATGCAAATGCTTACAATGTCACGGAATGTACCTGGAACAAAATTTAGAGGATTTAATACTATTAAATACAGCTAATGCGGGGATTGTAACTGAATTATTTCACGCTCATATAGTTAGTTATGAATTTTTCAATTTATTCGATTTCGTAAGCCTAAGGATAGACTTAGTTAAAACCTAACTCACCCGAGCTTCAAACTAGGAATTTGTTCCATCTCTGTGAATTTTAGCTACCTGACGAAATTTATCAAATCGGGTTTGTAACAGCACGAGGAAGAGTAATTACTAGGGAGTGTCATTAATGTTTGCAAGAGCCAATATTTTCGAAAAGAAGTGATATAGTATCGTCCGTTGAGAAAACTCAGACTATAGCATTTGAGCATAACCAATATCGTTAGTATGTTCAAGAAAGATAGTGTAGCAAACTGAATTGTTTATGGCCTGGCCTCAAAGTTATTGTAGGCAGTGTAGTCAAGGATTTTAAGTTTAGTTTAGGAAATAATTTGTAGTAGCGACAAAAGCATGAGGAATTTATTTTATTTGTTCATTTATACTATGTTATTCAATTCGGGCTATATGATTCGTTGACGCCATTAGATGCAGAAGAGGATGGAGGACAAGCAACGGAAAGGTGTTCCACCATGGTCTTTTGAAAAACTTAGAGTGATTTCAAACTAACCATGGAAAACCGAAATCTGGATGACCGGATGGGGATTTGAGCTCGCATGCCAACCCAAGCAGACTCGGTGGTGCCACAAAGATATTCACTATGTTCATTCTGAGTTTGTTTTAAATCGTCGGAGGATAAGGTAGTTGGCAGTTTGACAAGAGAAAATGAAACAAATTTTTTGAACCGTGGGCCACTAGTTTATTATTCTACGTCAATTGAGTTACCCAGTGATTGAGAAACCTTTTTTCCGATTGCTCTAAAATTCCGAGGTTGCACGACATGGTGTTGTTGATATACATGAGCTATCCCCTTTCTTCATTTATTTTTAGTTTCGTACCAGAAATATACATATTTACACAATAACGAACATTAAATTACACTGGACCAGAACTTAGCAGCTTGCTATGCATCATTCTCCTCTTCCTCATGTTAGTTGTTGAGATAATTCGACTATCAACAGTTTTTTTTTTTTTTTTTTTTTTTTTTTTTTTTTACTGCTTAACGTCTCTTAACAGCGCGGTCTTTAGATACGGGATAGGATGAGGGGCAAGGAATGGGAAGGAATTCGGCCATGGCCTTTTGAAGGAAGCGTCCCGGCATTTGCCTGGAGTGATTTGGGAAACATTGGAAAACCCAAATCTGGATGCCCGGACGGGGATTCCAACCGCCGTCCTCCGGAATGCGACGCTAGAACGCTAACCGTTACACCACCACACTCGGAGACTATCACCAGAATGGTTAATCGTTTCATTCTTTATTTGGCGACTTCTTTGATATAAAGAAGGTAATTACATCTACTTCATTAAGCTACTATTCACTTCAGTAGTAAGTAAAAGTTTCTGTTACCCATGACAAGGATCAAGTACGTCATTTGTAAAAAAAAATAATCGATTTGATTTTCTTATGGTTTTATGCCTCGTCGAAATAGAAATGATAAGAGGCGGTAGAGGAATGGAATCGAGGAATAGGAAGGAATTTAACCATGGCCGTTAGAAGTAACCATACCCGCAGTCGCCTAGAGAGATTTCGGGAAACCTTAGCAAACCGATATCTGTACATTCGAATGGGGATTCGAACCAGCGTCCTCCCTTGTGCATGTGCAATAGAGAGACTTGATAAAAAAGAACTAGTCGAAACTTAAATACGGATGACAGAATTGAGAGTCCACAACTCGACCTGTCTTTGTTGACTTCTTCCAAACTTCATTTGCGGGAGTAATGATTTCTCGCAGGCGGCATCCCTTAAGGCGAAGCAGTGGCCAGTAAGACGGAGTTCCACAGTAGCTTCCCTCGAGAGAGGAGGCGAGGAGCTGAAAAAAATGATCGCGGTTATAAATCAGCAGCGCCCGGAGCGACGGTAGTAAGTGACGGTCTGGAGTATGTGTATCGGCCGCCTGCATCTGGGAGGCTACCGGGCACTGTGGGAAGCCGCGCTCCTGCACCTGCTGCAGGTGGTCGAAGGCCGTAACGTCCAGAGATGGCCGCGCTGATACGCCTTACTGGCCCATTGCTGTCTAGCACTCATTACGGCCTCACTCGTAAACAGATCGGAGTGCGCACAGTAGCGGCTTCTCGGAAGGTGCTCTCCGGTCACGGTGACAGCAAAACAGCCTCACTTGCGAGTGATGCACACATTCCGCTGTAGGCTCACTAAATTCAACAGTAAGGAGTGTGTTTACATGGCTTAAGTACCACTTGTAGGATCCATAAAAGCTATAGTTAACATAAGGCTAAAGATCCATACAGCGATCTGCTCGGAGGGGAAGGTAACGGGAAGGAGTGGTGAGGTGAGGAGTGTGGGAGGGGAACATGACATTCAACCACCTGTTGAGTAATGCAACTACCCGATCTCTAATCAAACTATATAATATCCTCATCACCCCTCTTTTTGACTCAAGAAATACAAAAATCACCAAGACTTGTTCAATAATTTGTTTTCTCCCTAACAGTACTAATCAAACAACATTAATACTGTACATACGAATAGAATTAGAGAATTATATTATATTTATTGGAAATGAAAAATAGAATAAATGTCAATTTATATTAATTTATGAAGATATTTATAGTCCTTTCAGTTAACAGAGGCGTCTCAAGGTCACTCTGTTGTATTTCCAATCCGCCGCCTTTACCATTACATGTGAAAGGGAAACAGTTCCCTTCGACAAATTAGCCTCCTGCCGACACAGAGGTCTGCTCGGAATGGAAGGCAACGGGAGAGAATAATGGGGTGGGGGGGGGGGGTTAAAGGAAGTGTGACCTTGAGCCGCCAGTTGGGGGTGAACAAAGTATAGCTCACTGGTTTGACGTACTAAGGATCACTGATTCCAGTCCAGCCCAGAATGGTTAGTTCTATTCAATGTGCTGTCTCTCACTAATAGCCATCTGCACTGTACAATAAATGAAGGACACATGATCATTGGAATAACAAATCTTTAGCGCTGGCTATATGGGATATTTGGACAAATGCGTTGGTTTTTTAGATGTGCTTTTTGTACCTCTACCGCCTTCACATGTTCAGCATCATGTCAGCTCATACTTACTGATGTATACCTTGCCTGAAAAATTTACTTCATGAGTAGCAATCTGTTTTATTTGCATGGAGTCGTACGCGCACCGTTATACTAAGGAATTTTTCATGATGAATATACTAGAATACTTTACTTATAGGAAAAATAACAAATAAAATAATATTAAAAACAATAGAAATAGCTACAACACGTGAAAACGAACACAATCGCATACGAATCACAAATAATAGTTGACATAATAACACAAACACAATTATATTTGAACATCTAGTGACCTTAGATACCATAGCACAAAGAATGAAACTAAGTTGGCACAACTGTATAGGTAAACAAAACAAAATAAGAGACGACACTGAAACCAGTTGGGTGTAATCACAAAGTGCATGTTCAACAAACAGAAAAATGCAAACACTAGTAAAGAGTTAAAATTTAAATTCTGAATTTCAAAATTGAATACAAGTCCAGAGAAGTGCAAAAAAAAGGTCATAGAGATATTACAATAACACTATGTACATTTACAGCTACTGACGAAGCCTCTCACCGAAAGAGCGAAACGTGTGTGGTGAAAACAATAATAATTAAAGTTGTTAATACGGGGTGTTCAATTATAAACATTTCTTTACTGAGTTTTCTTTTTTTAAACTGTGGATTTAAGGGTGGTAGACAATGGGGTTATCAGAGGTAGGATACAATTTTTGAGAGAATCGACAATTCACCTCGATTATTTTCCGGAACAGGTGAAAAATATAAATCTGGATGGTCGAAATGAGACTGTTTCTCCTCGTGACTTCTCATGCCCGAACATTATGAGTCCTATACCTCCCTTCGTTAATTTCCATGTCACCAATAAAATATATTCTCTTAGTTGTGTATATGCGTACTGTAAACGAGTATCCAAGAGATGTTAGTATTTTTAAGAGTGCGTTATCCCTCAGAATATAGTACGATATTACTATAGCACTAAACGGCAGTTATTCTTGCATGTGATAGCTTGCAGATATCAACTCTTTGTTATGCCTGTAGTTAACATTGTACAGCGTGTAATAAACACACTGAATCCCTGATATACCTGATACATTGCAAGCCGATAGTAGTCAAACAGAAATGGACAGTGTAATTATTTGCATACTCGGATTCTCTTTTTCCCACTTAAAGCTCTACGCCTCGTCGACGTTGGGGTCATTGGAGGCAGCAGGGGAATATGGGACAAGGTATCATCCCGGCATTCGCCTGGAGTTGTTCGGTAAACCATGGAAATCCGAAATCTGGATACCGGGAAGGGGATTGGAAGTGCGGTCTCTCGAATTCCAGACTCGGTAACTCAGATACGCTATTGCGGCAGGGCGTGCCTTCACATGCAAATAATTTATGCATTCTTGGAGCAAATAATATTAGCTCTGTTCGATCAGGTGGTTGCAGATTGTGCACCAAAGACCTGAAACTAATAGCATACCACTTCATTAAGCTTGATGGCTTTTTTGGTGTATTTTGGATAATTAGGACTGAATGAGCCAGCAGTGTTTTTCACGCTCCTCCTTCTTCCATATTTCATGCATTCTCAATGAAAACAACCCACAACAATGAACAAAAATACATCATAGTCATCCACAAAATAGTAATTATTAAAGGGCATGCACATTATGTCACATGGCAAGGCATAGCGTGGCTAGTGAGGACGCGTGTGATTATCTTTGACATATGGCAAAAACGTGCCATGTGGCTTGTCATCTCACAACCGACTACAGCTATGGCCAAGAAATCGGCAGCTGAGTCCAATTGCGCTGTTGCCGCACTTCTGAACATTCTCGCGTAACGCTTTCTCTCTCTAACACTATAAAATGGCAACGCTGAGAGTCCTGTGTTGCCTAGTACGAGCGGCAACGCACAAACTAACAGGTGCATTTAACTGTTTAGTGTACGATTTGGTAACGACACGTTTGAAGCCACCCGCCATCACTTTAGGCCGCAGCCATAGTGTCATTCCGCTTCGAAGGAAGCCATGCCGTTTCTGAAGAGATTAGATGGTACTAACGTGTCACTTGGCCAAGGGGATGTTTCATTTAACATTCCACCCTAAAGATAGAGTAGGGAGTAGACTAACGAAAAATTCTATGCATTAATAGAGATTTACCACACTCAATATATTTTGAGGGGTTGTAGATTAGAAGAACACAAAGATCGTAATAAAAGGCATGATGCGCTCCCGGAAATAACAATTAGTTTTGGTGTTGGCAAGGAAGAAATTAGTAGAAAAATAATAAATCTAGCTGAATATTTTCAACCAAATTGCCTAAAAAAAAAAAAAGTAAACAAACAAACAAAAAAAAACGCACTCTCATGTTGCCAAAAAATGGCAGTGTAAGCCTAAACGTTTATTGGCTGGAATAGCTCTTCTAAATGATTAATCACACTTGCTGATTTTCAACACTATCAAATTGAGAGGAGTCTCTAAAACAATATTCGACATTCTAAAAAGTTCCAGTGATCACTATTACTTCTATACTCGAGATTGAACTCATCTGCATCGTCCTTTATTAAATTATTCATCAAAACGCTGCATTTATATCTGGTTCTACTCGGAGAGTATGGCGTATCGAAAAACCATCATTTACATGATTGACGACGCGATTAACTTTCTAATGTCTTTGTTGCAGCGGCGGCAACAAGTAGATCCACGACGGTAACATTCTATCACTGAATGCCATATCCTATGTGGACGCAGTGAATTTTCAGTGCTTTAGCAGTTGACTTTGCCATATTACTTTGCCTACCTTCCCGTATGGCATTGTATGTACGCATCTTTACATACATTTTCACTACTTGAGAATTTTAGGGGAAGTTTTGGAAGAAGCTATGCTGGAAGAGCAATTCCCTGCATGACGGTTATGACCTGCTTCGGCATCAACAGCCATTGTGAAGATTAAATTTTCGCAGTTCTCTGAAAGAAATACAAGGTTCTGTTCTCTTTTATGTGTTATTGGAAGTCACTTTTACAGAAATAGCTTTCATTTTGTTTGGAATACTGATCGTTAAAGTTAAAAGTTTTGAATATTTGCCAATGTTGATGCAAAATTCTGCGGAAGATTAGCTAAATAGAAAGACTCGTGTTAAAGGTTGTAAGCATAATTCAAAAGCGAAAATTTTGTAGATGCTTCTGTTTGCGTATGAATGGTGGAATGTGACTTTAGTGCTGACCAGCATTCTCCAGACCTTGAACAATGCTATAGGTAGATATTAGAAACATGTTCGCCAAACACGTGCAATACAGATCTTTGGGAAATAGTCAACCTGAGATCAACTGGGGAGGAGATAATGAAAAACAAAGGAAACAGATTGATCATACCCTGACGCAATGTGAATGATCGATTTCAAAAATAGAGTCCGTTAGGCCGAATGAAACAAGACATACTTCAGATGTCAAGGAGAAGATCTGTGGATGGAGGATTGTGTAAGGTTGAAAAGATACACCCTTACCTAGATTATTTTAACTGTGTCATCATATGTTTGATCTTGGTTGGTAAAGAGTACCCTTTGTAAGAGACAGACTAATGTTTTTATTTTGAGATTGAAATTGTTACATCGATGAAAAAGGAGTAATATTATTAATTTCAACAGCTCACAGTGCTGATGCGTTGTGAACGCTTCGTACAACATAACTAAAATGTTATATTACAGGCGACTAATCTGTTGCAAGCCTTGTTTATTTTCTGCTAACGTCGAAAGCCAGTGTAGATTGCAGGATTCGTGATGGTCAGAAGTATGCGTTGATGCAAATATCCATTAATACTACCAGTCTTACAACTGACAACGATCTGGTCAGAGGGAAAAAGAAAGTAAAAAGTTTACTTATGTTTGATCAAATGATTCATTCTCATATTAAAAATTCCTGATAATCCGTTAATTGCTTTGTAACAATGACGCGTTTACTGGTCTACTCGGTTATATATTATTTATATAATGAATTATCTGTATTTTCGACTCTGTTATGATTGGTATATGATCATTCTCTTATATCTGTGGTTGAAATTATTGCTTCAGTTCCTCGTGTATTAGAATTAAAGTTTCGTACCTTAGAACTTAATTAATATGAAACAATTAAAATTATTTTTCTTTATTTCCGGTATCGGATCTCTTCGATTAGTCCTCATTCATTATATATACATCCTGATTCGGATGTACTACCACTGTTGTAAAATTGCTTGAAAAACAATAGCTTTCGTATTTCAATTCACAATTCTTTTTACAAACATCAACTCAAATAATTCGTTCAGAATTTACAATTCCACGATTATCAGTTCCTTATCTTTTGTATTCCCTTCAATACATGTGTTTCCATTTAAATACATTAATTACAATTTATTAATGTTATAGTTCTTTTTAATTGCTTTGGCCTTATACTTTCAAGTACCAAAATAAATTTAACAGACATCCCTCTAAGATTCGACTGTCTTCAATAAATCTTTCTGTAATCATCATTTTTGAACAAGTTGTAACAGCCCTCAAACATAAACTTTAAATGGAATTGTATTATATGAAGCATTTGTAGCAAGCTAGAGTTTGATTGAATATGATATTATATGTTTGTCTTGGTATTTACTGTAAATTTGTGTAAATGAATTTTATTTTATAAAAAGAAATTATGTCAATACCATTTAATATTTTTAAGGACAGAACTATGCAGTAGAATTACTTAAATGTTTGTAATTTCAAGTATTAATGTGAGTTACGATGTTTAAAGAATGATTTACTACAGTTTAAAATGATTTATGCGGATAATTTTGTGTTTAAATATCTTTAATTTTCATTTCTGGTACCATTTTGTAATGATTTTAAATGATTATGTATTAATTTTGATTGGTTTCAATATGTTATTAATTGTTAGGTATTATTAAAGTTCGAGAAATATTTGTCTGAAGCCTTTGGAATGTTCTGGAACTTTCGATGATACTAATACTGTATAAAGCGAGTGGCAGAAACTCAGAGACAGTTTTTACAGTAACAGTTTATGGACCGAGTTTACGTGTAATGTGAGAGTGTATGGCAATATTGTCTTTGACAGAAGTGTTGAATGTAATCGTTGGAGTTTATGAATACAAGTGAGTAGTATCTTTGAAATTCGATGTGCTTATGAAAATAAAAAGTTAAAATTTTAAACTGGATCCTTGACTAACTATTTTATAAAAATTAAATCACGAGACACCTAATAAAGTGCCAAACTATTATCCTCTTTATCTCGAGGTATAACGTTCTTTTCCCTTAAAACTGAAATATTAAAGTTAGATTACAATAACTCCATCCATTTAATAACTGAATATGATTATAATATTTAATTTCATGAACAATGAGGTCATATACCTCATAAACTCAAAACTATAAAAATAGTATACGTAGCAACAGTAACCAAAGAAAATAATCACAGGCAGGTAAGGCGTAAAAAGCAAGGAATGTTTCTTTGTGGACAAAGGAAAGAGGCACGGTAAGAGTATCGCTGTGCGGCGTGCTGTGGGAGCGAGGAGGCGGCTCCAGAGATATTAGAGCTCATCAGCTGGCGCATCACGCCCCAGCCACTTGCTACGAACATGGAAACGCGAGACGAGACGAGTCCAACAGGCGCGAGGTGCGGCCAGGAGCAGTCTTCAGGGCGCGATCGCCGCCAGATAAACTACTGTGCGCCGAGAACGGAATGGCTGCTCAGGCAGTGACTCTCCACTTGTTTTTACACTGCATCAATGCCATTTCACGACTTAAATCGGACGATTTCCGATTAGGGGGCGTCAATTAATTACGTGAGGTTAAAATGGGGGGGGAGGGGGGGTCTGGCGAAATGTCACCAAGGAGGAAGGGGGTGGGTGGACGTAAATCTCACGTGAGATTTTAAAGTTCTTCAAGGACATAAAAAAGGTCCACAGGTGACACGGATGAGGACCAGAAACGACGCGAGTATCGACTTTATGGGGGGGGGAGGGGGAGTATAACCACCCTAGGAAGCAGGAGAGCTAAAAAAATGGTCTTCAGGAGGGCGGGGGGGATGTCTGTCAAAATCTCACATCGTCCTAGGGGGAGGGTGGGAGTACAACCAGATCTCACCAAATCTCATCAGAGGGAAGAGGGGGGGCGGTCCTGATTCCTGAAAAAAAAACCTCACGATACTAATGGGCGCCCCCTTATTATTAATAAAAAATTATTCCGTAGATTGCTGTATAAAACAGATGCTGAGCAAGTACGCTACACTATTAATCATGATATACCCTGCTCACTGCAAGCTGGCGGCTCAAGGTCATATTTTCCTGGTCACGCTCCCTTTCTCACCACCTCTTCCCGTTGCTATCGGTGCGAGAGAGGAGGGAGGCCAATATACCTTTCGGGTGTGAATGTCACCAAGGAGGAAGGGGGTGGGTGGACGTAAATCTCACGTAAGATTTTGAATTTTTCAAGGACATAAAAAAGGTCCACAAGTGACACGGATGAGGACTAGAAACGATGCGAGTATCAACTTTATGGGGGGAGGGGAAGTATAACCACCCTAGGAAGCAGGAGAGCTAAAAAAATGGTCTTCAGGATGGGGGGGGGGAGGTGTCTGTCAAATCTCACATTGTCCTAGGTGGAGGGGGGAGTCCTATCAGATCTCACCAGAGGGAAGAGGGGGGCTGTCCTGATACCTGAAAAAAAAAACCTCACGATACTAATGGGCACCCCCTTATTATTAATAAAAATTATTCCGTAGATCGCTGTATGGAACAGATGCTGAGCAAGAACGCTACACTATTAATCATGATATACCCTGCTTACTGAGAACTGTCGGCTCAAGGTCATATTTTCCTGGTCCCGCTCCCCTTCTCACCACCTCTTCCCGATCCTATCGGTGCGAGGGAGGAGGGAGGCCAATATACCTTTCGGGTGTGGGGAAAGAACAGCGGAGTGGGAAAAGAGCAATCTGACCTTGAGCCTCTGTTTATTGAACAGGCTATATTACACATAACGACTCGTGCGTGTTGGCATCGAGTTGCTGGGGTCGGCGGTTCGAGTCCAGGTGGTTTTAATTAAATGTTCTGTCCGTCTTGTGTTGTCCATACTATTTTAAATAAAAACACTTGAGAGATAATACATGTTCATTTACAAAAAGTGATGCAGACTTGAAGAATTAAACTATAATAGTAGGGTCAATAATAAAACGTTGTTAATTTCGGTAAAAGACGAAAGCAATTAAAAAAAAAAAAAAAAAAAAAAAAAAAAAAAATCGTGCTTTACAGCTAGTCGACGTCAAGATCATTATAGGCTAAAGAGGCTGAAGAGAGAGGAGAGGGAAGGAATTCGGTAATTGCTTTTTGAAGGACCATCATGGCATTCGTATGAATCGATTTCAGGAAAACATGGAAACCCAAATTCTGGTCGGACAGGGATTTAAAAACCTGTACCCCAGAATTCAAAGCCCGAGTGATATAACTCACTCTTCTACTCGTTACACATGCAATTTAGTGATCTTTTGTTTTTTTCCAAAGCTTTCCCGCATACTCACAATACTCGATATTCCAACAGCATATATTTCCGATTAAGACTGCAGAGAACTTCGTCGAAAATAGCATCTAGTTGTAAACCTGCATAGGCTCCAAAGGCTACATCTCATCGTGTAGGCAAGACTATTTGCAGTCTCATTTAAGAGAGAATAATCAGAATGACGGTAGTTAAGTTATCCAGCAACTCATTAGCGTGATTATTGGACGGTTCGTAGTAATTATCTGTAAATCTTTACTCAGCATAACTTACCCGCTGGTAGTAAAATGTATTGTGACAAGCATATTAACTTTTTGTACATCAATATTAGTGTCACATTGTAAACAGTTAGATTTCTAATACTGGGACCATGGGCTGTAAATTTATAGAAACCTCATAAACAGCTGACGAGAAGTTGTTGTGTGAATCGCGTTCTACGAAAAACTGATAGTAATTTACCGACACTTCTATCCTATTTCTCAGTTCCTGGACGTTACATCAAAGAGAACAACTACCTACTTTTTTCTGAGACCCTGTAATACGCATTGAGCAAAACCCCATCAAATTCTGAACAGTAGTTTTTGCTTGAATCCGTTTAAGGAAACAACAGAAAGAAGGACGTTTACTTCTTTCCTTTCATAGCTTTCCGAAGTTACAAGAAAATCAAGTATACGTAATTTTCCTCCTGGGACGCTAAATGTTCAAAATTCGATAAAAATCAGTCAAGTATTTGTTCTTGAAACGTGGTTAACTAAAGATAAGTTGCTTCTCGCAGTCCATATTTATATATTTTAGTATATAAACAATTCTAAATTCTCAAAGTATTATGTACAGTACCTACTTGTAAAAATCCCTGTTTTTCGCTCAATTATAACAGTTCTCATCATTTAATTTAATTAATTATGATTCTAATTGGGTACATGTTTCGTTAAGAATTTCATTGCCTAGCTGTGTACCCCTTTCTTCTCTTTTACTTCTTATTATTATTATCATTATTTTAACCTAAATTCATTGAATGTAATTTCTGATCTACTTTTGTCCTTGGTCATAAATTTTTAAATTTTTCAGTGTTTTTGGTAAACTATTGAGCACTTCGCTTGGTACATTCCACTACCAACAAAAGAAAATTTTCCTACTCTTTGTGCCTGAAGTCGAAGCCATTACCTTCTCTTCCCTACTACTAATTCTTTTACTAATATCCTTCTAAGCCTAGGGCTGTTGATACTTTTAAAAATATCGGATTTTCGATATATCGATATTTTAAAAAGTATCAATATCGAATGTCGATATATCGGAAAAAAGTATCGATATATCGACATTCTTACAAATTCAATTTCATAAAAACAAATCTTGTAAAAATAATGCTGTCTGTTGATAAATATATGTGATATTGTTCTTAACGAAGTTTTCACTTTCGAATGGTTTCTCTTGGTGATGATGATTGCTGATTTTTTAAAATTTGACCATTATGCGTATCGTCATTTTCATAAAAGTTAATAAGATTTATAAAACTCGAAAGAGGTTCCAGCCAAATTTTTTTTGTGTATTTTTAAGATTGATAAGCAATAAAGCTGAGGCATTTATTTAGGTAGAAGTTTAGCCAACTTGTGGCTAAATTACATAACTTTTTTTCAGATATTTCTTGTGGCATTTCATATAGTATTGTATGCCTTACTATTCTTGCTCTCTAATAGGCAACTATTTGTTATTTGCACTTACCACTATTCTTGCTAACACACTAATTTCAAGCTGAAGTTTCCTGGACAATACGTACGCACATTTCAAACAATGGGCTCGCGTTCGATTCGAGCTTGGCGAGCGATACCTTGGCTAAACTGTTGTCATCATCTGAGTAGACTTGGTATCTATTACTTCCAAATTAATTATAGAAAAGTAGTAAGATTTTCTTAAGCTTGCTGATCTCTATGCTTAACAGAAATATGAGGACATAGTATCATCCAGAGCAAACGAAAAATGATAACTTATTTTAAAAATATCGATGCCGATATCCAGATTTCAGTATCCATATATCGTCCTAAAAATATCACTCATAAATATCGATATTTTTAATAAATAATATCGATATTTCAATATATTATCAACAGTCCTATCTAATCCTCATCGCAAATACATGCCTTGTACACTCCCAGCATTTTCTTCCTCCAGTTTTAAAATGAATTCCAATCCAACACCTTCATCATACTCGTATCAGTTACTGATAGCATTCTGTGGTAATTTCCATGAACAAATCTAGCTGCCGTACTTCCTTTGCACCCACAACCAATTCCTGTATTTAATTGCACCGTAATTTAAAAAATTTCACTGACCATTTAAATAGGAACTGCATTGGCATTTACTATTCAGGCTGCCAGTCCCACCAACGTTGCTACCACAACAGTTGGCTAGAAGCCACATAGAAAACAACAGCAGATTGGACACTATCTGCAAGCCTGCCAGCTCTTATTATTTATTTATTTTTACTGTAAGTATTTTAGAAACCTACTCAACACATCCTAATAATTTGCCCATCTCGAGAAATTTTTATTTTTCACTAAGCAGCCTACTTTGTTTCTAAAACCATTGCACCTCTCGGTTACTTACTACTCGTGGTAACCAGTTCATCGCAACCAGAAAACACAGACACAATATTCAAAAAATAAAACAAATAAAAAGAATGAACTTTTTCGATCTATTATTTTTAACTTCCTGTATTACATTACTTGATCAGTTGCATTGTAACTATAGCACAAAACACACAAATATGGTTGAGACTCTGTGGTTTCTTTTTGAAAATGAAAATAATAAACTCTCTTAAAAAAAATAGAGAAAAATCAAGTGAGAAAAAAAAACAAGTACAAAGGTTACAACACAGAGCTGTATACAAAGAAGCGACAAACAATGATTATGGTCGCGTGATATTATGAACTGACTCCTAGTTGAAGTATTACGTTGTTTATCTCGTAGCGAAGTGTTAAAATATATTAACATCTACCCTCACCATGGGATTGGTGCGTTCCCGAATGTGTCAATGATATAGTCGCCACGGGCTTGCTGTTCCATAGTGTTATAAAATCAGAATGATCCGACGAAAAGTTTTTCCATCCTCATAAGGTATGTTAGCTGCTCGAAAACACCAGAAGTAGACTGCTTACCCCACTGATTAATAATGTAGTTTCGATTTTTGCGAACACGAAGACGGCAATTGTTTTTATAACGGCGTCCGGTTGCAGACCCTCGAAGTCATTGAAGACTGCATCTCGTCATGTAGGCAAGACTACGAGTGTTTACAGTCTAATTAAAGTGAGAGTAGTCACAAATGACGGTAGTTAAGCTACCTAGCTAGTCATTAGCGTGTTTATGATGTGGTTCACAAGTAATTATCTGTAAATCTTTACTTACCACAGTCTTAGACGTTAACTCAGCAGGTAGCAGTCACAGGTGACGAGCATATTAACCTCTTGTTCATCAATATTAGAATCACATTTAAAATATTTTGATTTTCTCTAAACAGGTGGACCAATAAACTAACTATCTAAGTAATCTTTGTAGAATGTTCATAGTATATGAAAGCCGACCAAAAAGTAATGTCATTGAGTCTTTGATTTTTAATATGCTAGAGTGTCAACGTCTATATACGATTTTGGAAAATTTTTAATACGCAACTCACTGAAGTTTTAATTACTGAGATCGGATGATTAAAACTACAAACTTTCTTCTTAGTGAATGTAGCGTCACTTAGGCAGTTTCGCATGTAAGATGATGTTCAACAGACTAAAGAATATTTATGAGGACGCTGCAGTTGATATTAGTAGTGTGAAATGATGGGTGAAGAAATTTCTTACAGAAGAAATCAATATTTCAAATATTTAATGTCTAATGTCAAATATCAGTAAGCGAAATCATCCATAATGTCTTTAAATAATGTTTCATACTTGGGTTTGGTGGTAAATTCATCTTCTTCACTACCTTTTGCCAACATTTAGGGTTCAGCTTTCGTTGATGAGTTTTACTCACCATTGGCGTGGTCAAATCTGATTTTGTTTGATTTTACGGCCGCATTTCCTTACTGACGCCTAGCATTTTATACCTACTGCCAGGTCATACAGCGTATTAATGGAAGAAGTGAAGTGTTGACATCTGTCTGCGTAATGTGTAACTATGTTCTGAGTGTGATTAACGTATTTTTTGTTTGTGAAATATTTAATTTATGAGGCGGAGATTGAGTATCATAGCGGCATTCACCTTGGTGGCTGCGGAAAACTGCCTAAAAATCACAGTCAGAATGGCTGATACTCGCGGACCTGGTCTCGTACCAGGTCCCGTTGTACCTCCCCGATGCACGGTGCGGCGCCTCAGTGCACTGAACCACACTATCGGCTACTTGGGTTTGACGGTAATGCTTAATTAAAATGCAACGAAAGCTTTGTAGGTACGTCGATAATCATGTCATTGAAGCCAGGAGAGGACTCTGCAAGAAACAGGTGAGGGTTGTAGGAGAGAAGGAAATCGATAGTGGTGTGGATGCGGCATTCTAAATTATTTCGAAAGAAAAAAGAAAAAAGAAATGGGGGAGTCCCGAAACGCGCTCCTCCAAGCCTTCATGGTTACTATTGCTCGCTTCTGCACATGCATTAAGCTAACAAATCTGTAGGTGATCTATCGGCTAGAGTTAGATGAAACTTTTGAAAGAACAGTCAGGGCAGGGGGATAAAAGTGCCAAACTTTTACCCATAGGAAAAACATCTCGCGATAGTTAGGTGAGAGAATAAGAGCGGCGGGCTAAGATTCTACCAGTACCGCGACAGATTCTATGCTACGAGGTTGGGATTTGTTAGTTTGTTACCATATGTTACGTTGCTCCTTCTTTGATGTAACTATTAATACAATTAGAACGTAATAGTTATTGTTCTTTGGCCGCCTATTATATGTGATCCTTTGACATTCTGCCCGTGTTACCAGAAAGCTCAGTGGAAGTATTAAACGTTCGCAACTGCGCAAGGCATTTTCTATAAAATTTTCTCACTGCAAGAGTTTGAATGAAATGCTGAGATACTCATCATTGTTTCCTTACAAAATTGCTGAATATTATGGTGAACTGCAATATTCATTGTAAAACTCAATTTTCTACATCTCCCCAAAAAGTTATTTGATATAGAACGCCATACACTTTTAGTGAATCGCGGAGTAACAGTAATAGTAACGGGACAAAAAGTTTCTATTGCGGATTCGTGATTTGTGTTCCACACCAGGTTAGCTTGTTCATATAGAGTTTTTTTCGCTAAAAATTAACAGGTCTAATTCATGAATCGTTTAACGTCCAGTTTAAGATAGCCTCGAGCAGTGAAGCGGACTTTCCGCACGACATTCATTACGAACTTCGATGATCGACATAACGCAGGGAGTTTTCAGGCAAATCCAGTTGGCTGGAGCTCACATCTACTACCAATAAAAGTTATTGCAACAGTGAGATTGGAGGATTTACTCACTTCCGGATTGCTGCCTTGTTTTTACTAACTTGAATTTTTCATTGATCGAGCATTCGGTATTCGAATAAATTGTTTTGGTTGCTGTGACTCATCTGATTCTAGTAACACGGATGCTACTACTGTTGTAGAAGAGAACTCTTTAACTACGAGAATAGTACAGAGTTTGGTGCTACATTGTTGCTGTCTGGCCAACCAACGATCAAGACTTCATCTCATGCAATATCAAGACGACATTATCGGTAAGGTGTTGTGCTCTTCAACTAATATTTCCTGTGTGTTATCACTCAACTTATGACCAGCGAAGCTATGAGAAGAGTTTCTAGCTCTTAGAACTAATTCTTTCTTAATTACCCTTAAATAAATGTAAAGTGTTTCATGTTACTCTCTTGTTTATTTTTTTTTTTTTTAAATTGTGTTTAGTAAATTAAATAAAGGTCAGTCAATCGCTTATTTCATTGCAATATCAAATCATATTTAATATTGATAATCTTTGAGCTTTCTGGTTCACTTGAAATTGCGATAGATGTGAAACGAAATTCTGATAGTAAAGACGTGATCATGAAAATTTTTATTACTTTGTATAAATTTCTCTCGACACAGTGTATCGACTGTCACACATGACAAT
Organism: Vandiemenella viatica; assembly: GCA_031002005.1. Classification (NCBI taxonomy): domain Eukaryota; kingdom Metazoa; phylum Arthropoda; class Insecta; order Orthoptera; family Morabidae; genus Vandiemenella; species Vandiemenella viatica. Next base: position 76,811,542 of record JARYHS010009186.1, on the reverse strand, counting down.
GTTTAAAGATTTTTTTTTTTTTTTTTGTCTTTTGACGAAAGGGGGATACGTGAGATTTCCCTTTCCCCCCCTCCCACCCCCTTGGCGAGGTTTCGTGAGATTTCGACGGCCCCTCCCCCCCCCCCCCCCCCCTATTTCACCTCATGTCATTAATGGACGCCTCCAAAGCAGGAAATGAGTGCTGGAACTAGATTTCACATTACCACTCCCTCGTCCCCTACACAGCATTTAGAACAGATATGTACGCACAAACAACTACGCTAAGATATTATGAGCAGGGAAGCAGTTACTAAGACATCGACGTTATAACCTTCCTTCTAGATGATTTAACACAGTAGTAATAAATACAACGAGAAGAGCTTTAAAAGCGAAATGAAACTATGTATTCTTATTTATTTATTTTTCTTGTTAAACTGGAGCATAACGTTATGAAACGATACTTCACTTTACTACAAATGGCAAAGTAATTGTATGGATAAGAATAATAAAGCAATACATCCGTTTCACAAATTACAGAAGCTGAAATTCCCAGGAGAACCAGCTTTGTTATACGATGAAAACGACAAGGCCGTTGTTTAGTGGTCCAGGATACGCATCAACCGTTGACGTTAATTCTCAGGTTACCGTCTGGACTTAGCTGTAACGACCAAGCGGACACCAGGCCTATTAGTCGAGTTTATGTGCGCTTTCTGTAGGAAAGGTTCCCATTAACAGGGCCGTTAACGCAGTTTTTATATGTTTGGTTGAAGTGCCGCGTAGGACAAACCCAAGGCGATACAACTTCCTGGATAATGAAATTTCAGTAATTGATGTGGATTACTGTCAGCGCTTTAGTAATGGAAAATACCGATAACTCGCAGACTGCATAGCAATCATGGTGATTCTATTTCATGACAAATACTCTGACAGATACTTGATCTTGATTTGATAAATCTATGTCATTTCTTTTTACTGTACGATACGATAAGTTGGCGATTGACAACTCGTACAGGGTGTGTCAATGATGATGGAGAAAAGAAAATGTTTTTATTTGTTATACTGTGAACTCCCTTCTGTCTTATGTTACAAGGGCCATTCTAACATAAACCGGAATTTGTTCGTTTGACTCACATAGTGACCAGAGTATGATTAAAAAGAAGTTTTCCAACGCGATATTATTCATTTTCTCACCAACGAAGGAGTGAAAGTAGGATAAGACTCCATTCGCAGTCCAGTGATGCTACTCCGAGTAAAACTCAAGTGTTCAATTGCGGCATGACGTTTGGAGATGATAGGATAAAGTGGAAAATCAAAGTCATTAATGGCTTCTGATGAACAGAGTCAATGAAACCAATATTCAGGCCTTGTGTGAGCTTGTGAAATACGATTATCGCATTACTGTAGCAGAGATTGCATCAGAGGTGGGTGTAATCGTTGGAAGTACTTGGATAGAGAAAAGTATCGGAAAGGTGGGTTCCACGTATTAACAGCAAGGCACAAGAGGAATGTGTGGAAAGACATCTGTCGACGATTTCTGAATCGTTTTGAAGAAGAAAGAGAGGAGTTTTTAGACCGTATCTTGAAACTGAAACGAAACATGGGTCCGTAACTATTCCCCAGAAAACAAGAGGACGAGTATGGAGTTGATGAAAGTTGTAGAGGGAACATCGATCAATCCAAGAAGCGACTGTTCACCGCGTCAATGATGGCAATTATCTTTTGGGACTTTGCTGATAGATTTATTACATATTCGAAGGACGATACGTGCGACCTACTACTGCCAGCTCCTGCTTTGTCTCAAGACTGCTAATCACAACCCCGTCAGCCGATTCATCATATCCTTCTTTTGCACGGCAACGCACGATCCTGTACAGCAATTCTAACTCATGATAATCTCACTGAAATACAATGGCAATCATTCTTACTCACCTTACAGTACAAACTTACTTACACATTTCTGTTGAGGAAACTATGTAGTTACGGTACTTGGTTTTTATTTTTATTTACAACCAAAAGAACTGCATGAAAAAAATCCGCCTTATATTTAAATGACCCTCATATAAGCTAAACTTATTTTCGTATGCTGCAGGCGATGTAACAGTGGTAAATAAACAGACCAACATGTAGGTGTACGTATTTGCGTTGAACATTACAGAGCTCCATGCTTACGTTTCACGTGGTGCTTGTGTACCCATCAGTAAGAATTTCCTTGAAAATTGGATAGCAAGAAGAAGTCTTGTTTCGTGCCCAGATTGTTCATCTTTTTTTTTTTTTTTTTTTTTTTTTTTTTTTTTTTTTTTTTTTTTTTTTTTTTTTGAGAGTAGAGGTCTTTCGGAAAACCTTGTGTGCAAGACTGAAGAATAAGAATTATCTCTGACTGTGTCATTGTTAGAACGACACCGAGGTTATTTCATTGCATATAACAGAAACTAAAGCGACGATATCCTGCTTGCATCGAAACGAACGGCTGTGGTAAACGTATTCGCGGCTTGTGAAGGTAGTACAGATAAATAGTACTTTTACATCTATAAACAAATATTTATCAGTTATCTTATCCCACATTCATATGTGTTCTAAAATAGATATGGCTTACAGTTTATTGCTCCGCGGAATCCGAACCAAGTTTCTTCACCTCAAACTGATACATTGTGTCTTTCTTCATGATTCCCTTTCCAGTCAACGTTAAGATTATTAAGGAAGATTGATTTTTTTTCTGATGGCTTTACGCCTCGTCGACGTCGAGGTCATTAGAGGCGCGATGGGGATGGGGACAAAGAACGGGAAGGAATTCGGCCATGGTCTTTTTGAAGGAAGCATTCCGGCATTCACCTATAGTGATTTGGGTAAACCATGGAAAACCCAAATCAGGATGCCCGGACAGGGATTCGAACCTGCATCCTCTCGAAAGCGAGGCCAGAGCGTTAACCACTCACCCACCACGCTTGGTGATTTTTTGTTATGGCTTTGCGCCTGGTCTACGTCAATGTCATTAGAGGCAGGAAAGGGACGGGGCAAGGAATGAATTCAGCAATGGCCTTTTGAGGGAAGCATTTCATCATTCGCCTGGAGTGATTTAAAGAAACCATCAAAAACCCAAATCAGTATGACTGGACGGTTCTGTATCAAGTATGTTAATATATAGTAAAGTATGATATGAATCCTGAGCTGTCATTAGTACTTGTTAGTTCAGATATCGGGAGCAACGATTGCGGTTGCAGTGGGGTGGGTCACTGGAAGAACCGCTACTCCATCCAGTGCGCCCTCCAGTCACTCTCCAGTCTTCACCGCCAAGACTCTGGACTGCGCTCATGCATCAGGCATGAACGGCTCCATGCTAATGAAGAGGTGCATGACCAACCGCGGGGAGATTGATACCGCAACACAATGGTCCACGGTGCGGCCTCTGCGTGTAGCTGCCCGACGCAGATTATGCCATCAATCAGGCGGCGGTCAGCGGGTGTCCCAGTGGCCACTGGCTCTCTAGAATTTCTTTCTCGCCAGAAGCACCAACATAGGCCAAGGCTTACTGTCGTAATACCGTTAGGGATCAGCCTTGTTTGAGTTGCGACAGACAAGGACTGCATAGCATCTGCTTGCGGTACACCAGTTCTGGCCTCTCGAAGGATGGAAAGAGTTTAAGCTAATGATTGGCTCCATTTGGATTAAGGACTATTTCATCAAAAAACTAATGTGTGCTAATGACAATAAGTGGTGATTCACAACATACGAAGTTGTTATTATTAAAAAGGGATGTGAACTTTTCATCAACTTCTACATCTATACTTTTCATTTCAAAGTACTGAGGGTGTCAGAAGATACATCGCACCAAAACTAATATTTCCTCTATGAAATATAATATCTAGAGTCAAAGAGAAGGAAGAATACACACAATCATATTTTCGACAAGTAGCCATGATCTTATCTTTACAGCTATTCACTCATAGAAAATATATCCTTTTGTTCACAACTCAAATAAGTTTTCCGCTTATCGGTTAATAAATTCTGATAGAAGCTTCGTCGTCTGTCTGCTAGATAATCCCAGATAAACCTACGTAATATGTACTTACCCTTCCGAAAGTCACCACCGACGGATGAATTACCATCAGCAGGCTCGTATACCCTTACTGCATACGCACTGCGGTGAGGATTGGGACTTAACCCAGGACGCACAATCTGGTGTTATCAATTGTGCACCACCACCTCTCCAACCCTACCGGACAATTCTTGATGTCATGAAAATTTCTTCCGCCACCAGGATCCGAACCAGCTAACTACATGTATGCCCAGTCCATTTCGAGAGGGATTAGGGGCAGTTCAATTAAAATTGTTCATAAGTATTCCTCGAAAGTAAAGTTCGTGGAGCAGAAAAGTGGGTAAATAGTCAGATGCCTAACATTAGTAAGTGATATTTTTTGTTTCTTTGTTGTTGTTTTTTTTTGTTGTTGTTTTTACCAACATTGAAGATCAATTGCGTAATAAGAAGTAACTAAAAGGGCATATGTTTAGGGTCTATTAAATTAAATATTGGTATGGAGCTTTCTTTTCGGTGGTCTCGTGGCGGGACGGGACTGATACTCAACAACACGCCATGGGAACAAGGCGCCTATGCTAGCGGAGATGAGACGCAGCTACCCATCACAAGCGTGTGTAGTGGTGCGCTGTTGCCATCGGTTTGCAGCAGAGGTGCTCACCCCTTCTGTTGTTGTAAAGTGCTCTGTGCCAAACCTTATAGGCAACGTGGAGGGGAGGTGGCGGCGAGTTAACCGAGGGCTAACCTGCGGCGCGCGCTCGTCCCTACACTTTGGCTAATGAAGTGCCACCTCCGTTACAAGACATCGTGGGAATGCGGCTTTACACATACAAGCAAAGAGACAGTTTTGTCACTCAGGTGACCGGACACAGCGGTCTGCTCGGAGGGGTTAGCAACGGGAGTGGTTGGTGAGGTGAGGAGCGGTGCAAGGAGAAAATGACCTTGAGCCGCCAATTGAGGGTGAACGAACCATCGGCGCGCTGGATCTTCTGATCAAAATTTTTAAAGAACAGTCGATGAGCATGTGGAAATAAAATTCCATTTTTAAATATAAGAATTAAGACTATTAATCAGATTTTCTTGACTTATTTAAGTAGTTTGAAAATCTTTCCTGTTCCTTTGTTTTTTTTTTATTGTCAGGAACCCAAATCAACTGATGTCTTAACTGAGTGCAACTGCCGACCGGATGACAGTTGTGACATCACAAACTGAAATTAATTACAGTAATAAGAAGCATAATTTCGTTGCAGAAATGTGGGACACGCATTGCATATGACTCTGTAGCGTTCATACATCGAGTTCGGAAGCTTATTTGTCATAAAAACGACAAACAAATAAAAATATTCCCAAGCAATGGTGATGATCCGTTTACACGATGCAAGTTGACTGGAACGAGTATACTGTCTTGTTGAGCGCACAGCACTGGATAGTCCACTCTCCTCGTGTGAACAGGCACTAGACAGACAGTTGACTGAGGATAGTGGATTCGGTTAACGACCAACTTTTGGCGTGCGAATTCAACAACCAAGATGGCGATAACTAACAAGTCGCGTAAGCGGAGTGAAGCAGAGGCATTAAAATCTTTAGAACTGAATGAAAGTGAGGAAATTCCATGGAATTTTAAGAATAAAAATAATAAGAGCAAGGATTTTTGAGACTCCGGTATCAAAAAATTGTTTTATAGCGGTGTCATTTTTTATGTATCGGAAAAAATATTTCATAATAGCTCTTCAAATTGAGTCTTAAATGATGCAACTCTAAATTTTCACTTGCAACTTTATTTTAAAAAAAAAAAAAAGAAAAGGCGCTGAGGCATTGTAAAGCATTTCTTTTTAATATCCACTCTTTTAACGGTTTTTTTTACGTTTTATTTTATTATTCTTCATATCATTCAACATTATAATCAACAAATTAGCTACGTGTTAATTCCTTTCTGTAAAATGGTCATACTATTTTCAATAAGATCACAATGTAGGAGTAGAGAACTGTCCTCACAGTGGACAGTGCACTGTCTTCTAATTATTACTAGCATGCTAGTCCACTATCTTACCCCCACCACCGACGATCGGCCAAATGTCGTACCAGTCAACTCGCAACGTGTAAACGCGGCCTTAGGCTATTTTTAATATCTGCCCAACGAATATTCCTATTCCTAGCTGACCAATTGCCTCCCCTTTCCTTGTCCATCATGCACTCCCAGATCTAACGTCAGCAAAAAAAAAAAAAAAAAAAGTTCATTTTACCGAAACGCAACATGAAATTGATGGGAACGAACAAGAACTGATCACTGTTTTCTAAGGATTACAGTGTTAGCACAGGTGATAAATATAATTTTAACTGTTATCTCGTTTACTACAACAAACGTTTACGGAGCAGTCACAGTTATTCATAATTTATTATCAGCATCTTGTATTTTCTAGTGTTGTTGGTGTTCGATGGACACTACGGTGAAGGCAATTCGCCCTCCGAGAGATTACGAGCCTCGTTTTACCGCTAGGCCTGCCTCCCAGGTCGGTGGGGGTATTCAATTGATCAGCCGGCAGCTCGGACAATGGGCTCTCCCCAGATTATGTCATCCATCAGGCGAGCCAGTCACACGACTGGACGCCTCACAACGGCAGGCTGGTTATTGATTCCCCGGCCTCCCGACCTGTAACGCATCGCTCAACTGTGTTACTGTCTACTCTCGGATCACACGAACGTGCAGTACGGATTCCTCACCTCCAAGAGTGAAACACATACGACGGTCACTTTTTAATAAGGTCTATTTTCTAATAAGAAGAAAAATACTGTATATACCGTTAAAATACATTTATTTCCCTATTTTACATACTTTCATCTACTTTTCTATTTCCATTTTTGATCAGACATTTGTCATAATGTCCAACACGTTTTGAATTCTGAACTCAAAGGAATCTGACGCCTTTGAAGAAGCTCAATCCATGACTGTGGTTGTCACGAGTTCGTCGTCGTTGAACCTTCGACCACCAAGAAGCTCCTTTAAGTACCGGAACAGGTGCATCGTCGATGCTCTTGAATTTTGTTGTTCCACATCACGAAAAAAATCTTCAGAAATCAGAGATTGGTGTGTGGCTCATCATGCACGCAAACCAATCAATCTTTGAACATTTTGACTCACATTCGAAATTTGCTACCACTCATATGGTACACCTTGCAAATTTGACTGCGAATTTCCGTTGCTTTCAAGTTTTCTTGCTCTCAAGTATCTACACTCCTGGAAATTGAAATAAGAACACCGTGAATTCATTGTCCCAGGAATGGGAAACTTTATATACACATTCCTGGGGTCAGATACAACACATGATCTCAAAGACAGAACCATAGGCACATAGACACAGGCAACAGAGCATGCACAATGTCGGCACTAGTACCGTGTATATCCTCCTTTCGCAGCAATGCAGGCTGCATTTCTCCTATGGAGACGATCGTAGAGGTGCTGGATGTAGTCCTGTGGAACGGCATGCCAAGCCATTTCCACCTGGCGCCTCAGCTGGACCAGCGTTCGTGCTGGACGTGCAGACCGCGTGAGACGACGTTTCATCCAGTCAGAACATGCTCAATGGGGGACAGATCCGGAGATCTCGCTGGCCAGGGTAGTTGACTTACACCTTCTAGAGCACGTTGGGTGGCACGGGATACATGTGGACGTGCATTGTCCTGTTGGAACAGCATGTTCCCTTGCCGGTCTAGGAATGGTAGAACGATGGGTTCCATGACGGTTTGAATGTACCGTGCACTGTTCAGTGTCCCCTCGACGATCACCAGAGGTGTACGGCCAGTGTAGGAGATCGCTCCCCACACCATGATGCCGGGTGTTGGCCCTGTGTTCCTCGGTCGTATGCAGTCCTGATTGTGGCGCTCACTTGCACGGCGCCAAACACGCATACGACCATCATTGGCACCAAGGCAGAAGCGACTCTCATCACTGAAGACGACACGTCTCCATTCGTCCCTCCATACACGCCTGTCACGACACCACTGGAGGCGGGCTACACGATGTTGGGGCGTGAGCGGAAGACGACCTAACGGTGTGCGGGACCATAGCCCAGCTTCATGAAGACGGTTGCGAATGGTCCTCTCTGATACCCCAGGAGCAACAGTGTCCCTAATTTTCCGGATAGTGGCGGTGCGGTCCACTACGGCACTGCGTAGGATGCGACGGTCTTGGCGTGCGTCCGTGCGTCGTTGCTGTCCGGACCCAGGTCGACGGGCACGTGCACTTTCCGATGACCACTGGCGACAACATTGATGTACTGTGGAGACCTCGCGCCCCACATGTTGAGCAATTCGGCGGTACGTCCACTCGGCCTCCCGCATGCCCACTATACGCCCTCACTCAAAGTCCGTCAACTGCACATACGGTTCACGTACACGCTGTCGCGGCATGCTACCAGTGTTAAAGACTGAGATGGAGCTCCGTATGCCACGGCAAACTGGCTGACACTGACTGCGGCGGCGCCCAACCGCTGCGCAGCTAGCGCCCTTCGACGGCCAACACTGCTGTTCCTGGTGTGTCCGCTGTGCCGTGCGTTTGATCATTGCTTGTACAGCCCTCTCGTAGTGTCCGGAGCAAGTATGGTGGGTCTTACACACCGGCGTCAATGTGTTCTTATTTCAATTTCCAGGAGTATAATTACACATTTTATCTCATAGTCGGTGAACGAATTAATTTTATACTATAAAGTTCTACAGAGCTAATTGGGAGGACAGCAAAATTGCCCTACTACCTAAAATTAGGGAGGACGAGGGTCAAACCCGTCCGGCCGTCCTGACTGGGGTTTTCCTCAGTCACTCAAGGAGAATGCCGGATGGTTCCCTACAAGGCCACGGCCGGTTTCCATCCCTCTTCCATCCCCTTTCCTTTAGGTTAGTCTGCTGAAAATGGTCCCAGAGACCCTCCCGGGGTTTACCTGGAAGGAATGAAAATTGTAAAAAAAAAAAAGGCTCATACAATTTGCAAAGGTTCGGTACTTAGCGAAGTATCTCAGCCTCTTTTTCTTTGCTATGCTGCCGGAGTAACAGGAGGTTAGCTTTTCTTTAGACTCATGGATATCAGCAAGAGCATTCACATATACAGAGTTTCATAATTAAGTTTTGCGACTCGCTACCACGTCGTGCTAAAGAGAGCACTACGCCAGCTGCTGCTTCAGAATTAATTTTAAGTCTGACAGCTATTATCACGGTGTTCTATAGTGTTCATTCTTGTTCGATGCTACAGTCGTAAAAATGTAATGCAAAGAACAAATAAACCTGAACAGTGGAACTGGCAAAGTGTAGGAGTGAATTGTGGGAAATGTTGTTACTGGTGTAGGGGGAGAACATCGTGAAGAAAACAGTGGTGTAGAAATTGATAGAATAGTTTGCTGAGTGCCAGAAACTAATGATTGAAGTTGAGATAATCAGGACAAGGAGTGGGAGGGAATCCAGGCATTGCTTTTGGAGGAACCATCCCAGCATTCACCCAAATTTATTTCGGAAAATAACTATATAAAATTTAAATTTGGATGGACGCACGGATAATACAACCCGCGTTCTCACGAGATCAAGCGTTACATATGTAGGTCAAAAAACATGATGACCATTGGGAACACCAAACGAGTAATTCACTAGTCAGCTATAATACATTTTAAAGAAAACGAAAAATTGGATGTAAGACAAATCTAACAGTATAAGAACTATTTTCTGATAGAAATGTGCAAGAATTACTTGAAAAGAACACTTGTGTATTTTTTTGTTTTGTTTATTACTTTGATAGGTATTTGTTACAAAATTCGAAGATGTATGGTACTAGGTGCAAAATACAAGTTGTATGATTCAAGGTATTAATGGCAGGTACAAGATACAAGACACAAAATCAAAGTGTGGTACAAGATACAAAAATTTAAGCTGCAAGATACACACCCCTTTGATGCGAGATACATGCTTTTTATAGTCTGTTAAAATGATCATTCACAATGTACGCTTCTTGTGGGCTTGCAGCGTGGTCGTTCGGTGAGTTGTGTTTTCTTCGGCAGAGAAGTCTTATCCTATAAGTTACAAAAACTTACCCAAAGACATGGAGGAATGGATACCATTATTTAGTGTCCTATATTTGATTTGAGGTGAAAAGAGCCAATTAGGCAGTAAGTGATATGACAGCGTCTAGTATACAATTCTCCATTCGGTAAGTGAACGATCTAACGTGTGTTCTAAAAGGTGTTATCTTCTGTGCGGGTCTTTTGCTCGCGAAATATCAACAGAACCCTCACTTGGCTCCGGTTCCTAGTAGAGAATGGATACAGCTCTGGTGCCAGGATTCGCCTGTTACTCTCTCCAACAAGTGGCACGTTGCACCTATTATCTCGCGATCTTCGTAGGCGGTCTTCGAGAATGCGTTATTGTGCTGGTGCGGGACAGGCTGACCTGCAGTGACTAAGCAGGAACCCCATGTGACCTCCCAGGAGGAAATCTGTCCACAATGGGAAAAAAAACAGGTGCTCTAAATCAGCGTTTCTCAACCTATGGTCTGCGAACCACCAGTGGTCCACAAAGATGGTTTACGTGGTCCGCAGGAAGCTATTATAATTTAGATACAGTATTCGTACTTTATGACTCTACAATTCAGTATAAACTATACGCTGAAGTTTTTAAAAGCAACGAATATTTCATTGATCAGGTAATAATCTGACATTTCCAGAATGATGATGCGATAACATAAGAGTCGCAAAGCAAACAACAATGAAAAGAATAAGGTCTGGTGTCTTTTATTTTATTTTGCATGTGTATGTCAGTGGTATAATGTAGCATCCAGCCTATAGTAACATATTATTCATTTGGTTACTAAATTCTAAAAGTCTTGTTAATATGTAATTAACTTTTAATAGTTCATTTCCAGTTTCATAACTGTGTTTCCGTAAGAATTCAGGACATGCTTTTAGATTTATTATGTTACAATGGTGCAATAAAATATGTCACAGATGTTAATAACATAAACATAGGGGGAAAAAAGGCCCATATAAGTTAGTGGCCAAGCAATTATTTTGACAATTTGAGTTAAAATAGGTTGAGAAACGCTGCTCTGAATCAACAAACGTAATATGTGACTTAGTTAGCAAACCTTCAAAAAAATAATAATAATAATAATAATGAATTTGTACAGGGAGAGTTTAAATTCATGTTGCAATTGGAAGGTAGTAGAACACGTCAAAACAAGCAAATCTGATCAAAGATTGCATCTCTGCCAACCTCAACGTTAACGCTCTTGTGGGATGCTGAGTGGCGTTGGGAAACAGGTTTGTCACAAGCACAGTTATAGGGCATTTCAAACGTTATGTAAAAGTTTACGAGTACACCATGCCTGGGAACATTGACGCAAATATTTTATGCCCAGCTCTCGCGTATTGGGAAAAAAATTATGATCCATTCTACACCGGGAGAGGATTGGCGACTGGGGGCAAGGGACGTAAAGGAACTCGGTTTTAGCCTTTTTGAGGGAACTATACCGGTGTTCACATGGAATGATTTTGAGTAACTGTAGATAACCGAAATGTGGACCGACACACGGATATTCGAATCCGCATCTGAGCACTCAAATATTCAACTACCCTCCAGGCCGGAATTCAGCCATGTTTCAAACCAGTTATAATTCTCCTAAAATGATTTTCATCAAACTTTACAGAATAATTATCGAAAATGAATTTACACGTACCACATTATCTATTATTGGACATTAATGCCGGTTGGATCCACAATCATAGTGTCGGGAATAATCTTCTACCGTATGAAATATACAATGATTTAAAATGCATACATGTCCTTCCGCATTCAGAGTTTTCTTAAACTAGGGGCAAGACACTAATCACTAAAAACAACACAAAATCCTCTGTACTTCACTGTTGGCAGTGTACATAATGGCAGATAAAATTCTCCAGATATTTGCCAAACTCAAATGCTTCTACCAGATTTTCACCGCGTATAGCGGGATTAATCACTCAAAATAACTCGTTTCTAGTCATCCACTGTCATTGGCTTCGCTCTTTACACCACCTAAAGCGTCGCTTAGCATTGACTACACAAATGTTTGGTTTGTAACCAAGAGTTCAACCTTTATACCAAATTCTTTTTATATGACGACGAACAGTCTTTGTGTTGGCTGGAGTACTGGCAGCAGTTTTGATCCAACGAGTGAATTATTCCACCGATTTCTTGCAATTTTTTACAACCACCCTTAGAAATGTTCGATGATCCATCTCCGTCATTAAATGAGGTCTGTCTGGTTTTGGTTTGGTCGTGGTTGTTCCTTCGCGTTTCCACATCACAATCACGTCACCAACTGTCGACTTGAACAGCTTTAGAAGGACGAAATGTCCCTGATGATTTTGCTACTCAGGCCACATCCAATGTCTAGTCCAAGTTTGAAGTCATTGAGCGCTCATGACTGACCCATTCGGCTGTTACTGCTTATCTGTTGACAACACATGGCATGGACTAAATTGCCTGGGTGTCGTTATCCCAGAGTTTTGGGGAGGTTCTTACATGAAATGCATCACCTTCCATTTTAATATGTTGACCTTATCGGTAGTGGCATTAGCGGATTAGTCTTATCCGGTCGTGTCTTTGTTGACAACACAATACTCCCAGCCTCCTCTTATACTAGTGAGTATGCTTGTCATAACATATTCCGTTAAATTCAGTATACCTTTAATCAGATAGTGTATGTTACTGTGATGACATAATTACATTATGCTTCAATAAGAAACAAATAGTTTCTTCGTTTCTCTTCCAAATTGTCAGAAATAGACTTGTAATTCAACACGGTTATTATTAATACAGTAAAATGATATGCTGACAATAATTACAGATTACACTCAAGTAGAATATTTTTTGCCCTATATTAATGAACGTTTAACTGACATGATTTTGCAAACCAATAGAGTGCTTTGATGTCTAATTGTGAGTGGTAATTGTCTAAATGCACGCCATGGGCTTCCAAGCTAGAATACCAGATTTTTTATGCACCGCTTACTAGTCCTTCACGTATACCAGAATTTACTGTAAGTATTTGAAGTACGCAAGAAAAAGTCCATACAGTATTTAGAATTCCAGACTCTTTCACCAGTCAGAAATGTTTAGTTATTCACCATACAAACAAAATACATGGGCCGTTGAAACTCTATTTACAAGGCGATCGAACTATTGTTCAGGGTATCAATGCAAATGATGCAATAGTTTGTAAATTAGTTATCCTTTCGAATTCAATATCTAGATGGCTAAGAAACGAGTTCTCCATGCTTTAACTATTGTGTAACAAATACGATAGTAAAAATTCATGTCACTTCAAAAAATAACAAATAACTCTTTTGTCGATCAAGTTGAATGAAACGTTTCGAATATCGTGTAAACTGACACCAAAGAAATATTTTTCTAAGGAAAGCAAGTAGTGTTGTTTTAAATACACATCACTATTTCAGACTACGTTAATCGCTATGTGAAACTAATAATTTGAACTATATGAATCAACTTTGTTTATAAGATAAACATACATATTCCACCTCCAGGTTTTTGAGAAACTGCGTAATAAATATGAGAAAATGTAAGAGTTTGATAGAACGTGTGAATGGCTGAGAAACTGCTGAACACACTGAAACATCCGAGAGAATTATTTATTGGCTTCTTCTTAGTTTTCCCTAGTCGATGACAGCATCAAATTTACCCCGCTAAAGGATGATGATGATGATTTAGTGGAGTAAAAGTAAATATATCCAGGAAAGATATATTTAACGAACGTCAATAATCATTTAATATTGTCTATTACATGGATTCTATTTAAAATAAAGACTCATATATTCTAGTGGAAACAGTATTCCTCTAATATACTCACTTAAGTGATGATAACGCCACTGATTAAATGAAAACAAAAACATGCAAGTGAGACTAGAAAGAGAAATACCCGTTTCATCTCGAAGCGAATCACAACACTTTAATGCTCTTTCCTGTACGGACACTTTGAACAGCAAGTAAACAATTGAGGCCATCGTGAGGCATAAATCAGTAAGAATCACATAAAACGGTGAGGGCACACCCAGAAGAAGACAATGCCAAGTCGATGGAGATATGCAGATGTCGCACCACTATCTGCGGTACACACAGATAAATTCACTATCGACACCTCGTAAATACGGTGAGAACCATTGCCTGACGCTTATTGCCACAGCCCAGTCGGTATATACCCCTGGGATTATTGTATTTCTCCATATATGTACGAGCAAATGAACTATTGTGAAGAAACTTTGCTTTCACCCACGATCGCCGGCTGTTAAGTCACTGTACTAGGGCCCGTCAGAATTCTAAATTCGAATAAATTTCTAGACCAACGAGTTTACTTTCACCGCCGACGATCGTGAGAAAAGGCTTAGCCCCGACGTCTACGCAGGTCAAACATAAATAAGAGGAAGAACCGAATTTGTTTCTTAAATCAATTGGAACAAACCTTTCTCAGATTCCTCTCTGGAAACAGGCCTTGTAGCATGAAAGTTACCAAGTTTGTCTCGAATTTCGACGACGGCAGCTTCAAGCCAAGCCCCTGTATCCATTTTTATTGAAGAGTATCGTTTTTGTTGTATTTTTTCTGGTAAACAGCAACTAATTTAAAAATAGTTTATGAACTGGGTTGATATATACACAGACGGAAAAAAAAAATCCCAACACCAAGAAAAAATTATTGTAGAGTAATGAAATTTGGACAATGCATTTGTCAAGTTAACATGTTTAATTGATTAAATTTTCAAGATCACAGGTTAATTTAAGCTCAAGAAAATGCATTTCAAATGTGAAATACTGTTAAATTAATAGCAGGTGTAACCTCCAGAATTTTGAATGCAAGCCTGCAAACGTGAATGCATTGTGTCATACAGGTTTCGAATGTCACTTTGTGGTATGGAGTTCCATGCTTGTTGTACTTGTGCTGTCAATACTGGGACGGTCAGTGCTGGCTGTGGATGATGCTGGAGTTGTCGTCCAATGATATCCCATACGTGTTCAATTGGAGACAGATCTGGTGATCTCGCAGGCCAAGGTAACATGTCGACACTCTGTAGAGCACGTTGCGAGACAACAGCGGTATGAGGGCGAGCGTTATCCTGTTGAAAAACTCCCCCTTGAATGCTGTTCATGAATGGCAGCACTACAGGTTGAATTACCAGACTGACGTACAAATTTGCAGTCAGTGTGTTTGGTATAACCACAAGAGTGCTCCTGCTGTCATAGGAAATTGCTCCCCAGACCATGACTCCAGGTGTAGGTCCAGTGTGTCTAGGCCGCAGACAGTTTGGTTGCAGGCGTTCCCCTGGCCTCCTTCTGACCAACACTCGGCCATCACTGGCACCAAGGCAGAACCTGCTTTCATCAGAAAACACAACAGATCTCCACTCCGTCCTCCAATGAGCTCTGGCTTGACACCACTGGAGTCGCAAACGGCGATGGCTTGTAGTCAGTGGAATGCACGCTACAGGGCGCCTGGCTCGGAGCTGTCCTTGAAGTAACCGATTTCCTATGACAGCAGGAGCACTCTTGTGGTTATACCAAACACACTGACTGCAAATTTGTACGTCAGTCTGGTAATTCAACCTGTAGTGCTGCCATTCATGAACAGCATTCAAGGGGGAGTTTTTCAACAGGATAACGCTCGCCCTCATACCGCTGTTGTCTCGCAACGTGCTCTACAGAGTGTCGACATGTTACCTTGGCCTGCGAGATCACCAGATCTGTCTCCAATTGAACACGTATGGGATATCATTGGACGACAACTCCAGCATCATCCACAGCCAGCACTGACCGTCCCAGTATTGACAGCACAAGTACAACAAGCATGGAACTCCATACCACAAAGTGACATTCGAAACCTGTATGACACAATGCATTCACGTTTGCAGGCTTGCATTCAAAATTCTGGAGGTTACACCGGCTATTAATTTAACAGTATTTCACATTTGAAATGCATTTTCTTGAGCTTAAATTAACCTGTGATCTTGAAAATTTAATCAATTAAACATGTTAACTTGACAAATGCATTGTCCAAATTTCATTACTCTACAATAATTTTTTCTTGGTGTTGGGATTTTTTTTTCCGTCTGTGTATATATATATATATAGAGAGAGAGAGAGAGAGAGAGAGAAGGAGAGAGAGGGCAGGGTATATATATATATATATGTCATGACGCTGGATGGGTGAAGTACAGTAGGACCTTGGTTCGAGTTCTCAACCCCGCTTACCGGCCGTCATGATTGTGGTTCCAGATTTGGGTTTACCATGGTTTCCCAAATCACTCCAGGCAAATGCCGGGATGCTTACTTCAAAAGGCCATGGCCGAATTCCTTCCCATTCCTTGTCCCCCATCCTTTCCCGTCTCTAAAGACCTCGCTGTTAAGAGACGTTAAGCAGTTAAAAAAAAAAAAAAAAAAAAAAAAAAAAAAAGAAGATTGTGATTTGTAGGCTGCTTTCCGACGTCACCTAGGCTAATAGTGGGATGGCCTCCAATTTCCGCCTCACAAAATACACATTCCACATACAACGCGTGTCATAGAAAACATAAGTTACATGAATGGAAGACAGATGGCAACACTTCAGCTCCCCACCCCATCATAGCTCAAGGAACTGACAGTCCTTGGTTCTAACTGCCCAGTGGGGACACCGGACTAATTTTTAATTACAAGTCATGATGAGATCCCTTAAGGTCCATTCACAAATTATATATACAGGGTGCCCAAAAATGAAAGGATAACCATGCAACCTAAGGTAGGTCACATCATTTCCTATTTTGGTAAAAGTCTCGCCATTTTCGAGATATTGATTTTTTTAAATATTTTTTTCGAAATATGTAACTTTGTTCAATTTATTCCATACCATTTCTACAGATTAAAACTTTTTGAACATGTATATTTTTTTTAATTTACTCAAAGATATTTGAGTCATCTAAACCAACATTCTTTTCTCTTTTAAAACGTTAGAAAAAAAACCTTATAAAAATCTTAAATGGTACAATTATTTTATACTTCTATTAAAATGATTGTTTTTATGGTAATTCAATCTTTTAAAGGGACCATTGTTCATTTTAAACAAGTTGTAAAAAATGATGATAATGATTTTTTTTTAAAGATTTTTGTTATAGTATGCATACAAATATTAAACAAAATGTAATTGGCAAGATTCTCTTAGTACAATTTTTTGTAACACCACAGGATGTCAAATTCAGCCGTTTGAATAAATTTGTATACACTTTATACATAAGATTTGTTTTTATGGTTTTTAAGTTTTTTTAGCGTCTTAAGGAAAAAAGAACATTGTTTTAGATGACTCAAACATCCTTGAGTAGGGCCTATGTTAAAAAAAAACAGGGTTCAAACCTTTCTTATTTTAGTACCAAATGTTAATTTGGAGAAACCAAAAATTTAAATTTCATTTAAAATTTTTCGTTTCCACATTACCTTCGATTCGGTTTTCATGCTATTGTCCGAAAGCTTTTTTTCCTATACTTTTATTTTAACACAGTATAAAATAGGAAATACAACAGAAAAGTTACCATCTGCTATAGTGTTGGCAGTAAAGTCAAAGGCCATTGCTAAAATTATCTTTGCCTCCAACGATAACATTTGAAACAACGAATCTAAAAACGCTGGCAAGTTTTCGTAATACCATAAGTATACATTTTTATGCCGTGGGTAATAACATGTATTTCTTCCTTAATAACGTCTAACCAAATTTAGAGCCATCTTTCTTATCGTACCTCCAAATTGAATTTGTAAGGTTGAACTGTGGCCAGGAGCAGAAAAAATATGTCGCCAAAGCCACACGGAAATATAGGCTGGACATGCACAACGGTTCTTTTGCTTTTGGGAGTACACGTCTTCACTAACATGGACCTCATTAAAGTAGCTTATTAATTACTAACAATAATTGAATTCCTCATGCCTTATGTTGCTGCAAGAACATTCTGGTCCAGGCTGCATTTCGACCTAACAACAATCTGTACTGATATTGCCGCTTCAAAATCAAACTATGCAGATACACCTAAACACACGAAATGTATCGTTAAATACATTTTTGGTAATACCATTGTTTATTTCAGGATACAAAGTTTGTGTAGCATAAATTACAACAATTCCATAACACAACTTCAATTTGAACTGCAAGAGGATTAAAACACGCGCAATAATACACTTACTGTATCGCGATGTAAAGTTTATTGTTGTTTGCTTCCTAGCGGTTGGGGTTAAGTTGAAATGCTGCCTCGATCAGATTAAAAACTTCGTCAAAGGCACAAGGAAATATAGACACTACTGATATTTGACTTCATATATCTAGAGAACCACCGGTAAGCGATATTATAACAAAACTGTATTCTTTATTTTCTAATTGTCTGTCACTATTTACTATCAAAATGCGACTACACGATATCGTGAAAACCCTCTATTATCGATATTAAGTACAAAATTAACTACCGTGAATATTATAATTCTGTTACTCTTATTGAAGAATTAATATATTATGTAGTGGTTTGAGTAACGAATTCCGTTTAAGTGTATGTATTAAAATTAATAAAAGCGGGATAATATAACCAAAACAAATACAATATAAACAATCCAGAGGTACGTGTATTCATCTTTGGTTTATTTAAACGCATCACTTTCACAGTAAATTAAATATTAATAATTCATGTTAGGTTTGATTCAGATATTTCGTTTATTTACTGCATCCAAGATAATTGAAAAACTAAATATTCAAAATCAAAATATTAAACAGAATCCTAACTTGTGCGATATTTTTTCAGTTTTTTGTGAAAGGAGTGAACATATCAATTGAATTGTGTTCCGTGGTCCATAATGATTTGCCTAGAAATGTATTTATTTAATTCCTCCATACCTCAGTACATATAAGTCACCTGTTATTTCCACAGATTTTACTTCGGTTCATAGCTATAAAATTTTGAAAACACCATCCCAATCGTTGCGGTAGATTTGCGCAGTTCCCGTTCAAATAATGATACACGCGCAGCTTGTTTACAGATCTATAATAGTATAGATATAGATTCGCTACTTATAACTTAAAACAGCTCGAAACTCAACACTATACTAGTCATTTTTCCTTCTCTTTTCAGAAATTTTTCATGCGTATATTGATGGACATCCTCTGTTCAACAGAAATCACTCTCTCAGATCTGTTCTGAGAACTGAACATTTTTCATCACCGACATACAACAATCAAATGTCAAAAACTACAATCTAAAGCAGTGTTTCCCAACGTGGGGCCCACGCCCCACAGGGGGGCAATTTGGGTTTTTTAGGGGGGCAATTTAGAAATTGACTTGATACGACTTTATCGCTTTCTCTTTGGGTTATTTAAACACAATGCCAGATATGGTTACAAAATATAGCAAAAAGCAAATTCTTAAAAGGATCACACTAAATTGCCATAATAAATGTTTATTATAAATCTTTTGAATTTGAATTTTAGTATTTCATTATATGTTTTTTAATTTTACTTACTGTGTTTTATGATAATATTAAAGTGTTTTCTTTCAGAAACCGTCCTATATAAGTTTCTTTAATAACAAATATTTTTTTTTATTAAATCTTATGTAGGAGGGGGGGGCCAAAAATGTTGAAAGTGGGACATGACCCAAAAAAGGTTGGGAAACACTGATCTAAAGCCTAGGAGATTAGATGTTCTTCTGGAATTATTCCATGTATTTTTTTCTTTCTTTTTTCTATTTAAAAAAAGGCATTTCCTGTCAATTAATCGGAAGAAAAGAAGCGACAGGATATATTTCTCAGGCGTTCTTCGTGAAAGAAGTATTTGTGTGTTTAAAGTACATAACCATTCCGTACTTAAAAAGATGAAAAGACAATGTAACTTTTGATGCAATAATTGCGTGACTTTTTTGTGGAAGGTGATATCCAAAAAATTCCCTCACTTGAAATGTAGTCCCCAAGTGTCGGAATTCACCTGTTCTATCATTTTTTCCACTGTCGGAACGAAGATTCCGTCACAGTTTCCAGCCCTACGAGCGATTCACGTTGTGTCTCCTAGATAACCTCAAAGCGGTAACCTTTTGACTTCACATGGGGAAACAGATCAAAGCCAAATGATTGCTCAGGCGAATAAGGCGAATGGAAGATGTGAGTCTCAGAATTCTTCATCAAAAACTGATATGTAAAGAACGAACTGTGAAACGGTACATTGGTGTGATGCAGGAAGAAACATTTCTCGTTCCAAAAATCCTGTGGTTTTCTTCGCATATTCTTCCTTAGACGTTCTAGAAAGTCGCAATATAATGCAAATTCAGCCTGCTCATGTGGGATGAACGATTCCCTTTACATCGAAAAAGAAAACAATGAACATGGTCTTCACCTGTTGGCATTTCTTGGGTCTTGGCTTCCTGGAACTCTTCCACTGGGACAGTTGTTACTTTGTTTCCAGCTCGTGACCATACATCCACTTTATGTCGTTAGTTATGACTGCCGACGGCAAAGTTTCATCGTTAGAAACATGTTGTTTCAGATGAGTGCAAACATCAATGCGCTCGTACTTTGATTACTTACCGAGAGGAACGGAACAAACGTTGCGGGAATTCGATTCACGATCAATTATTTCGTTAAAATTCGCTAACACAGTTTCATTCCCTATTACAGAACTATCCAGCTATTCTGTGAATTGTCAGACTACGGTATTGATGAATCAATTCTTGAATTTTGGAAGAACTTCGTCTCTAAATGCTTTCCAAATAATTTCATACTTCCACATAGCTCTTTTTATGAGATGAAAACAAAGTTCCATACAAATGCACTGTAATATTTTTTAATTGTAAAAATTTAAAGAGAACTTGCATAATACAAAACAAACCTAAAGAAAGTTGAAAACTTGTTACGAAGTGTTTTTAGAAACAAATATGCCTACCTACACCTATCGACGCAAGTCGGTAATGGTTGCAGTTGGACGGTCACTCAGTAAAGTAGCGTGTTATAGCGTGACATTTTATCTTTAGTGGTGTGTGGATTTAGTTAGTTTTATCTTTGAGTGTTTACTTTTGTAGAAAGTAGAGGTTAGTTGCAGTTGGACGGTCACTCAGTAAAGTAGCGTGTTATAGCTTTACATTTTATCTTTAGTGGTGTGTGGATTTAGTTAGTTTTATCTTTGAGTGTTTACTTTTGTAGAAAGTAGAGGTTAGTTGCAGTTGGACGGTCACTCAGTAAAGTAGCGTGTTATAGCTTTACATTTTATCTTTAGTGGTGTGTGGATTTAGTTAGTTTTATCTTTGAGTGTTTACTTTTGTAGAAAGTAGAGGTTAGTTGCAGTTGGACGGTCACTCAGTAAAGTAGCGTGTTATAGCTTTACATTTTATCTTTAGTGGTGTGTGGATTTAGTTAGTTTTATCTTTGAGTGTTTACTTTTGTAGAAAGTAGAGGTTAGTTGCAGTTGGACGGTCACTCAGTAAAGTAGCGTGTTATAGCTTTACATTTTATCTTTAGTGGTGTGTGGATTTAGTTAGTTTTATCTTTGAGTGTTTACTTTTGTAGAAAGTAGAGGTTAGTTGCAGTTGGACGGTCACTCAGTAAAGTAGCGTGTTATAGCTTTACATTTTATCTTTAGTGGTGTGTGGATTTAGTTAGTTTTATCTTTGAGTGTTTACTTTTGTAGAAAGTAGAGGTTAGTTGCAGTTGGACGGTCACTCAGTAAAGTAGCGTGTTATAGCTTTACATTTTATCTTTAGTGGTGTGTGGATTTAGTTAGTTTTATCTTTGAGTGTTTACTTTTGTAGAAAGTAGAGGTTAGTTGCAGTTGGACGGTCACTCAGTAAAGTAGCGTGTTATAGCTTTACATTTTATCTTTAGTGGTGTGTGGATTTAGTTAGTTTTATCTTTGAGTGTTTACTTTTGTAGAAAGTAGAGGTTAGTTGCAGTTGGACGGTCACTCAGTAAAGTAGCGTGTTATAGCGTGACATTTTATCTTTAGTGGTGTGTGGATTTAGTTAGTTTTATCTTTGAGTGTTTACTTTTGTAGAAAGTAGAGGTTAGTTGCAGTTGGACGGTCACTCAGTAAAGTAGCGTGTTATAGCTTTACATTTTATCTTTAGTGGTGTGTGGATTTAGTTAGTTTTATCTTTGAGTGTTTACTTTTGTAGAAAGTAGAGGTTAGTTGCAGTTGGACGGTCACTCAGTAAAGTAGCGTGTTATAGCTTTACATTTTATCTTTAGTGGTGTGTGGATTTAGTTAGTTTTATCTTTGAGTGTTTACTTTTGTAGAAAGTAGAGGTTAGTTGCAGTTGGACGGTCACTCAGTAAAGTAGCGTGTTTTAGCTTGACATTTTATCGTTAGTGGTGTGTGAATCTGCTTAATCTCTGATTGTTTACTTTTTGTAAGAAGTACAGGTTATTTGGCAGTTTAAGGTCTTTTCCTCAGTAGCTTATCTTTGTGTTACATTTTATCTCTAGTGGGGTGTAGATTTGATTATTGTTCTCACTGAGTCTTTGCAGTTTATCCAACGTACAGATTAGTTCGAGTTTCTGTTCATTTTTCTTTTTTTTCGATTTTAAAAAGCAGTATGTCTAGGGACTGTGATTGCTGTGTGCAGACGCGAGCTGAGGTGGCTGATCTGCGCGCTCAGCTTGCTGCTGTGTTAGCGAAAGTTACACAGCTGGAAGCTGCCGTAGAAGGTTGCAGCAGATGCGATATTGGTGAACTCGGTGTAGCCACGCCGCTCACTGATTCACCTATGTCGAGCATTGTACCTGCATCCCAGGCTGAAAAGTTGGAGGCCGTGCCTAGGTCACCTGACGGTGACTGGCATATGGCTACCAGACTTCGAAGCCGCACACGGGGGCAGTCGAACAGGCTTAAAGGCCAAGACGGTGAACTTGTTCGACTGTCCAACCGGTATGACGTATTGTCGGAGGCTGATTCAGTCCCGCAATTGTCATCCTGCGAGCTGACGGCCCCCCAGCCCGCTAGGTCTGGGCGATCGCAGAAGGGTATTCTGGTAGTTGGGAGCTCTAATGTTAGGCGGTTTATAGAGCCCCTTAGGGAAATGGCGGATTACTCGGGGAAGAAATCCAACGTCCATTCGGTGTGTATTCCGGGTGGTCTGATCCGAGATGTGGAGCAGGCCATCCCGGATGCCATTGAACGGACAGGGTGTAGCCAACTGCAGATTGTGGCTCACGTCGGCACCAACGATGCTTGTCGCCTTGGGTCGGAGGTTATCCTCTCTTCCTTCCGGCGGCTGGCTGAAAGGGTGAACTCTGTGGCAAGTGGCCGCAAGATTTCGGCGAAGCTAACCATCTGTAGCATCGTAGACAGAGTTGA
This sequence comes from Vandiemenella viatica, assembly GCA_031002005.1. Taxonomy (NCBI): domain Eukaryota; kingdom Metazoa; phylum Arthropoda; class Insecta; order Orthoptera; family Morabidae; genus Vandiemenella; species Vandiemenella viatica. Next base: position 76,788,176 of record JARYHS010009186.1, on the reverse strand, counting down.
TTGTGGACCTCTGGTTCAGAGCCGTATTGAGGGGCTGAACCAGAGACTACGACGTTTCTGTGATGATATTGGCTGCAGATTTCTCGATCTCCGTCATAGGGTTGAGTCGTGTAGGGTTCCCTTGAATAGGTCAGGTGTGCACTACACACGTGAATCGGCTATACGGGTGGCAGGGGCCGTGTGGAATGCACTGGGTGGTTTTTTAGGCTGAGGGAGGAAGACCCGAAACATGAAATACAGTTGCGGGCAACCCAATCAGATACAACACCGGAATGTAGGAGGAACGTAAAACAGTCACAACAGTTAAAAGTACTCGTAATTAACTGTAGAAGCGTTTGTAACAAACAACCAGAACTTGAAAGCATTATTTGTAGCACAGAAGCGGATATCATTATCGGTACAGAAAGTTGGCTAAAACCGGAAATAAGTTCCGCCGAAACTTTTAAAGACAGCATGAACGTTTTTCGTAAAGACAGATTACATTCTCATGGAGGTGGGGTATTTATAGCTGTGAGTAAATTCCTCCCATGTAATGAAATAGAAGTCGATACTATCTGTGAAATTATATGGATTAAACTCAATGTTGCTGGGTCAAAACTCGTCATAGGCGCCTTCTACCGTCCACCCGATTCTGACATAGCTATCGCCGAGGAATTAAGAAGTAATGTTAACAGTATAGCTAGCCGTTTTCAGGATCATGCTATGATTCTGGGAGGCGACTTCAATCTGCCTTATATCGACTGGCGAAATTATGTTCACATTACTGGTAGCAGGGATAAGGCAGCTTCTGAAGTAATTCTCGATTTATTCTCCGATAATCATCTCGAGCAGCTAGTGAATGAACCTACGCGGTGTCATAACGGTAGCGAAAACATTTTAGATTTGCTAGTTACTAACAGGCCAGAATTATTCACCGACATTTCAACGACCACTGGAATAAGCGATCACAAAGCGGTAATTGCGACTATCAAATTAATGACCAAGCGAAAAAGGGGAAATGGACGGATTGTATACAGATTCAGTAAGGCCTCAAAGGAGTGTTTTAGAACCTACCTGAGGAATAATTACCATAACTTTAAGTTAACAAAGGACACCGTTGAAGAGATGTGGCATCGATTTATACATATAATCAAGGAAGGTATGGAAGTACATATACCGAAGCGGAAAATAAATGGGGAGAATGATCCACCGTGGTACACATGCGAAGTCAAAAGATTACTCAAAAAACAAAGAAGGATACACGCACGCTACAGAAGGAAGAGGTCTCGCAGCGATTTAGAAACCTTGGCTGAGTTAAGACTACGTGTGAAGAATGTGATGCGTGAGGCCTTCAACGATTTTCATTCAAACACTCTCTCTAAGAGTCTCGCAGAAAACCCAAAGAAATTTTGGTCGTATGTTCGTAAAGTCAGTTGTACCAACAGCAATATTCCAGCACTAGTTCGCGAAGGGTCCGAGGTTATTGAAAGCCGCGATAAAGCTAATGTACTAAATACTGTATTCAAAAATTCATTTACTGACGAAAATAAGGATAGCATTCCCGTTTTCCCACGTCGTGTCGAGTTGGAGATGGAATCATTACGAATAGATACTGCAGGTATCATAAAGCAATTAGAGCTCCTAAAGTGGGGAAAAGCACCTGGCCCGGATGGTATTCCAGTAAGAGTATTTTCAGAGTATGCGGCGGAAATCGGGCCATTTCTGTCTGATATATTCAGTAAATCCCTAGAAGAGCGAAAAGTACCTTCAGACTGGAAAATAGCGCAAGTAACTCCGATTTTCAAGAAAGGTGATCGCAGCGATCCTGGAAACTATCGTCCCATATCTATAACATCTGTTTGTAGTAGAGTTATGGAGCATATTATATGCTCGAACATTATGAATTTCCTAGATGAAAATAATTTGCTTACAACAAATCAACACGGATTTCGGAAGAAAAGATCATGTGAAACACAGCTGGCCCTATTTACACACGATGTAATGAAAGTTATTGATGCAGGTTCACAAGTAGATGCAATTTTTTTAGATTTTCAGAAAGCCTTTGACTCTGTGCCACACAACCGCCTTTTAGCGAAACTACGAGCGTACGGTATATCGGATCAGCTTTGCGAATGGATAAAGGATTTTCTAACTGGTCGATCGCAGTATGTCGTTGTTGAAGGAGAAAGTTCTTCTAATCTAGATGTCACATCGGGTGTACCTCAAGGAAGTGTAATAGGACCACTTCTTTTTTTAATTTTTATAAACGATCTCGGAGACAAAGTGAAAAGCCTTTTTAGATTGTTTGCTGATGATGCGGTTATTTATAGGGAAGTAAGGAATTTGGCCGATTGTTTAGCAATTCAGCGTGATCTGGATGTTATTTTGGCATGGTGCGCTGAGTGGCAACTCACACTAAATTGTAAAAAGTGTAAGACAATGAGCATAACTAACAAAAAGAATCCAATTGTTCAGAAATACGAGGTAAACAGTTCAGTTATTGATGTGGTCGATTCTATGAAATATTTGGGAGTAACAGTACAAAGGAACATGAAATGGGACTTACATATTAATACGTTGGTAGGTAGAGCTAATTCTAGGCTGCGGTTCCTAGGTCGAATTTTGAAAAATTGTAATGAACAAACAAAGGAGATAGCGTACAAATCTCTTGTACGTCCACATTTGGACTATTGTTGTGCCATTTGGGATCCGTTTCGTAAGGGGCTGATTGAGAGTACAGAGAAAGTACAGAGAAGAGCCGCTCGATTCGTGACCGCTTGCTACAGTCCTTATGAAAGCGTTACGGAACTGATTAGTAAACTAGGCTGGGAGTCTCTGGTAGATAGACGACGCACGTTTCGTATAAACTTATTGGTAAACATGCGTACTCCCACTTTCACTTACGAGTGTAGTGAAATACTTCGTCCACCAACCTATTTGGGTCGGCATGACAGGAAAGATAAAATTAGAGAAATAAGGTGCCGCACTGATTCTTATATGAATTCCTTTTTTCCTCGTACCATTAGGGATTGGAATGCACAACAAAGAGATTAGGTTTGGTGCTGAGCACCCTCTGCCACCCACAGTTTTGTGATTTGCAGAGTATATATGTAGATGTAGATGTAGATGTGTTCGTATCATATGGAAGTGGCAGATCAAACGTTTTTAATGCACTTCGTGCTAGGCTTTGGACGCTACCTTTTCTTGTTTCAAAACTCCGATGTGCCTTAAACAAGGAAGAGAGCACTAGGAATGAATGTGATCACATGAAGCCATCCACCTAACATTGTAAACCAAAACAAAGTTTCTGTTGGCAGTGTCATAGCGATGGTACAAGACACTACCACTTTCAATAGTTTCATCATTCTAATCAGGAAAGTGTAGTATGGAATATTGCACTGTTGAAGGAAAGTCATGCCGAGTTTGATTTTGTCACCATCTGCTGACATAGTAGCGAACAAACTCTTGATGACTGATGCCATCCGGCCATGCAGTGTATTGTAGCTTTGTGCGAATTCTACTACTATAGATGGGATGGAGTCGCAATTCAGTTCCATTAGCGGAGTAACAGTTTTCCCCCTCCATTGTAAACAGTTCCAATGAAGATGAGTACTTTGCCATCTTCTTCGTCTTTATGAATACTTCCCAGTCTGGCTGCCGATGCAGGGTGCAGGAACGACGCCATCTGACTCCATTCCACCAAGAGTCCGAGGCAGTAAAGTCAAATAATTCCATGAACATTATCTTTTGTATCTTAGCTTTCTTAGGTTTCTTAAAGTTCCCGAGTTTCGTACCTGCCAGGCTGACTCCAGTAGATTTTCATGCTTCCTCCTTCCCGTAGTTGAAGGCACGGGGCTTCTCTGGTGAAGTAGTGTTACGCTTTCTAGGGGTTAAATCTTTGTTCACAGATTACGCCAGGCTGACTCTAGTAGATTTTCATGCTTCCTCCTTCCCGTAGTTGAAGGCACGGGGCTTCTCTGGTGAAGTAGTGTTACGCTTTCTAGGGGTTAAATCTTTGTTCACAGATTACACGCTACTGTGTAAAAGCTGAACGTTGAACACAGTGGCAAGTATATCTTCTTCATCCATTTAAAAATCACTATCTGGTTTCCCGGTCGTCGTAGTTGCCACAACGTCCAACAGCAAAGCAAAGTGTAACGCAGGACTCGCGCGCGTGGTGCGGAAGTGCAGCGCGCGCTTTCCTCGTCCGATCCCGTTGGTATGATACGTAAAGATGAAGTTATCAGTTACGGATGAAGTAGCTCGTGCTCTTCTTGGGGAGAGGCTCTTCTGTTCCGGTAAGACTGACTCCTGCGCCGTAGACCGCCTTTGTGGTGGCTATTGCTTTTGCGCCCTAATTTCGGTTTTCCATCTTCTCTGAAATCATTTCAGACGAATGCCGGTATGGATCCTATAAAAGGCCATGGCCAAACTCCTTTCCGTTTCTTTTCCAATCTAATTTCTTTTGAGTGAAGAGGCACTCTGAGGCCTATATCAGACCTATCCATTGATCCTGTGCCAGAGCTTAACTCACTGGCAGCAGTCGCGAGTTATGGAAGCAGCATTCACTATACGCCAGCAGTAGCGAATCAGTATCAAGCTATTCAACTGCGAGAAGGAAACTTACAAAAACCGAGAGTAATTGTTCGAAGAAAGAAATTACTTAAACTGTAAGGCTTCGGTCACCGTTCGTGTATGTGTGTGCTAAACTGCTAACGCAGTTGTGTGTGCTCGTGTAAGCGAATTCTGCTCGATTGTCTAGCGAAGGGGATTGTGTTAAGTCACCAATTCTTCTTTGGGAATTCCACCTGCCTTTCCTCCTGAGGCTTCAGGGATTTACCACTTAACGGCCCATTCCTGCGGGACTGGAACCCCTGAGTGAGAGTTAGGGTTTCTTGGGCAGGAAACCTTGCGGTGATAACTAAGGCCCAAGTGAGACACCCCACCCCCTGTTATGACGACGGCGGCCAGTACCAGCAGCGACTTCTTGGGCTTGGAGAATACCAACTGCCCCGATGATTGGCAGACTCCCGAACAAGACCAGGCAGCGGGCTCTAACCTCAATGATCACCACCATGAATCAGATGACAACCTGACGCAACCTTAGGACACCGTAGCCTTAAGAGCCCCTCTGCAGGAATCTGCAGCCTATCGCAAGAGAGGTCCAACTCTGGCTGGCAAAGGAAAACTGAGGAAGTGGGTCAATGCACTCGTTAAGAAAAAAAGCCACCGACGATCCAAGCCGCTACATCATTCCCGGCTACACACAGCCGACAAGATTTTCGTCGACTTATTTCTTCTAAATAAGTTGAAGTCAAGGAACCAACCCCTACCACTGGGAATGACGACGGCACTACTGAGATTGAAAATGATAGAAGCTGCCCAGTACCTAATCTACTTGATGAAGAAGGCTTCATTAATCCGAGAAGAACTGTAAAAACCTCTCCAGTTCCTGATCAAGTTCATACAATAGAGTTGTCAAACCAGTTTCAGCCACTACAAAGTGAGCTACCACCGCCAAGAGGAAGCAACTGTATACCACCAATAGTGTTGCAATTTGACGACAGCTACAGAAAGCTACGTCACTGGGTGGGCAATGTAGTGAAAAGCCCTTTCACCGCCTAGACTGCTGGAGGGGATAAAATTAAATTCACTTTAACCTACTCACAGACAACAACACTCTTTACTATACTTTCCCCACGAGGGCAGTGAAGTTACTGAAGGTAGTCTTTAGGGGATTCCACGCTCTCTTCCAACGAACAATCTCAAAGAAGAACTACTGGACTTGGGTTTTGACGTGCAGACTGTATCACAATTTAATAGACCAGGAAGTAACGTGGTCATGCCAAGGTTTCTGGTGGTAGCTCCAGACAGACCTGAGAACAGGAGACGTTTTGACTTAAAGTACATATGCCACCTCAAGATTTCAGCTGAGATGCTAAGGGCAACATCAGGACCGGCTGAGTGCTATAAATGTCAGTTTTTCGGCCATATAGCCAGGAACTTTAATATGAGGCCTATTTGCATCAAATTTGCCGGAGCCCACTACTCCAATGACCACAATGACCACTACCCAGAAAAGCCGTGATGAAACCACGTGGCATACAAAATGGTCATAATCGACTCAGAGAAGCCAGAAGTTCTCAAGGCAAACTTCCAGCCTTCAGTAATGAAATTGAGAACGCGCCACAATCTTCAAACAAACCACCATATAATCTTCACCCGTCCTGGCAAAGGAAAAAGAAGAGTGAACCTGCAAAGCAGACGAATCAGCACAAAGACGAAAAATCCCGAGTAAGCACCACTAGAGAAGGGCAACGCACCTCCTCAAAACTATCTGCCACCAAGACCCCAGCAGACACCACTGAGTGCATCGACTCGTCACCACCTCGTTCTAACCCTCCAACAAGTCAAACTGCAGCACCGCACCCTCCTGTAGCCAGAAATCGCACTCGCCGACGCAATCAGCCTCCTGGCGCACCAGAGCAGAATGTCGAACTCGACAGGTTTTTCAATATAATTGACAAGTTCCCCAATGCTTTTGTGAGGCTAATTGAAAAAATTAATCCCTTGCCCACAGAGAAACAGGCAGCAATTACGACAGCTTCAGCAAATACATTTAACGGAGAATAACCCAGCTGTGGCTAGAAGGTCACATATACACGACCTCACTATTTTTGTTTGGAACTCTAACGGGTTACACCAGCAATTAGGAGAATTCAGACAGTTCATTGCTGAACACAATATAGACGTGTGTCTCGTCTGCGAGACCCACCTCAAGCCATACCTTCGAGCCTCGGTCACAAACTATCTTTGTTACAAAGCCGATCGACTCACTGCTGGCGGAGGCGTAGTATCTTCAGGGTTAGAGTCGGAAACGTCCTCTCAACCAAAAGAAGAATTCAGGCTGGTGTACCTCAGGGGTCTACCCTGGGTCCAGTGCTATACTCTCTCCATACAGCCAATGTATCTACCCAAGACAGGATCCACACCCCAATTTACGCAGACGACTCAGCCTATTACACCCGCAGATTCAGCAAAGCGATAGTCATCCGGCGACTGCAGGAGATATCTCAAAAGACAGAGGCCTGGGCAAGGTGCTGATGAATAGACAGAAACCAATCCAAAACCCAAGCAATAATACTAACCCGAAGGAATGGACCACGACTGCGCCTACAGTCTGATCATCAACTAAAACTGCATGACAAAACAATACTCTGGTCTAAATCCGAACGTTATGTAGGAGTCACCTACGCAAACGCACCAGCGCCAGACTACAAACCTTGTACCCCCTGCTAAACAGGTACAGCAAGTTCAACGAGTTCATAGGTGTACGAATTTATTGCACACATGTAAGGCAAATTCTATAATACGCGTGCCCTGTAAGGGGACACTACTCCAGGACCAACCTAAACAGACTGCAAGTTATCCAGAACCGAGCTTTGAAGAGACCACTACATTTTAATTCTCAACTGCAGATTTTGCACCAAAACCATCTACGAAACAACAAGAATACCGATGCTACTAACCAGATTCAAGGAACTAGCGGCCAGATTCTCTAAAACAGTTCAACAGACGAAAACCCCCCTAATAAACGTGCTGGAACTCATCCAACCTGGCCAGGGCCACACGTTAGACCCCATCGCTATTATTATAAACAAACACTTCAAGACACAACATAAACCTAAAATGAAGCCACATCATAAAAACTGGAAATAAATGTCGGAAGACAAAACTTCAATACACACTGCCATTTAAAGGAATGGGTAGTAATGGCATGACACATTTAAACAGTCTATGAACGAAAAACAAATCAATCGAATAAACTTCAATGTTACACGTAATTCCCAACCTCTCACACTCCACAAAACAATATGCAGTATATCACTGTTCCGTTACCTTCAATCTCTAGTGATCGTGCACTTAATCAAATTTGTAACAACCTAACCTTATCCTCATACAACAGATACTCGACAAGTTTGTAGCAAACCAATAATTATTGAATTCTGCACATTAATTAATTTTTTTTTTCTCTGCCTCTGCGGCTGTGATAGAAGTCCCACTACCTTCGGTAATATAACTTCTAGGTGTTAGGATAGGGTGTTTATTTTTGGGACACTTTTTATTTCACTTTCAGGGGAAAAAACAGGGCTATGACCACCTAGGATGGTCTTAATGGTGAAAAAACCCCTGCGGAGTTCACGTACTGTGCTGCTCTATGATGGCTGGTATAGAATACTGAGGGGAACTTTATATTTATGCCAACGTCTCGGGGGCTGGCAAGCCAAACCAATCTACAACAAATCCAGCTACTCCAGAACAGATGTCTAAGGATGATCCTCAACGCACCCAGATATACACCAATAGAAACTCTACATAACGAGACAAATATTCCCTAAAGTAATACCGAAATATTTAATCTAACAGAAAAATTCTCTAAGAAATCTGACGATGCACATTCATTAAACAGATACTATTTCAATAAATACACCAAAAGTAGATACTTCGTCTGCGAGAAGCTACTTACGTTTTGTTGGCTGCAAGTAACGCATAAATCAGGATCAACTTTTTTGAACAATTACACTTCACGGTCCAAGGATTAAAATGACATATTATTCATCTTCATGCGACATCAGAAGACTGAGAAGTAAATAAAACTGTTCGTCTATGTCTTAGTTTCCTTCGACGTGATTCACGCAGGGTCTATTTGTTGTATTTTGATGCGTCTGAGTATCATGTACGTTCATGATCCTCCCTATTAAAACAGGGTATGTTTTATTTTGTGGAAAGCTAAGAAATTAAGAAATAAAGTGGTGCATGTATCGGTGTGTACACTCTAAAAAAGTGAACCATCTATATATTTTTCTGTGATTTTTATCTGTGTATTTTTTGTTTCTTTCGCAATCAAGTGTACAGTAAATACGAAATTTGCCAATGTTATTCTTTTAAAAAAATGAGCACACTTTCGGCAATATAAGTTCTATGTCAGAAGGATTGTAAGACCTTAATGTGCCAAACCAAAACTGAAGATACATGATCGTCATTTCATCATGAACCTTCACGTGTGATTTGTAATCAATTTGCTGCACCTACGTTGCAATAAGCTTAGTGAAAGTCAGATTATGACATTGACATACCAACATCATCATTCGAAAATGTAATTAGTGTGGCTTTTGATACTGGACTGCGTGAATACGATAGTGATTTGGAATATGATAAAGTGGCTATAGTCAGGTGTGTACATTGTTCTCTTCCACTTTTTCTTTTAATCACATCAACAAAATCTCGCATCTGCAATTTGAGGACTAATATAAGAACTATCAGGTGTGTGGTACTGCTATATATGCGTGTTTTGCGCTATATTAAGTACTTTAAGCACAGAGTTTTTGGCACTGTTGATTGAAAATTTAGTGATACACTGACGTCATTACGTATAATTTCCTCCATATGGTATTTATATCTTGTTACTTTGTTTCTCTCTTTACAATGTTACTTGAGGTAGAATGCAAGGGAATAAGAAAACTGAAAAAAATAAAGGGGCTGGTGAAGATAATATTACTACAGATATCTTAAAGATAGCCAGATGTTACATTGTACCTTATCTTGAAATATTATTTAAATTGAGTCTAGACACTTGCTGCTTACCACAGGACTGGAAAAGTGCAATAGTAGTACCGGTACATAAGGGAGGGGTGAGAAATGGAGTTGAGAATTACAGGCCAATCAGTTTGACATCAGTGGTAGGTAAATTAATGGAAAGATTGATATGCAACCACATCAGAAATATATGTGAGGAACGTAAGTGGTTTTCAAGCAGGCAACATGGTTTCAGGCAAGGATATTCATGCGAATCTCAGTTGGTGGGATATATGCAAGATATTTCAGATTAAATGGTCAAGGGAGGCCAAATTGATAGTGTAGCACTAGATCTGTCTAAGGCGTTTGACAGAGTAAGCCATAAAATGGTAGTAAATAAGGTAAAAACCATTGGAGTGGATAAGAAAGTCATTTGCTGTGTAGAAGAATTTTTAAAAGGTAGAAAACAGAAAGTTAGGGTAGGAAATGTAGTATCAAAAGAAGTGGAAGTGAAAATGAATGTGCCACAGGGTAGCGTATTGGGACCATTGCTATTCATTATTCTAATGAATAATTGTGTTGATTGTTTACTATCTGAAATTGGATTGTTTGCAGATGACATAATGCTGTATAAAAGAATCAAAACGATAGAGGATTGTAAACAGTTGCAGGCTGATCTGGACAGAATATCTAATTGGGTTGGTAAACATGGAAGATAAATGCAAAGAAGAGTCAGCTTATTAGATACACAAATAAAAAACAAAAGGTTAATTATGAATATTAGGTGGGGAAAGAATTGCTTGCTGAAGACTTGAAATGTAAATATCTTGGAATTACTTTTGATAACAAACTTAACTGGGCAGGACACATAGGACAGGTGGTAGGAAAAGGTTTCAAAGTTCTACACTTGTTGGAGAGAGTGATGAGGGGAAGTACGAGAGAAGTCAAGGAATTGTTTTTGCAAAACTTTGGTCAGACCATTGCTCGAATATGGTAGTGTAGTATGGGACCCTCATTTTACGTATCAAATACAGGAGTTGGAAAGGGTGAAAAAAAGGGCTGCTAGATTTGTTTCTGGAAATTATCGGAGAATGCAATCAGTGACGGATATGATAAAGGAGCTGGAATTGGAATCATTGCAAGACAGCAGGAGGATGAGGAGGGTCATGGGAGTGTACAGGGCGTATACTGGCGATGAGGCATGGAAAGATATTGCAATAGGTATGAAAAGTAGTGCATGGAAGGGAAAAGATGACCATGACCACAAGCTGGCACTCGATTTTAGGCACAAGGGTGTGGGAAGATTCTCTTTTTTAGGTAAGGGTGTCAGGGATTGGAATGAGTTACCAAGAGAAATGATGAATAATTTACCGAAAACTTTGAAAGAATTTAAAGATAAAATTTGTAGAGGGCAAATGTAGGTAGGTGCAGGATAGGGGGAAGATGGGTGTGTAGGGAAATTGCCACCGGAGCCTGTGCTCCATTGCAATTAAATTAAATTAAATTAAAAAAAAAAAAAAACCGTTTCGCATGGAAATGACAACCACCACTGTTTTGTGTATGATCGCTTCTTTTTCTAGGCATGTTTTCGTGAGATTCCAAGCGTTCGTGGTCAAAGGTGTCATTTGTGCGTAAAGTTTACTCCGCGATACAGTGAAAGTATTACTGCGCTAGCTTAGTTCAGCTGTGGTTCTTACCGAAGTTGTATGATGAAATTAATTGTGATAATTTATGCTATACGGACTAGAATCCTGATGTAGAAAATCTCGTTATTTCACGAAATGTATTTTGCGATGCATTTCATGTGTTTAGGTGTGTCTACATAGTTTGATTTTTGTAGCTGCAGCATTAGCTAAGATTGCTGTTGTCTTAAAATGGATCCTGGACTAGAATATTCTTGTTCCAGCATAAAGCACAAGGAATTTAGCTATCATTGGTGATCCATGAGCACCGTGTTACTCACGACCTACATCGTGATATATACTCGAGAACATCTTACCACCGAGCGTGGTGGTGTAACGGTTAGCGTTCTCTCCTCGCATTCGGGAGGACACCTGTTCGAATCCCCGTCCGGGCATCTGGATTTGGGTTTTCCATGGTTTCCTAAATCACTCCAGGCAAATGCCGAGATGCTTCATTCAAAAAGGCCATGGCCGAATTCCTTCCCATTCCTTGCCCCCCATCCTTTCCCTTCTGTAAAGTCCTCGCTAAGCAGTTAAAAAAAAAATCTTAAGCAAAATTATCTGATAATCGTTCTTACAGTAATTTTAAGTTGGTAACTAGCTTCTATTTCCGTCAAAAATGACGACTTGAGCGCAGATTTTTATCTCATAATTTTTAATAAAGTTTAAATAACACTTTCCTTCTGTTGTAAAAACGAATGCAAATATTTCTGTATAAAAATGAAAGCTTTTATTGTAATAGCCATCAGACAATATGATGAAATCATCAACATTCAACTAATAAAATGAAGGGGAAAATGTTTCACCACCATGAAAAGAGAAGGACATTTTTACCTGCAGTGGCCTGGAGAAGTTGACCTCTTGCTTTCAAGATTCTTATAAAAACTGGTTCTGTGGAATATATTATTTTATTATTCGTTTCCTTAAGCTCAAACGTCAATGTAACTTGTAATTTGAGTCCGCAATAGCTAGTAACACAACTGAAAAATAATTCTTATAATTAAAAATGGGAGATACAACCATCCTTGGTTATTTAATTCACACATGCTTGCTAGAGCTGTAAAAGTAACGAGAAATTCTGTACCCATATGTATTCGTTACTAAACCAATCAGTACCCGACCCGTTACTTTCGAATCGTTACTCGTATGATGCATGAAGCATTGCATCGAGTCGCGTCGCTATGGATAACTTCGTTACTATCGTGTCGTATCGTTACTCGTTACTCGTTACATTTGATACAATCGAACACTAGCATGAAGGATCACATCGAGTCGTGTAACATACGGGACGAATTCGTCCGTACTTGGTAATGTTTAAGTAAATTGTTTATTTAGTAAAATAAGTTTCGGAAACTTGTTCGTTTGGATAAAATTTAAAGTAAAGTAATTAGCACATGGATCTTACGGAAAACCTCTGAATGTACACTTGATTTACTATAATGAATACTACATACGAAAGAATAATTTCAAAACAAACACCTGTTTGCATAAAAAAAGGACCTGACATTTCATCTGACTGTGACATATCTAGTGACAATAACTAATGACGGTTATTTTTTAAAGTAGCCTACACACAACTCTGCATACAAGCCTGATTTGATAATGGGACATGTATTTAATAAATATTATAATATCATCAAAGTATTTCGTTTTAAATAGGTGGTTTCACTGTCTTCCTTTACTGTTTTCATTTATTTTTGTAAATTCTTCATCTTTTTGTGTTGTTGTGTCGCGGTTACAAAAAACATTCAACATCAAAGCCAGTACAGCTTTGATAACATGGATCCTGCGGTAATTAAAATTCATTGATTGCTAAGTCACATTACTTCTGATACAATTGAGCACTAGCAGGATGACTTCTTTAGTACTTTGTAAAGTTGAAGTAAATTGTTCATTGAGTAAAGTAAATTTAGGTAAATTGTTCGTACATTTCATTTAATGCACTGAATATTACATACTTCAGGATAATACCTAATATCACAATAGCAACACACTTAAAACAACTAATTTCAAAACATAACATCTGCTCATTCAGTCGCTGGGCGAAACATTCCAGCTCCCGCATGATACATCGTGTTCGTTTGTTTATCCAATCAAACTGACATCTAGACAACAAATGCGAGTAATGAAACATACGAGTAACGAAATGAATTTGTGAGTAACGATTGGGTACTTCGAGTCAGGTGACGAACCCGTTACTCAGTAACGAATACGTAGGGTTTGCTACAGCTCTAGTGCTTGCTATAACTGGCCTCTAGCAACTTTTACAGAAAAGTAGGCAAAAATGACTCGCATCCAACTATTAACGTGCAGTTGCCAGCTATCGACCGTCTACTGACGCTTGCTACGTGTGCATCGAATGTTGGGAGCACGCAGCGGCGCCGCAACGTGAAAACGGGGAGGCCGGTACCGGGCCGTTACAGTGCAAGCGTATTCGCGATAACGAAGTCGCCAAATAATTGGTTTATTTCACTTTTCACTCGATTCAAAGCGATTTTATTCAATAATCTAGTTAAATTTATCAGAATATCAGACTCAACTGGGAAAAATTTAAGAATATGGATATTGAGGAAGAATTTTATTTTGCTGAAAACTCATTTATGAAACTCTTTCCATTTGAAAAGAAAAAGAGGCAATTCTTGGTTAGTGATATATTCTAAAATAACCATTTAAGTGAAAATTTTAAAAGTTTTGAAGAATTAAAGAACCGAACTACGGAATTTTATGAATATTATGGTTTGATAAATACTCATATATATTGAACTAGCTGATACCCGCGACTTCATACGCGTGATTAAGAATTTCTTTGCCAGAATTGAATATAGAAAGTTGTTGTAACGAAGGATTGGTCCCAAACAACACCAGGTCGGCATAATATGACAGGAAAGCTATCACTATATCATTCTACCGACGAACCTGTCTCTTGAAGAGAATCAGTTTCCAACATATTTCTGTCATCATTCGATAAGTTCTCAAAATTTCACGACTACAACTGTTTATCATACCGGAAAAAGTGTCATGTGCCTTTCCTACAGATTTTCTTGTCAAATTCCATCAATATCGGTATAGCTATTTAGTCGTCAAAACTTAGCATAAAGACAGAGACTTATTTACGCATTTATAGTATTATTACTGCAGATCTCACACACACACACACACTGACTGCGAACAACCCCTGAGGGATCATTATAACGAAAAAAGTGTACACCTACAGCATTGCAAGACTACCTACGATTTGCCTCGCATTAAACCCCTAAATTTGTGATATCTACAGTCTAACATTCAATACGAATAACAGACGGTTCAGTTGTGACTCTTACGATCTAAAACAATTTTTTTAAATCTTTGCCTCCACGGATATTTGAACCGGAGACCACGATCCAAACAGCAGGAAGCAAATGTTTTAACCACCGAGCTACCAGACCGCTATATGGAAAAAGCAGTACAGAGACCTATATATCCTACGCGTCTGTTTATCGCAGTCAGAAATTTTTCGAAATTATAAGACAACATATATTATTTAAACAGATAATTTTTCAACCAAATGTAGACAGTATTTTTCTCTTGTTTTCAAACGATAAGTGTGCAAAGTTTCATCGTGATTGGATGAAAACTGTGGATTTGTATGAAGAACGAACAAACAAACATCTTTATATATGTAGCTACAGTAGAGCAGGATTTCTCAAAGTGGGATATGCGAATCCCTAGGGCTTCGCCAATTGATCATATGGGGTTCACGACATGTTTTACGTTATGGTGGTTGACTGGCTGCCTCAAAAGTGCAACACGCACAATGATGAATTGAGAATGAACATGTGCAAAATGCTCCTAAAGTCGACTCAATCTGCTGAAAAACAAGCCCATCAATCACATTCATTAATTACATGTGACTGTATCACATTTGTAAAAATAAAACTCTTATTTTTAAAAAAAATAATAACACTGTTTTTGAAGGAGTTCGTCATTGTATGGGAAATTTTATAGGTGTGTGTGTGTAGATGAGAAAACCTGCAATAGATGATTAAATAACGGGGCAGTGTAACTTCAGGCAATGTATTTCACCATCTGAAAATCCACAATATTCTTCTGTCAAATACCAAGAATATCAGTTTTTCACTCCATAATAACATTTAAATATAACTGAAATAGTCGGCGAAGGATGCACACGAAATAAAACCTTTTGGAACTATACGGAGTCTGCAGCACTTGCCTCAGTCTACAAGGAATCGTACCATACGCACGACAAAAACAAACCAGTTTGAACTTCTAGCGACAACAAGCGATTCGCGCGACCAGTTTGCTTTTACTGTACCCCCCTGCCTTTGTTTGCATGGGTTTGTTTACTCGGACGAATACGCGCGAAGGAAAGTTCGCGAGAATTCGGTTGCAGTGTAACCGTAGTCTAAGATTTACGTAGAAACGAGCGGCCATTCGGTAGTGCGCTAATATTATTTGCAGGTGATTTTCGGTAGACATTATCTGTTGTTTCGCTTTCAACACAAGCAGATAAACTAAATACATGATTAAAAGCATCCTATTTGCGGTAATATGTCAATACATTTTCATTGGCGCAGATAAGCGTTTTAAATTACAATAATACCCTTTTACAGAATATTTTGCTACAAAATTAATGATTATTGGAAATGAAAGAAAAAGTACCTCATGAATTGTTATAGGTTGCATGCTTCCGTGTAGGTAAACTAATGGATTTATTTGCATATACGCCAAATGGAATCATCAATAACATTCTATACCCAAGAGCATTACAATGAACTTATATTTCAATAATAGCGTAATTGCAATTTTTGTGATCCAAAACATAAAAATAATAATGAATATAAAAATATATTGGTGATGAGGCATGGAAAGATATTGGAGTAAGAATTAAAAGTAATGCATGGAAGGGGAAAGATGACCATGACCACAAGTTGGCACTAGATTTCAGGCACAAGAGTGTAGGAAAATTCTCTTTTTTGAAGTAAGGGGGTCAGGGATTGGAATAAGTTATCAAGAGAAATGATGAATAATTTATCAAAAACGTTGAAAGAATTTAAAGCTAAAATTTGTAGAGGGAAAATATAGGTGGATGCAGGAAAGGGGGAAGATGGATGTGTAGGGAAATTACCACCGAACCGTGGGCTCCATTGCAATTTAATAAAATATTAAATATATTTATTATCTAATTTTTAACAAAAATAGATATCAACCTTTCAACTGTGTTCATTTATATGTATACTCAAATCTAACAACAGCGAAACGTTGTCGGGTAAAATGTGACGCTTTTCACCACATTCTAAACGCATTTTTACTATATAAATCATATGTTAGATTAACTTCCATAAAGCTTGGTCGACCATCTATATATATATTTTTGATAATTCCCTTAAGGCACGGAAAATACTGTGTGAGGATTGTGATTCCATGTGAATATTCAATTTATCTTGGAGCAACGAGTATTTAACATTTATTGAGCTGTGTAGGCTTGAAGATAATCATGTCCTTCACGAGCCACGGCGACAGGATATCACCGACTAACAAGCACGGGGATAAAGAATTTTGACGGACAACACTTCCTGTCTCCATGGGGCGGGCAGTCAACAAGAGGTCACACACCTAGAGGGGAATGCCTGTCACCCAAGCACGGGGGTCATCCCCGGACTTAGCCGAATATTTCCGACCTCTGTGATATACACTCGGAGCGAATAAGAAATCGGGGATTTCACGTGACATCAGGAGGCCAACCTCAAGATCCAATCCAAGTGAGCACATAACTTAAAATCCTGGGAATTTTCTGTTAAATGTGATCTTCGAGACTGCAAGGGTGGAGCCAAATTTTTCCTAGGAGGTTGAAGAGCGACGAGCTTCATTCTGTTCTCGACATAGTTTCTGTTTCGGGACGCTGTTCCCCACATAGATTCTGTTGCGGACTCCGAAAATTTGCTTTTCTCGCTAACTGCTGCAGTCCGACTCATCGTGTCTGAAATCTGACGCTGCCGGCTTGCATAGCGAGGCGACTGGTGGAGTAGCTTTCGCACGGCGACACAGTCAGTAATGCGATGATGCGCATGACCAGAACAGGCTTGACTGTAGCCGCCTTCTAAAGGCGCATTCCCACGATCTCTTGTAACGAAGGCGAGACGAGACGGGACCTCATTAGCCGAAGTGTAGGGTCGAACGCGGGCCGCAGGCTTGTCCTAGCTTACCTTGCTGCCACCTCCGCACCACGTTGCCTAGTGTCGTTTGGCACAGAGCACTTTACAGCAACAGAATTGGTGCGTACCGCTGCTGCAAACCGATGACAACAGCGCACCACTACACACGCCTGTGATGTTTACCGACTCAGAGTGGGTAGCTGCGTCTCGTCTCCGCTAGCAGAGGCGGCCCTGTTCCCATGGCGTGTGGTCGAGTATTCGTCCCGTCCCGTCCCGTCTCGCCTTCGTTACAAGGGATCGTGGGAACGGGCCTTTAGACAGAGCTCCGGTACCGTGGGCCATCTTCGATCACCGCTGACATCAGACGTTCAACTACAATGCTAAAATATTACGACCGAGCCAGCTGATTGCGCATTCTGTGAAACTGAACCCTTAAGGCTCTTTGAGAGGGTATATTTATATTCAAACATTGTAGCTGAAAACCCCTGAGCTAGCTGCCCAATTTGTCAGAACTATTTCGATTTTTTTCGAATAGCATAATTGTTCATTCGTAGCGCCCTTGTATATTAATTCTGAGATGGATTTAAAAGTAAATTACAATTGTTTGCTTGCTCATAGTGGCTAATTGTACCTCTGTGCGTTGATTTTGAGTACTTGTGTGAATGTTAATGGTAAATTCGCTCAGACTTGTAATCACCAATAATACTAAACAAATGTCATGTTGTAACAGTTTTCCTGTATTCCAAATATCATCGAGATCCTTGCAAAATCAATATTTAATTTCCTTCATAAAAAATTAATGTGAATAATAAATTTATGAATGATAAATCATAACGTTTTTTCCCACCAAGGCCTCTTTACTACTAGTCAGCTGGATTAAAATAATATAAGAAATATTTCACTGTTGCAGTACTGAATCTTCATTAATGTTCATGGAATAAAGCAGGAGTAGCCAACCCAAATGATCTTGCGGGCCACTTTGGAAATACATCATAACTTTTTTTTTTTTTTTTTTTAATGGCATTCGGCAACGGAGGCCATATAGCCAGCTCAAGGTATAATTGCTTTCAGTGTATAGACGCCACAGGACGGACAGGACATTCACACAGACACACAACACTTAACATCCATGCCTGCGGCCGGATTCGAACCGGCGGCCTTCGGCACGCGGAGCTAGCACTCCAGCCCCTACGCTACCGAGGCCGGCCATCATAACTTCGCGGGCCGCATATAAAATTATATATCCCCACATTAGATTTAGCCGCTCTCATCGACCACGACGATTTCAAGAAAGAGGTGAACATCATTTACTTCTACTGCGAGAGCGCAGGCAACAAGTACAAGTTCAAGCCCTTCACACCAAGGAAGTTCGAGAAATTCTATTACGCCGACGAATCTCCCCTCCAAGTGCTGCTCCGAGTCAAAGCCGGGGAAATGCTGTTTGCGTGGGTCATCCCTAGCACGAGTTTCAAGAAACTCAAGCAAACTCTCTCGGATCCGGCACAAGCACTCAATGCCAAGCCCATCATCTCAAAAAAGAAAGACTGGTCTCGCCATGTTGAACTACCACTCGTCCTTTCCAAGCACTTCAAGGAGGAGGAGTACTTCGCAGACCTCCTTCGAACGGTCCACAGCCCCCGGAGCCCAAGCAACCATGAAGAGGAAGCGATGGAGCAAGAGGCCTCGTTGACGTCAAACCGCGGGGACTTCGTGCACCAGGAGAGCATCAGACATCACCAAGATCGTCCTACGTCAACAGAAGTCCATCAGAATGAGTCCTCATTGGCGCATATAGGTTCATTTCCAACCCAGCTGCTAGTCACCTGTATGAGCCAACAGGACCTCCAAGAAATCAAGCAATTCCTAGAAACTAGGAACATAAGATACAGCATGGCTCTCCAAGAAAGCACTCGGAATTCAACAACGGGTGTTCATCAAAAGGAAGCAGCTCCAAGAGACTCCTGCAACATGGACGATGGAACACTCCAAGATGACAATTCCTCCTCACGCCCTGCACCAGACAGGAGAGAGCCTGAGGCAACCAAGTCCACCACCCTGGCCAACAGCCAAGTCATGAAACGGAGAATACCTAACTCCAACAAGAGGCTACAGAAGCGGACACCGATTGCAACGCTACATCAATGCTTCCGCTGCCAAGGCTTCGGGCATCAAGCTTCTGACTGTCTCAAGCAAGTGCGCTGCGTTCGCTGTGGAGGGAATCATAACAACCTGGTTTGCACACGTCCGCGTGACGCAACGCCGACGTGTGCAAACTGTGGCTCTGACCACGCCGCCAGTTATGGGGGATGCCCCATAAGAAGAAAGCTTCAAGCAGCCATCAGAAGCCGTCAACGCCAAATCGGTAGACCGGAAGGACCTCAGAGATGGTTATCAAGCAACTTCAATAATCATCCGCCGACCAACTCAAATGACCAACACTGGCACCAATGCTGCAAACAAGAGCCAAGAAGAGCAAATCAGCTGGGGAAAATTGTCGAGTTGTTAACACAACTGATTGCGGCAATGATCCCCAACTGACCACTTGAAACCAGTTAGCTATTAAACAATAAGAATATCAAAAGGGTTTCCACACAGGCCATAATCACTACGGTCAAAGCCGGGTTTCCCCCAAAGTGTACAATTCGTGAAAACAAAATCGATCACCATCAATGAAACCACAGATAAAGCTAAAAATCGTAGCGGGGCTGTGTAACGCCGTTGAGGCTGTGAATAATATAATAATAATAATAATTTAAAAAAAAGACCCACTACAGACATTTTTTTGGAGTGAAAATTTTAAACATAATGAGTTATTATTATTGTGTTTCCTATTATTCTTACATGTAAACACAAATAATATAATAATAATGATACTCATAATTTCGACAGATAATTTTTGAATATATGGATACGCAAATAATGTATTTTTTAATATATTGGTTTTCACTACTTTGGCCATTATAAAATAAATATATTTTGAAAAAGTATGATGAATCTCGCGGGCCGTAGATATGTTCCGGCTCCGAGGCCGCGGGTTGGCCACCCCTGGACTAAAGTAACATTAAGAGGCAAGTGGAAGTACTGTGTCTCTTCTCTTGAAGTCAGCTATCATAATTGCACACTTGCAATCTAAAAGTAAAAGATAAGGGGAAGGAATGGAGTCGAGGCATCCGAGTATGTACGAGCGAGGCAGTGTAGTTGGTCCGTGTGTTGTCTAATGTATTCTCAACAGGTTGCGCCCGCGGCACCAACTTGATAGCCCGGTAAACAGCAAGACGCGACGTCCATTTAGCTACCGGGGCACCCAACAATGGTTTCGTATAAATTCCTCGACGCGGGCGCAATAAAGAAGCTATAAAATTAAAGTGTGCTTTGTTTCTGTGTAAGCTGCGCGCGCAGAGATATATCTCCTCCCAGTGCGATCCACAGTCCTTAAACTGCCGTTTTATAGCGCGTCGGGCCACTAACAATAGCCCGGTAGGACCACAGAATATTTCGATTCACTAAAAGACGTAACAAGACCAAAGGGACGTTCCACAGTCAACGAGCTATAAATTTCCGAGTCAGCCCAAATTCTTCTGGAGTAGCAACCCAGTTCTACTATATCTTGTTGCAACAGCAGGATCTTCTTTCTTTAATTTTTATGTTATAAGGGATACCTTTAAGTGAAGCTAAGATCTATCGCCTTTTATTAAAAAAGATAGAGCTTATAGATTCGTCGACGAGAAGGTTGTTAGTAGGGATGCAAATTAATATCAGTATCGATATTTATATCGACGCAAGGCAGATATCGATAATATCGGCCGGATGAAGCCCATGATATAGAAATTTTTCGATATTTGTATATATTATTTTGGAAATAAGTAAGTAAATAAAAATCAAGTAATAAATTTTAGGTAGTTTACTGAAAAAATTAGGTCTGCAAGTATTAAGAATTAACAGATCCTGAAAACGGCTGTTTTCTTAACTTTTTACAATAAAGTCTCTTCGTAGTTTGAGTGACAGTGGCGCCCGCATTTGAGAATAGGTGTTCAGAAGATACTGACTAGGCTGCCTTGAGTAAATGGTTAATTGGATTATGAACATATCTTAATCCAACACGTATACCAATCATTACTGATTTTAACTCATTTTGCAGCAAAAAAATGTAGCGAAATCTCCACTCTTCACGTAAATATAGAAACATGGTTCAAATTTTTTAACTTCTCCTTCATAACTTTCCAATTTTTTAAAACAATTTTATCAATTTTTGTTTTGATAATTCCACGAAAAAAGGACTTTGCACACCGGAGTTAGTGCTTCATTAAATACTAAAAACCTTTGTCTTCAACTGCATTAGAAGTTCTATTATCAACACTGATAAAATAAGCAATTCCATCGGTTTGGTGGTTATTTACCACTCCCCCCCCCCCCTTTTCTAGAATATTGTAATATGTCCGAGAGAGAAACAAGAACGAACGAACGCGAACGTAACATATGAAATAATAAAACAGTTTACGTAAATGAAAGAGTGATGACTAAAGAGCACGAAATGGAGTGGAACCAAAGATTATCAAAGCACATTATCGATTTTGTTGTTGAGCTAAATCAGTGTTTAGCATAGTCAAGTTTGGTTTCTGCATCCCATATATTTATGTTCAGGATTTTTTTTTTAGTGTTAAGTGGTTTTTAGTTTTCGATAGTTCACTGCATCATATCGCTATTATCGTTTCGACCATGTAAAAATATCGATATTTTTGATCCGATATTATCGGTTGACCGATATGTCGTTGCAACCCTAGTTCTTAAACACTAGAGCTACAGGAGAGGGCTTTTGGTAACTATCGGGAAGTAAATCAAAAGTGGTTATTGGAGAGAATGGAGAGTTATCTTTTTGCGCCTCACGGTATCCAATTCATCACCCCTGTTGTCCATGTTTGGTGATGTGTTCAGGTAACATGACCAGTTTTCAATCTCTCTAAAACATATTACTCTTTAGTTTCTAATCAAACGTAGTAAAATTTCTAACTGTTCCTTGATGTACTGTAAACCTATGCATTGCTCCTTCCATACATCTATGGAAAATTCACAGTTTTTGTTTATCTTTGATATTTTGGGATCCAAGTCTTACAAAAATATGTGATGACAGGTATTAAGCTCTGATCAAATACATGTTTTTCAATGTACAATATGTAACCCACTATCCAAGCCTTTAATCACGGGATACAATTTAGAAAAGGTTTCTCGAAACAAACTCACATTTATTTTACTTTTTATACTACTATCAAGCGTTTACTTCCGATGACCGTGTCTTATACTAATTATTATTATTTTACTTTTACCTCAGCAAGTCTTTTCGGTCTTTTCCAGCCAGGACGAAAACATGTTACTCCATTTTTCAACCTAGAAGGCCTATGATGACCTCGGGTTAGAATTTACAAAACTCCTTGTTTCTTCCTCCTCTATTATCTGAAAAAATATTAATGTTACCTTCTCTTGGTTTCTATTCTTTTACTTCAAAATACTCACAAATTACGGTTTCATCATTAAATTCGAAATTGAAACAAAACACAACTTGTATTTCAAAACCTTTCATACTCAGTCACAAACTAATTACAATTTCCAACTTCTGCATGACTTATTCGTCAGCCGCTGTAATAAAATTTATACAATTCAATTGGTTTTTCCAGTCACACTCCAACTAATTGTTCTGTAATTTCAGCTGCTTCATCCAGGCTTTTCTATTTCTCCATTCTTGACGTTGTAATTATTCCTTTTTCTCCACTCTAAATCAACCAGTTACTGCTGTCTTCAGAGTATTGTACATTTATAATTTGTAACACAAATGAATAAATATTTTATTCTATATTTGTAAGTATTGGTACATGGGGGTTATTGATATTACTACAACTGTAATGTTTGATATAAAACTTATGAAACTTCTTCACAAGTTTTATTGACAAAAATAGACATTTAATCTTCATTTCCGGTTTAGCTCTATGTTGTATTGTACATGTTGCTACGATGACATAATATAATGAGATCGATCTATCAGAATTAACATCGAACAATCGGCTTGATACCTTTTTTATGAAAGTTTTCTTCTTTGTAATAAAATTAGCCTCTAAGCCCATCAAAAATGTTCTGGCAATTCGTTTCTTTGCGGTTGCATAAATAAATAGAATTGTTTCCATGTAATGCT
Organism: Vandiemenella viatica; assembly: GCA_031002005.1. Classification (NCBI taxonomy): domain Eukaryota; kingdom Metazoa; phylum Arthropoda; class Insecta; order Orthoptera; family Morabidae; genus Vandiemenella; species Vandiemenella viatica. Next base: position 76,764,606 of record JARYHS010009186.1, on the reverse strand, counting down.
CATAAGCTTATTTTGTAAGTTGTACTTATTTCGGTTGTAGTTTAACGTTTCCTCGCTGAGTATAATTTTCATCAAATTACGCTCATAATCTTGAAAATGATTTAGATATTTCTTACCTTACTGTAACAACGGTATCGTTGTACAGAGAGTATGAGAAAAATCTACATCCAACGAATTTTAATTAAGGAAACGCGACTAATAATTAATATGTCAATTTGTACGAAATACATACTTTTCTTTGAGTTTGCTGGTAGTTCATTTACTCGTGGATGCTCAGTAAAATAGAACTGTTATTAAATAACGTGCATAACCTCGTACATCTAGGGTCGTTGTTGGTTGGGCAACGGAGGCGGGAAGCGTGACGTCAGAGTGTTACAGACATGGTGACCAAGGTTGTTATTTTATAGGTATAAACGTGATGTTCGCTGACGAGTGATATCACTCAATCACAACCAGTCTACGAAATGCTCCGTCTCCCGTCATAATTTACCTGCAGCGTTGTGGTTGACCATTTGTTCATTTGTAGGCATACATTGTTTTACAAGAGACGTTCTGTGTTTGCGAAAGTAATAGATATCATAACAATTACATCTTTTTTTGCTGAAATGTTTTTCCACTGATGAAACGTTTAGCCTATCTATGAGGAGGAAATAGGGAACCTCGCTTAGCATTCCACCATACAACTACGAAAGACAGATTAAAAAACTTGATGATGATTGTCGACATAATGGTGTAGTTACTTAAGTCCAACCTTTCCCTGCCCACCATACGAGAATCTATTGAGATTAACTTCATTCACTCTTTACTAGCAAACAATTCGAAGACAACTTTTTGGTTTACTCATCTTAGGGAGCAGAAAGAAAACAAATCTTATATCTTTAAACGAGCAATTCTTGTATACATTTATATATATATTTCGGATCTCGGAAACGGCTATGACGATTTGGATGAAATTTGGTATTTAGATAACGTTTTGACTTTTACGATTACCTAAATAGTCTTCTTCCCTACAAAAAAGCGAGTTTACAAAATACGAACAATTTTTTCACTTGGTATCTCGAAAACGACACTAGCGCCATCTCGTAGACAATTCAGGTACCAGAAAGCCTACAAATAGCTTCTCTTTGATTTCAAAGAATATTTAAACGATCAGTTCTTGTATACTGGCTGAGCCGTGGAAATATTAGCACTACAAATTTAATTGTAAAACATTTAAAAAGGAAGATGTGATACTTTACAGAAACTTCTTTGAAAATAATATTAGTGGTACCAGTAATAAAGTAATCATCGTTTGTGGTTGTTAGTTTGTCATTAAATACTACCACGCGAGGTATGAGCATAGTTTTATCAGAGTGAATGAATTTAGCACTGATGATGTTCTATCATTACCGTGACATCACAATGTGATGATGAATTTTTATAGAACTCGACGAAACATATCGAAAATAAAGAATAAATGTTCTTGATATCTCGGTTTTCGAGATATAGCATGTCAAAAATCAGTTATAGGTATAGTTCCTTATGCTTTTGGTAACGTTTCTTCTGATCCATGCCGTATTTCAACCTAACAACAACCATTAGGAACAAAATAAAACATTGAAAGTACATTTCCACAGTATAGACATAGTGATTTTGGTGGATTTTTTGTCTGGTCCAGGGCAGAACTAATCCTAACCTCTTCACTTGAAATATCAGAAATATAAATTATTTATTTGCGATTTGTCTCGACGAGTTTCATACGAATTCATCATCAGACTAGGCTATGGCAAAATTTATCTGCTGGTAAGGTCGCATTTCAACCAACCACGTCAATTTTGAATTATGATATCTCGAGAACTAAGCAATATATATATATTACTTTCAATTTTTCTCGTCGAGTTACATAAGAATCCATCATCAAAGGTTATCGTAGAATCCCCTGAATTACCACAAATCTCGCACCATTAATTAATTCCTGACTGGCATTAAGATTTTTATTTAAGATAATAATAGCATTTTCCTTTGAAAGAAATTTATGGGGTGGTCTCGCAAATGGATCTAGCGATTTGGATGAAATTTCATATGTAGATAACGTTTTATTTTTCAAGTTTTTAATAAGATTTTTTTTTTAAAGTAGCAATTTTTGTATTTAGTATGTCGGAACGACTCTAACCTTATTACGTAGAAGGTTCAGGTACCAGTAAGCCTACTGATGATAGTTAAGCTTGTCTTTGGTTAACTGTGCACCTCAAAACTCCTAGGAAGCCTTTTAATTTAGTCAAACCTTACTAGAAATCTTGGATATTGGACAGAAATCGAAAGATGTCGAACGAAGATCGGTCACCCAGGTATTGATATATTAAGAGCGGAATATCGCTGCCTTTAAAATGACGATCCATTCCGTAGTGATTCGGCTTTAAAATCATAGCGTACTCTACGCTGGAGAGCCAATGTGTCACTGAGGACGCAACAGCGTCTGCAAGCCCATTTATCTCCGCCTCAGCACTTGACTGGGATGACATATGGTCACCATGTCTGCTTGCCGCAGCCATTATTCTGTGTTGTCTGCACTCGAGTACACTACTTGTTTATTCAAGCAGCTGGACAGTTGTCCTCGCTTGAACCAGAGCTCCATATTCGAGAAAAATATCAAACATCGGTCTCTCGCTGAATAACGAATGAAACTGCTATAAAACTTCTTGAACCATTTAGTTCAGAGATAACCTTCATCACACACTTTCATTCACGTGGTTACAAAGATTCTTCCAAAAACAGGGAACTAATTTCATTATCATATTTATCATTTGTTTTCAGAGTTCTACTAATTTATTAGATGATAATTTTTTTATTATATAAAGGAAAGATAACAATTCCAACCTGTGTCATGAGGCCAGTACATTGAATCACTTCCAGAAAGTGACATCATAGATGCCCATCTCAGTTTACTCCTTGTTCTCGGAAATTTTTGTATTTTAGTCTTAATACTATAATGACATATTCATAATCCGCGTTCTGCTGGAATTATCGCTGCCATAAATTAGAGTACTAGTTTTGGGAATATTATTCGATTTCGTGTCACTCAAAGTGCGTCAGTTTGTAAATGTCCTGCTTTCGTTGACACTTATTAAGCCGTACCATCACGCTCCTGCTTTTATATAGAGAGGTATTGCTGAAAATGCATAACATTTTGTAACAGCCCTAATACCTGAATTTTGAATAGCATTGTACTGTGTGAAGTATTTATAGTGAGCTAATGTTTGGTTGGAAGTGATTTGATATGTTTGTTTTGTAATTTCTTGTAAATCAGTGTATATAGACTTTGTTTTAGGTAAGAAAATTATTCAAAGGCCATTTAATATGTTTAAGAACCGAATGATGCAAGAGAATTTCTTAAATGTTTGTAATTCCATGTATTAATGTAAGTTACGATGTCTACAGGACAATTTTCTACCGTTTGAAAGGATTTCTGTAAATAATTTTGTATTTAAGTATCTATAATTACCATTTCCGATCATTTTGTAATGTTGTTAATTAGTTTTGTATTAATTCCGATTGTTTTTAATATGTTAGATTGTTTGAGTGATTGTTAATGATCGAGAAATATCGGGCGGATGCCTTTGAAGAATTCTCGTAATTTCGATAAAGACTGTAAAAAAAGATCGCCTGGACAGAGACATTCATTCAGTTAGTAAGTCAGTTTAGTTGACAGTATTCAGTGTTACAGAGAGTTTCAATCATTCAGTTGAGTTCACAGAGAGTTTCTTTGCGACTGTGTATCTCTGTATTGTACCTATACTAGTGAATATCGCTGACTTGTTGTTTGGATCACAATAAAACAGACATCTTCAAACATAACCTGTTTAGTGGACTTTTTAATTAATTAATGCAGTAAAATTAAACCACCCGCAGAGCCCTAACAATCTCGATTTTGAGATTTCCTCCTTGCATAGTGCGTTAATGTACGATCATACGGGATCTGGGAAGAAGTGACAGTTGCAATTTCAATACCTCCGCCATTAGCGTAGTGGTTAAAAACTAACTTAGTTCACAACCTGAAGTTTGGTTGGACACTACCGTAGGAGGCATACTAAGCCTTTGTGTCAGGAGTAGGACGGCCAGTTCCTTTTCTCTGGGACCTACAGTTTAACGTGGAATCCGAACCCACGAACCTCCTGTCACAGCTCGTATGATCAATCACACCTCTTATTAAAAATCAATGATTCCTTTACCCTAAATAGATAATAATAATAATCCTCTCACTGTTAAGCCTGAAATCCAGTTCCAGCTTGTGTTCATGGTCATCTTGTCCCTTCCATGTCATCAATATTATTCCATACTTTGTTACCAATATATGCCTTGAACACTCCAAGCACTTTCTTCACCCTGTCTTTCAATTAATCGGTTTAGAGGTAGGGAAATTATGCCAGAATTTAATCTACTACACCTATTGTACACCCAATATTATTGTACGCTGAACACTGTATGGCATAAATTTCGCTATTTCTGTTATTGCAAATTGATCTGATTTTTTAGACGTGTTGACCTACTGTTGGTAAAATGCAGTTTCCGATCACCTCTACTGGCTTGCTTTAAGAAAGAGCTTGTTCTGGAATAGGATTCCTAGCTTTTCTATTGATAAAATCTATAACGCCACAGAAGGTACCGAGCGTGGTAGGTAAGTGGAAACACGTACCCTATTACATAATATTGTAGTCTATTTCACGTGGGCGTACTCTATGATTTACGAAAGTATTAAAATAGGTTAAAATAATCTTTTTTAGCCAACACACATTGTCACCTCACTGGCTGATTCTTTTTACGTTCAAAAATACTATCCTCACCAGACATTGGGATCTGACCGTCACTGGGTCACATTTGACCGAATTGGTCATGTGCAATGAACGCGCAAAAATTCCTTCTCCTTTCTTGGTATTAGTCGGCCATATTATACCGCAGTCTACCGACCAGACTTTCTTTCTTTTTTTTTTAAATTGTTTCTTATTTTGTCGTCTGTGCTGTATATACATAAACTATCACCCATTCAGAAGAATTTGTCTGTGTTATTGAAGCTTCAAATCTACATAAACTGCAATCTGCTATGTACACTATATATGAAGAAAAAATACTGCTGAAAGAATTGCATGGAAAACTCGTACATGATAACTTATTTGTCAGCTTCCCTAACATGGCAATACATATACTTCTAAATATTAAAAAAAAAATAAACGTACTCTTTTTTCTATGGAGCGTACTTTTATTTCCACAAAAATATATACCTATTTTTCAAAAACATAAAATATAAAAATAGGTAGCATACGTGATTCGATTCCACGTCAGGCCATCATGATTTCGGTTTTCCATGGCTTCTCGATATGACATCCGACGAATGCTGCAAAAATTCATTCAAACGGTCATGGCTGAATTTATTCTCGTTCCTCCCTTTTTTTACCAGTCCTTTCCCGTTTTCTAGCGATCTCGACGTCAATGAGGCGTAAATCCATAGACAAAAAAGGTCACTACATGGAACTTGCTAATATTGCTAATAATTAGGGAGTGTCCATAAACTACGTGCTAGGTCTGAGGGGGGGGGGGTTGGCTGAAATCTACGCTGGCATACATGGGGGGGGGGGGGAGGCGGGTGTCTGAACCAGGCCACGTAGGTATTAATTCTTATTATTTGTCACAGTTAAAATGAGGTATAAAACACACAAAAACATGTGAATATTTATTTCCGTCAATTAATTATCTCTCCATGTAATTTACAATAGTCTGACAAGAGAAAACAGTAAAAAATGTCTTCTGGAATCAACAGGGGAAAAAAGCTACGTGCTACGTTCGGGACGTAGGGGGGAGGGGATAGAGGCATAACCCACGTTGCGCTATGTGGTGGGAGGGGGAAGGGGGGTTAATAGGAGGCCAAAATGGAGCTACGTGGTTTATGTATATTCCCTTACTTCCAAATTAATTTCATATTAAGTCATTTTATCAGATGGAGACATCTTGAGTTGGACTTACTGTGAAATTATTTGAAGACATTTTTAATGATATTTATATCTGGATCCCTTTCATTTACCTTCTTTTCGATTGATTTAATCTATATGAAATACAGGGAATAATTTATTTACTATAGTATTTAATGTATTATTTAAAATACATTGTTCTACGATGTTGTTGCAACTACTATAGTTCTGCTTGTTTTCAGTTTATAGTAGTTGTAAAGTATCTTCAAAGTAACGTTATAATGATTCAAATTGTTTGTGGTTCCTTACAAAACTATGTTCATTTTATTCCATGCACTATTGAGTAAGTTTTATTTATTTTTAATAATACCGCATTGTCTGGTCCATTGTTTGACATTCTGGTGCTAGTAACGGCACCTTCAATCTTCACCCCTTGTGTGTATTTATTTATTTTATTCACCATGTAGTATAATACATTTATACGTATATTGGTAAATAAAATATTTCTCTGTTTGCGGCAAGGAGAGTGGCTGCACAAGAAAAAGCCTCGGCCATCTTTGATAAACAGTCCGCTATATAGTTCTGAAAGTATTTCTGTAATTAATTTCAAGTACATTTTTATTTTTACTCATTTAAAAGTTATTACAATCACTTTAGAAAGTTAATAACTCTACTGGGAAGTAATATCCACTGGGCAACCGTTCATCCAATAATTTTCAAGTTTATCAAATGTCTGCGTATGTTATTACCGGTAAACCTACAACTTCACCATAGGCGGACATTGAATATAACTATTTAATATGAAAAATGTTATACGACAATTAATAGAACGCAGTTTGTCTGGACTGCTAGGGATTAATGACCGGCAGAATAAGAAGTATTTATTCTGAGCAGGGTAATGTGCGTCCGTAATTTAAAATTGTTTCTTGGAAGAGACGCCAGCATGTGTTCAAACATATAGAAGAACTTCTGACACTGGCGCATTCACCTGTTTCATTTACTCGCTGTCACAGATCACTTGCAAGTCATTCTGCGCAATGAATAATGTCTTTTAGGCTCGTCAGTAGAAGAGGAAAGATTTCAAGGTATTGTCTTATTTTTGTTTCGTTTTTTACTTTCTCGAATTGAACATGGCACAACACAGGAATCCTTCATGCAGAATTCTTCAAAAATTTCCTAGAACACCCTTAAATTTATGCTGTTCTTTGTTCTGCACATCAGGTTATACAGAGGTTAGACAAAACGTTTATTTTAATGATTATTAATACGATTCATACGGAGACATTGAACCCTTACTTATTCAAATAACTATTCTTAAAAAAATCCTATTAGCACAGCTTCAAATCACATGTAAAATTAAAATTCCTGATATTGACTTTACAACGAAAAACGTTAAACATTTAGTTATTAATCATTACCGAGGTATTCTCAAAGATTGATTAACATTGTCAGTAATCCTTTTGTGGATAAAGATTTAAATTTTATCTACTTAATAGCAGTTGCTCGCAGCTTCGTCTACATGGAATCTTACTGTTCACACTACTCTTTTAAACAATTACATGGCTTAATGAAGACAAAAATTTTTGTGCGTTAACAATCTCCTCGACAAATTATATCTTCATTTATACGAATAATATGATGCCACTCAAATGCCGAACTCTAAACGTTTCGACTCCAAGAATTAACCCACCTTTAAATAAGTACCAATTTGCAAACTTTATTATTTTAATTCCTTATCTTTTCGAGTACACATCAAAATGAAACATACTCTACTTTCCCGGCAGAACCACTGGCTCTATATGAATTAAAACCCAATCAAAATTCAACCAATAGTTTTTTTTTTTTTTCGTAAATCGCATTCTCGGAAAAATTATCTTAAACAGCACATCAAAATTGAACATACACTATTCCATCCGTGGGATAGCAGGCTATACATTAATCTGAACACCGTCAAAATCAGAGCTGTGGTTTTTTCAAAGATTTCAGAAATCGGTGATCAAATCTTACTGACTGTGTCTGATAGTACAACAAAAAAACACCACGTGATATACTTTAAGAAACTTAACGATTTGTTGTTGTTCCAACGGAGCAAATATTTAGGTAAAGTACAATTTTAAACTGAAATCATTTTATGTGTGTCCCAGTAAATAGACAGCTAATGTTAAGTAAAATACAAGGGGTTAGTTATACTCCATTTTCTTACTGATTATTCAGAACAGTGAATCAGTAGAGATGATGAAATTGTATGACGCAAATATTAGACTTCCTCGTGGAAATCGTCTTGACTCTTAAAAATATATTTTTCCTCGTCGCTCAAGCACCAGATTCTTCTTGCCTAATTTAAATGTTAGTACATTTACATCTAGTTTGTAAGCGCTTTTCCCTTTTTAGTGTACATGACAGTTGTCTATAAAAACGCTTATGTATATATACATATACATATACAATTTCCTTTTACACTTAACCATAATTTGAATTTATTCTTTTTGGCTTTCAATATCTGTTACTCATTCAAGTAATTTCTGCAAAATCCCAATCTTAATATCGTCAGATATTTACTTAACCTTTTTCTAAAATAAATCATTCAATTTTCTTTGAATCATCAAAAATACAATTTATTTCTACGACTTAAATTAGTTTTATAATACACAATTTATACTTTGGTTCATTTATCGATACACCATTTCCTACTGACACACAACATTACAGGTCCTGTCCCAGTTCCTCAGGCCGTATACATTTCATCAACAATTATTCACAAACTTGTCAACTACAAGGGGAAATACAATTTCATTTTTAGCTTCTATTCTTAAAGCCTCCTTTTCGTATAAAAGGTCGCTTGATCATGCATCTATCAAACCACTCTTTTCATATATTCTCTTCATTTGTCTGCCAAAGATACTCCAAGTCGTCACTATCGATTTCTTTGACATAGTAACTAAATTCCAAAGGTTAAAAATGCACTCTACGATTTTACTTTTATAGAAATATATTTACGTACATTAACAAAATTTCTAGTAAGAGCTATGCAATGTACCTTGCAAATTGTTTCATAAATGATAAACCTGACAATATAAAATACTTCATGGTAGATACACGCAGTGTTTCATTGCTTAACACAAGGTTTTTCGTAGACGACGCTGGAGATAACCGGATATAAAACCAGTCTCCTTTTCACCGTTGTGAAATACGTGTATAATATGAGAATATTTGGACAGAAACACATGCTGATTTTGTGTAATCACTTAGAGGAGCAACTACTTGTTACATTAAAGTTAAATACCGCGCTAGTTAAGTGAGAAAGTTTCACTCATTAATTATTTCCAGTGGTCTAAGAAAGGTTTGGTGAAGAATTTCTCATAAACGAGTGAGTCAGATTAGAATTTCTCTGTTAGAAAGGTGGAATATTCTCGTTTCATCTACTGTGGACTACGTTAATGTTAGTTAATTATCTATTAGCACAGGTAGGCTTCACCACCATTGTTATTCAGATTTGTTAGATCTGGAGTGTTTATCATAAGGGCGGATGTTTATGTTGCCATCTGTTTACAAACTTTTCAACTTGTGTTCTGTATGATAAGTTTATTTTTGTCTGTGAAATGTGTATTTCATGAGGAGGATATATGGAATCATTCCTGGATTTGCCTATAAACCGCGATCAGGACGTCCTGTATGCGGTTTCCAGGACCAGAACCCGGTCCCGTTATATCTCCTCGATTCAGTTTGGTTGCACCCCGGCTGGTTAAGAGAACACGTAATCACTTGTTATTTAACCTTCTGCGGGAGGTCAACACGCATTTCATCATTACAGTAGTGAAAAAGAAGCAGTGACGATATTACGAAGCGCTGCTAAGGAGGAGGCGCCATCGTGATGTTTGCCTGCATACCGCAGTGACATTCGACAGCAACCACGCCCGCCCATAGATCACCCGGCGCGGAGCATGGAGCCAGTACCTGCACAGCGCGACCTCCCACCGGGTTGTCTTGTCGCGCCCGGGTCACAGCTCGGATTCCATACACCTGCCTCGGGTGGTACCTAAAGGTGAAGTGTGGCCAGACAAGCCGCTGTTATGTCCACAGTTACTTCACTTCTAACATTCGCCGTTAACTGTTGATTACAATTTTCGTGTCCAAATGCAATAAACACCTTGATTTCTCCTTTTCCTTCGTGTAAATAAAAGTTGGGGAGCGGTAGGAGCTTTCAGAAGGGTGAAATCGGACTCCCTGTGGAGGATATCCGTAAGGTTTTTGCCGTAACAAAAATACGTAACCGGAAATCTCAATCACTCATAAAAAAAAAAAAAAAAAAAAAAAAAAAAAAAAAAAAAACCTCTTATACATATTCTGACTACCCCACTTTCATTGCTAACCATTAATAAAATACATATTCTTGTTTATACTTTCAGTTTCTCGGTAACACAAACTGATACACAGCTATACATGGCAGTAAGATAGTTGTTAGGAGCTCGCAATTTTTTGCTGTCTTAATAATGTCCCTCTCATCTTTTCACTTCACTCGAATACAATACACACTGCCAGACACAGAAAGAGAAGGAATCAGATTGGAGTTGGAAACGATACGAAACTTAACGGGTTGAGAGGGTAGGTGATGTCATTTCAGTGACTACAAAATTGTGTCAAATTTACAAAGAGCTAGCAGTATAGGTCTATTTATCAGTATGACGATGCACCACCTCAGACCTGTATGCACCACAGAATCGGTTAGGAAGGATGCCGTAAAGCCGTTGTTCCCTCTCCTGTGACAAGTTGTTCCACAACTCCAGTAACTGGTCCTTGATAACCTGGATACTGGCAATGGGACGGCTTTTACCTTTCGAGCTGGTCCCACACATGTTCTATCGGGGACAGATCTGGGGATCTTACCAGCCACGGGAGTATCTTAGCATCACGCAGACTTTTCGTAGAGACATACCGTGAGTGTACTATATTACCCTTTTTTGAAAAATGGCAAAACGATACTGTCGCACAAGAGGTAAAACATGCAAGCGAAGGATGTCTCTCACAGTGCCTTCAGAGTTCCCTCAATAACTGCCATTAGTGACCTGAATGCCTACACATTGACGCTAGCAGTAACACTGCTGTGCCTCTCCAAAACGTTGATACTCTTCCCAGGTCACCACCATGATGGCCGACGATGGTCATTCGAGGTAGTGTGTTTTTGTGTGTTCGAGAAAGTTAAAACTGAAGCATTATAGCTGTATCTAGTTTAAGTGTACGCCTATTTCGTTCATCTAATGCAAGAGGGGGAAATTGAATGAAAAGGAATGATTGAACGATTGTATTCGGATCTTATTTTGCTTACTTTGTCATTAGATGTTACTGGTAATAGAATACACCGCAGTTCTCCTTGATTAGCTTCGCCTTTGGTGTATTTTGCGTTGCCAGCTTGATTTCTTCATTGATTTTCTTGCAATGTCTTTCCAGCAACATATGATATCAAAGAAACCGGCGACTATTTTCTGAACTTTATTCTCGAAATAACTAAAGCGCTATGTAACTGAGTTCTGCTCCAGTACCAGGCGTTTGTGACCAAGGTAACGAGTGAGAATGACTGTACAGGGTGAGTCAAAATGAACTTTACAATTTTGGAACTATCTATGTCCGACAAGATTATCTAGCATTTGTAAGGCACAGTCGTGATTAGTGAAATATTTACAAATGTTGTTCTCATTAATATTAATAGTCCAATAGAAATGAATTTTGGCCTACGCAATTCATTTCGCCACTAGGTTCGCATAAATATCCATATAATACAGGGTGATCCCAAAAGGATTTTACAACTTTAGAATAATATAGAAATTTATTTAGATAATCGGTAAATGTGTCATTTTTTAGTAAACAACCTCAAGCTTCACATAAAAGTGTCAAGTGTTATTTTGGTTTGATGTAACTACCATTTTTCATGCGGTAAACATCCCCCCCGCAGTCAATTTATTCCCACACTCGTTGCAGCAAATTTGGCGTAACTTGTGCAACGGCAGCGTAGATTCAATTTTTCAGGTCTTCCAAATTGTTTGGTAGGGGAGGAACCTACACATGATTCTTAATGAAACCACAGAGAAAGAAATACAGTGTTGTCAGGTCTGGGGTGCGAGCTCGCTCCGCTCCAGTGAAAGTAGCCATTTTAACTTTGCACTTCGCTGGCGCTCCAGGTGGCGGAATGATGTACTGATGCACTAGAACATCAAACTTGAGGTTGTTTTCTACAAAATGACTCGTTTACCGATTTTGTAAGTTATCTGGACAAATTTCCATATAATTCCAAAGTTGTAAAGTCCTTTTTGAGTAACCCTGTATTATAAGAAAATTCTTGCGAACCTAGTGATGAAATGAATTGCGTAGTCCAACAGGCATTTCTATTGGGCTATTAATATTAACGAGAATTACATTTGTAAATACATCACTAATCACGACTGTGCTTTCCAAATGCTTGATAATCTTGTCAGACGTAGATGGTCCAGCGTTTTCGCGACTAGTTACGTAATAAGTGTCAAACGAATTGCTCTACATGTTCGGGACCTCCACTTACTCAAGTGTAAAGATTATCTGCTTCCTGTTTCATTATGAACCATTCGTCCCCCTACATTTACTTTCCTTTAAGGTGAGGACAATTTAATAAGATGGGTGCCCTTAAGCACATGATTACCTCCGTTGCCCAAACAAGGACCGGTAGCCTCGTCCTCCTTCTTTTTCTTGCTCACACGCAACTCTATGACCGGTCTTGAAGAACCAAGGCATTATGATTCACTTGACGTCATTCTTATGAGAAGTTCTGAAAACATTTTTTTTTTTATTTTAATCTGTTTTAAAAGAAACGTGTTGGGGCCTATGTGGACCGTAATAGACGCTTCTAGTACCCTTAGTTCGTCGCCCAGTATGCAAGTTAGATAAGATATGGTAGTCTCTAGTGCGTAAATTATTTGAAGGAACGGTTTGTAAAACAGTTGTTAGTACAAGCCTAAGATTAATTTATCATAGATTAACAATTTTGATTCGAAGCAAAATGATATTAAGTTTTTTAAATTCAATAATAAATGAATTAATTAATAACTATCTCTCTTAAGGAAAAAAAATAATGTGAACAAAAAATTTTACGCAAATGTATATTTTTGCTAGCTAGTTTGCCAATCGATCTGAAGAAAAATTACTCCTATTATAATGAACTGAAAACCATGTAAAAAGAGAATATATTCAAACGTTTATAGTTAGTTCAGTATACTCCAATTAGAGTTTAGTGCAGTATATACTTAACAACGTTATATGATTTTTACCAAAGTTCATGCTCTCTATTACTCAATGTCTTTAATTTAATTAATAAAAAAATCCTTTGGATTCAGTCTTTCTCGGGAACAAAACTTGAGTTACAACAAATTTCAACATTCTACCTTTTGTATGATTATTCAGCACCTTGAAGTGATTTAAAAAATACATTGCCCATACTAAAAAGCTTGGACTGTTCATAGAATTAATAGAGTTTGTGTGTTGGACACTAGTAAGAGAAATATGACTAAAAACTAAAGATGCAGTAAGTCTTCTCTGGTGAAGTGCCAAATTCTTACTTCAACATTATACTATTTCTTTCAGCTTGTTATACAGTTGTTATACAGTTCAAATCTTATGTCAATTTACAAGAACCGCAAAAGTTCTAAGTTAATTTCTTTATTTTCGTATGGCTTTTAGTATCCGACCGAAGGTCATTTTTTGGCCGAAGCCGAAGCCGAATGTTCGGCTCTTGGCATAACCTTCGGCCGTAGCCGAAGCCGAAGCCGAAGGTTCAAAAATAATTATATATCTTAGAACACTGACACGAAGTATATATGACATGCAAATACTGAACTGTTATTTTGTTTTATATGTAGTATTGTTGATATAAATGACATCTTTACAATAATTATAAATACAGTTTTAATATTTATTTATTAGAATAAAATAAAACAGTAATATAGTAGCAAACCAGGTTTTGAACAATGCAATTTACCAAAAATAAAAGCATTTATTTTTATTTAGCAATATTAGAAAGAAACTATAAAATCTAACAGTAACAGCCCGAATTAAGTCAGAATAATTTGCCTTTTGGATTAAATTAATAATTAATTTTTGGAGTTTTAGCTTTGGTAAATCAAATGTTAGCTTAAGTATAGTAATATCGTCGTTTTTTAACAACAATAAAAACAAGTTTCAATCTTCTTACCTAGTATAAACTATTCTAGCTTTTAAAATACGATATTCTGCTGTTTAAATTAGCATCACATATTATTAAATTTTCGGTTAAAATCAAATAAATACCAATATTTTAAAAGTAGTTTCACATATACAGATTAATTGAAAATATACTAAGTATAATCTAAACAAAAAGTAGTTCGGCACTAGTAAAATTAGATTTAATATTCAAAGCCAAACAGCCTGATGTTATAAGCTAAAACTAATAGTTTTTAAGCATTTCACGTTTAAATTAGCTCTTCTACCGTCATAGATTTGACCAGCAGCACTGAACAATTGTTCGCTAGGAAGACTAGTAAATATTTGGTTGCTATCGCTTGTAAATAAATATACGTATTGGAATCCCAATATTGAAAAAAATTAGCGGTTCTCAGCAGCAAAGGTTCTTTTAAATAACAAATAAAATGTTCTTCAAACGGCAGGTGACAGTTGTCCGAATATTCTAATTCATTTTCAGTCTAAGGGTATCCCATAAATCGTCTGCTAGGGATTTATTTTCAGGAGTAGAATTTGATGTTGAACAGGAGGGTCCAGGTTCACCAACATCCACATCCAAATGATCTGTTATATTTGTTATTGTCAGTGCACAGTTTTGACGTAGAAATGCCAAAATTTCAGTTTTCGTATTTATAATTTCGTTGCTAGTCAAATACTTGATTTTAAACCGTGGATCGAGTAGAGCGGCAATCAACAGCTGTAAGGTTTTTCTTGCGAATGCAGATCTCCTATTAACAGACTCACACAAGCTGCTTTTGAGCAGTACTATATGATCAGCCTTCATCATTCTGAGCAAGTTTTGAATTTAACATAGCAATCATGATTATGAATCGCTAGAAATATAAGCTGTTGCTTGATAAATACACTTCAGCACAGTTATAAAATTGTTCATTTGTATCCATTCTTCTGCAGTTGGAATTTCTATTCCACCACGTTCTGACATAAACAGATTTACTGCATTTTTCTGTTCTATTAATTAAGATGGCTTGTTCACTTTTCTTATCTTTTACCATACTTTTTGACTATTGCAATTATAGCAATATCTTTAAAAATTACATCGTGAATAATGAGCTGTAGAGTGTGAGCAACATAACCAATAACAACGAAGTTTCCACAGCTCATGGTTGCATTCATATTTGTAGCATTATTACGTATACCCCTATGGATATTTTCTCTTGTATTGTATTTGGTAACAGTTTCTGTGATTTTTGTGCAATATATTGCCCTGTATGATCTTCTTCCAACACACTAACAGCCAGTTTAATTTTTTTTTCTTTGGAATCTTTGGAAATGTCATGTGCCGTGACACTGAAAAACGTGTTTGCTTGATCACTTCAAATGTTCCTGGTAAAAATGATTCATTCAGCTTTTTTCTAAAAACAATGTAACTTTACCGTTTACTTTTTCGTACGTTTGAGGATCCGTAAAATTAAGTCTGGGAAGTGCTTCCCCTTCAACAAGGTTATACGGAAACATGTTTACGATGGCCAGGTCCATACGTAATACATTAATCCGAAAAGAAATCTGATGATTATCGGGCAATGGTGGCGCTACTTTTCTTCTACGATATCGCGTAAAGCAGACTGTTAAACTTCCTTTTCAAAATCTTCGGGCGCATACATGATCTCTGATTTAAAAAAAAAAGTTAATCAAGCTTTGGTATTTAACACTGGCTTCACATTAAAATTCCCACTGATTTTTATGATGTTTTCCATATGGTTCCTTATCTTTGGTATCGTCTGTTGGCGCGCTACGTTGACGGTATTCGTAAAAGTTGGTTCATTTTCGGCGGCTGGATGTAAAACTTCGGCTTCGGCCAAACATTCGGCCGAATTTGGCCGAAGGTGGCCGAAGCCGAAGCCGAACCTTCGGTCGGACTCTAATGGCTTTACGTCTCGTCGACATCGAGATCGTTAGAGGCGGGAAAGGATGGCGGGCAAGGAATAGGAAGGAATTATGCCATGTCCTTTTAAAGGAAGCAGTCCGGAATACGCCTGAGTGATTGAGGAAGTCATGGAAAACCCAAATCTGAATGCACGGACGAGGATTCGAACCCCGCGTCCTCCCAAATGCGAGGCCAGAGCGTTGCCGCTCACCCACCACGCTCGGTAAGATCGAAGGGGCAATTGTAAGACGTAGCGGTTGTACCATATTTGGCATAATTTGACAGAACAACAAAAGTATAATGTTCACCAGAAATATTTTGAAATAAATATTTACAAGCCATAAGTGTTTGCATCGTCAGTCAATTTATCTATGAAGCTTTCTTATCTTCCTCTTTTTACCATTCCAGATACAAAACTCTTCCGAAATAAGGGTGAAATACGAGTTTTTGTAAACATATGGGAATGATCACATGAAATTTACGTCTTGTTTACGATTTCTACATATGTTTCAATACAAAGATTTTCATCCCGAAGAGCAGTAAAATGTAAAAAATAATTCTGCGGATCACTAAATTATATACGACCCTAAATTTTAAATTAATTTGTAAAATAAAAATAAATATGCTGGGTCTACTTCAAATGAATCTGGAGTTAGGGAAATAGGCAGCTTCAATTTTCTGATCGAAAACCCTCATAGAAACAGTGATACAAGGAACATTAATATGATGCAAAAACCTGCTCGTGGCAAACTGTATATAGGACTAAACACTAAAGCGCAGTGAAAGCTGCATTTGCGTTCACTCATCGCTTTACAAGTCAACTAGCTTTAAGGAAAACTAGGTGGTCGGTGCGAAAATTTCATGAATCAAATGTGATGTTGGTGGTTCGTAGTAGGATCAAAGAAGAACCGGCTCATATGTAGCAACTGCTTATTCGTCAACAGAAATAAGTACTCAACAAAATACCACGTCTTTCAAAACAATTAGAAACGATGTTTCAATAACAGAAACAAAACTATCAAAATAATTCCTTACTCTCTAAACATACAAATTTTGTCGACATCTCTGTGATATAGTGCTGCTATCTAGCGGTAAAGCAATCTCTCCTTATCTACGTCAGCGAAGCCTAGCAACTTGGAAATAAACTATCTCATTTTGTGCAACTGTTTATTTGTCAACTGCGTTAATGCGATCAAGGGTTATGCGACCACGTGAGTAAGAGAAGCTTAACAGTTTGACTCTCAACTATCACATACCCGTGACCTTTCGACTGTTCATAATTTTGCCTTTACGGGTTGAATTTCGGAAAATTCCTTTCTTAATTAATAATGTTACAAAAAAATTGGAAGTCTTAATCTTTAAAATAAAATCTCAACTATCGATTTTTGTTACGTATGAAGGGAGATAGATGTATCGTCACAAAAAACAACTTTTGGAAATAATATATAGGGTAGTGTGGGGCTATATGGACCATTTCTATATTGAAGCCTTATACTGTCTAACCAGTGCATGTTATCTGATTTAATATAATATAGAAATATAGATCTGAATGTTGTGCAACTAATAAAACCACGAGAAAATTTAATAGCATATGAAATTATTAGAAAAAATAATTTATCAAAAAACAGCACAGGAACAAAATTTCAGAAATTGTGAAGCTATTTGGACCGCGCGTGGGGCTAATTGGATCACATAATTTGCGGCTTCATAATGCGAGTATTAGGCTTATAAGGTCTTTAACAGTCACCAAAAACAGTTTTAAACATATTTACATTTGACTGCCAGGAGGCATTACATGCTTATATTCTACCCTCATTCTTTTCTCTTTGAAGATAATGAATG
Source organism: Vandiemenella viatica (assembly GCA_031002005.1). Classification (NCBI taxonomy): domain Eukaryota; kingdom Metazoa; phylum Arthropoda; class Insecta; order Orthoptera; family Morabidae; genus Vandiemenella; species Vandiemenella viatica. Next base: position 76,746,702 of record JARYHS010009186.1, on the reverse strand, counting down.
GGAGAATAAATACTCTACACACACTACACACACTGCAACAGACAGCTACTGTTTAGTTGTTCCTTCATTCTAGATTTGTCAGTGATGTAACTTCTCTCTTGCCCTTTCCACTAACCACTTTCAAGGGCTTGTTGTTCATGGGAAACCCTCTTCAACAACGTTATGGATACTCTCAGGTTGGTCTTGAATATTTAACCTAACGTAAACATCCTTCGAATAAACTGTCCACAACCTCTTTGTTGAGCTTTCGAAAGATTTTCTGCTTCTCTCAAGGAAATGGACCTTCTATGTCACTCCATAAAAAAAATAAAAAAAAAAAAAAAAAAAAAATCAATCTTTCCCAGACTTCTTTGTTTCATCACTCCATGTTCTTTAGCTTTGTATAGTGGTATACTGACCTTCTCACACTCATAGGCGAAGGACCGACACCAGATCAGTTTCTTGCTCTAGAGACAAAATTGTGGGGTGACCAGTAGACTTCCTAATTGTTTTGATTTGTGCATTGTTGGTATCATTCAGGAAGCCTCCGTGAACACGAATTTCTTGAACTCTTCTCTACAGAATTGCATATGGAACGCTGAAATGGATGCTGCCACTCTCGCACCTAAATTACCACTAAGTACACTACTTTTTGCTTGAGTCATTCTTTCCTCGACCACTACAAATAGGTTTGGTTTTATGTTTCCTTAACATCAGAAAACATAAAAAATAAACGATATAAACTCAAACAAAGTAGTATTTCATTATGATTCAAATAACCGCATCGAAAGTGGTTCAAATAGCCCAACATGTGAGAAAATTTCGTTGAGTTCTAATAGTTTTGTGAAAAAGCAATATATGCAGCTAGTAGTCATACAGAACTGTTAAGCATTCCTTGCAGGTCATAATACATATAAAATATGCACAAATTAGCTATCAGATCTTAAATTTCAATCATAGGAAATTACATCAGCGTGATTTATACTCAGGTAGCACTTACCGCATCTGTTTCAAATAAACTTCGTGTGAGACTCGTTAAAGATATTTACTCAAATCTTCTGTTGCTTTCTTCAAAAACACCACACACAACCTACAACACTGCAAATGGCGTTCAGGATGCACGCAAAAGATGCCCAAAGAACAATTTACTTGATCCAAATAGCCCATGGCCCAAATAGCCCATGGCCCAAATAGCCCCACCTTACCCTATATATGATATTACATTTTAGACGACTATTAAGCAGGCAGGTCGAATGATTTTTCTCATTGAGCAGTTTTCCAGCGTTTTGATACTATGTTCCGCTGGAATTCCTGTAGGTTGCAGACTAATTTTCGGCAGAGACGACGGCTCGGCGGCGCCAGACGATGCGGGTCGGAATGCGGCAGGTGGGTCCGAGATGCGGGCCCGATCACAATCGGCCTCGGCACCAGCACCCACAGCAGGTGCACAGTTCAAGGTCGGCGACATACACCTGTCGGAACAGCCGCCTAACCTTGCACAGTGCGCAATGCACTAACCACATGTACGGTAACGTTTCTGCCTATTTTTGCTTTAAATGACTCACAAATTCAAATTTGGCAATGTTATCCACAACCTTGCTTCTTTGGTATAACTATGAAAAATTAATACATCATTTAGTGTCCATCACCTTAACTTTATCTCTGCATATTTCAGTTGCTTTTGTTGTGGTCGCTTGTCATATATTGTCCCATTAGTAGCATATAAATGATCTTTCTTGGGACATTACTGTTTACATATAAAGAGGCATTAACAAAGCATTGCTACCTGTACAAAATGTGGATTCCGAAATGCATCCGCGTACCGGCTGCCCTGATTGCGGTTCTCTGGTGGTTTTTCCGCAGTCATCAAGGCGAATGCTGGGATGATCCCAAATCTCCCACTAATAAACCATACATTTCACAAACAAAAAATACGCTTACCACACGCTGATCGTAGTTCCATGTTTCAGTGACGGATGTCAACACTTCATTCGCCTATTAGTACATAGGATGGCCTGGCTGTAGGTATAAAATGTTTGGCGTCAACAACGGCGTGAGGCCATAAACCCATTGCTCCAAATGTATTCATCCCAACGACAATTAAAACTCATCGAAGGCAGACGACAGCAAAGTGTTGAGAAAAGATGGTAAAGAAGAACAAGAATCAGAATTTCGATTTGCAGAACGCTACGCCTCAATCTGGACTAAACTTTAAGTTAAATTCGGTTTTTGAACCGTGAAGCATTCTAATGCACAGTACTTCACATAAGCAAAGAAAGCTTTCCCATACGGAGGTCAATTAAAACCTCGCAAAAAATCATGGCCGAGACCTGGTTTGAAAGAAAAGATTCTCAGTACGCAGTCAAGCACCTTAAACGGTGTCGTGACAATCGCGCACAGTGACAATCGCGCACAGCGACAATCGCGCACAGCGACAATCGCGCACAGCGACAATCGCGCACAGCGACAATCGCGCACAGTTTAAAGGTCGGGCAACACTCTCCCGTGTACTTCATTATTTACGGAACGCAGTATTGACAAATCATCATCACACTAAAGCAGTGTTTCCCAACGTGGGGGCCACGCCCCTCAGGGGGGCAATTTGGTTTTCTTAGGGGGGCAATTTAGAAATTGACTTGATAAGACTTTACCGCTTTCTCTATGGGTTATTCAAACGCAATGCCAGATATGGTTACAAAATATAGCAAAAAATCAAATTCTTAAAAGGATCACACTAAATTGCCATAATAAATTTTTATTATAAATCTTTAGAATTTGAATTTTAGTATTTCATTATATGTTTTTTAATTTTACTTAGTGTTTTATGATAATATTAAAGAGTTTTCTTTCAAAAACCATCCTATATCAGTTTATTTAATAACAAATAATTTTTTTATTAAAAATATTGTATGAGGGGCAAAAAAATGTTGAAAGTGGGACATGACCCAAAAAAGGTTGGGAAACACTGCACTAAAGCCTTGCCAGAGGTGAACGTCAATTTTAAGGCCTGTAATAATTACATACAACGGAGCCCGGGACTTGGAGGGAGGACCTTCAGTACCCAAATCGTCCACCGTAACACTGTCAGTCACCAGACCGAATATACAGGAAATGGAAAATAAACATTCAAACACAATAAAACAAACGTACTCTTTTTCTCTACAATTGATTTTTTGCTTTCGTAAAACACAAATGTAATACTTACAGGGTGCATTTCAAGAAAATCTGATGAACCTGGAAGTGAGGTTGAAGAGAAGAAAGACACTTTTGTAAGTCAATCAGTAACATCGAAATAAAGTTTGGTCGTAAAGGACTAGAAATTTCCGCAATCTACCTTGTGATATACTCCTCTGACGGTACAAGTTTCTCTTGACAGTTGACTGGGCTGGCATTTCAGTTACAAATTCGTAGCTTTTATTATGGAGATTTCCTAGTTCCTCAGAGCAAATTTTTGGAATTGAACTATCTTCCGCTCGAGCTCTCTTCTTTGCCTCATGAAGTTTCTGATGTACTTTAACGCGTGCGTCGTGATGGGGTCCACATATATTATGCTCTGTAACATTCAGTATGGCTGCATCCTTACTCTTCAAAATTCCACGACATTGTTTTGATCTTTCTTTGAGACAGCAAAAGGTGATCGTTCCATCTTCTTTCTTTCTAAACTCTCGATAGCTGTACCCGTCATAATGCGCGCACGGCTCTCCATGCGTAGTTGAAGTAACTTCCATGACTAAAACTGTGATACTCAAGGCAGCAGTGAATGCTAACAGTGGTGTGCGGTCCGGTTAGGAGGGGATGGGGTTTGGAAACTTGGAAGTCCCAGAATCCAGCACGCAGTTGTAGCGGTGACTAATTGGCAGCTAAAAGCAGGTAGCAAGAGACGACCCGGCTGTGCGCGATTGTCACAGTGCGCGGTTGTCGCTGTGCGCGATTGTCACATATTCCCTTAAACACCACACAGCTTTTCTGGTGAATAAGTGGAGAAGTAAAAAGTTATTTAAATCTGTATTAATGCTTTGCAAGTTTGAAAATTTGTGTGTAATACTTTTATCGCATCTTCGAAATTTACTTCCCTACTCTTGGGCTCCGGCACAAATATTTTTAACATTAATAATAGCAAACCACAACTTCTAACATTTCAGGAAAACTACCTCATCCACAAATCACTGGCAGAAGAAAAGAACAAAATAAACGAATACATGAACCTGACGGACCCAACACTATACACAGTGCTTAAAACCAAATAATAAACACAACCATCCACCACAAAAAGACACAGCCTATAATAATAATATGCACATAACTAAGCACGAACACACATTTAAAAGCGCACCACCCACCGAATAAAACAGAAGACAAACGTTAAACAAACCTGCTAATCAGCGATGCACAGTAACTAAACGTAAGACATCAGAACTCAATGAATTACAGTGCTACGCAAATAATCACGAAAATGCAACCAACATGTGTAATATATACTGCAGCTACAAACATAACTGATGCTAAAACGCTGTACAATTATAAGCATAAGTGACCAGAGAAAAATGTAAGTAAGCTTAAATCTTTATATACCACCATTTTAATGTTTAAATTGTAAAATAAAACAAATGTAATTATATGTACAAATACCCACAGACAGAACCGCTGAAGATGCTTCGCAAATGAATCGAAACGCGTTCGGAAAATAAAACAATAATTTCAATTTCATTGGCGTTACAATTATTCATAAAATTTATATATTTAACATGTTTTCTGGACCGAGTTTTGAGAGCGGATTGTAGACAGTTGCGCATAGCTAATTTGCCGTTGCCAGTCTTTGGAAATCATTTGCAGTACGTCAGTGCTGCAATTCAAGACGATACACAAAATAGATATCAAAACCGCAAATAAGTGCTGTCATTGCAGCATACATAGCACATGTGGAGTGCTTCGTTATTCACGAGAAACTGCGGCTATGTAACGTTAGTCGTCTGCACCGCATTGCAACAGACAGATTTCCCGGCGTAGCTTATCTAGTGTCCCATGTACAGTGCTGTACTGTCGAACGCTAGGAGCCGAGCGTAACTCATGTAGTTAACGTATGGTTGCACGCCGGACAGAAGACCTGATCGCAGTGCTGAGAGGGAGTAAATCAACTGGCGAACCACCTGTTGAGGAGTCTTCCTGTCCGTATCGGAGACACGATACTGTACACCTCTTGCATCACTATCCACTATATGACCCGTGCGAAAATTTCGCGAACAAAATATTTATTTGGCCATTGTATTGAATAACAGTGACCTGGGCGAAAATTTTGCGAATAAACTACGATGATTAGCAAGATTAATGGTTTGTAATAGGATGAAAGAAAAACCGGCTCATTGGCAGCAATATGTTTTTAATTTTACCTGATGTACGGTAGGTATCCAGCATCCCACTTTTTTGACGTAAAAACCTGAAGCCATGCCTTCCAGGAAGCCGAAGAGTCACAGACCGTACCGGAATACAAATAAGCTGAAGAGAACACACAGCATATACGTATCTCTGTAATACGTCGTGTTGTCCAGCGGTAACGCGATCAATCGTTATCAACTCCAGCGAAACCTAGTGGCTTGGCTCTGAACTTTTTCATACGTGTGGCCTTGATAATTGATATTTTTGGCCTTTAAGGGTCAAATTTCGAAAAATTCCTTCCTTAAACTGTGACGTCATTAAATCGGAGACCTTAATCTTTAAAATGACACCTTATTTACCGATTTTAGTGAAAAAAAATATGCTTTAGAAATAATGATACCTTTGCCCATTAAGGGCCGAATTCAAAAAAGAATAATGTGCAATATGTTGTTACCAAAGCGGAGATCTTAATCTTAAAAATGATACAACAATTTTAAACAGGTATCGAGGAAGAAAAATGGCTCGTAAAAAAAAAAGTTTGAGACTGATGATACCTTTGCCCAATGCTGATATTAAAACTCTTTCAGTGTTGTTGAAGAAAACTGTCAATAAAATCAAACTTTATATTTTACATATCACTGCAATGAGTTTCAAAAGTAATTAATGAGCTAGGATTTTAGTTGGAAACGAAATACTGGCCCAGATAAAAGTATTAACTAAGTACATACCATCATTTCCTTGGTTGATGTGAATGTGTATTCGATGAATTAAATGCAACAAAGAACTGGTGGCAAGGAATGGGAAATAATTTGGACATAGCTTTTTGAAAGTACCAACACCGGTTCGGTTTTTTTTTTTTTTTACCTATGGTTTTACGCCTCGTCGAGGTCATTAGAAGCTGTAAAGGACTGAGGGGGGAAAAACGGGATAGAATTTAGCGATAGAATTCTCAAGGAACCATTCCTGCATTCGCCTGGAGTGGTCTGGAGAAACCATGGAAAACCAAAATCTGGATGGCTGGACGGAGATTCGAGCCCGCATCCTCCAGAACGTTACCACTAACCCGCCAGGATCGGTTTAGTCATAAAAAGCATACAACATGTCTTACGCACAGCTCCTAGGGCAGTGGGCTTGGTTCCTCTGAAATATGATTCGTATATTTTTTAATCTTGCAATATATTAAGTGTTAAGGTTTTCGTAGTTTGGCACGATATATGACAAATGAGGAGGGGGAATATCGTTGGAACTATGGTCAACAACGGAACAAGAATATTATGAGAGGCAGGGCTGAGAAGAATTCATTAATGATATCCTTGTATGTACATAAAAATCTTCATGTTGTTCAAATGAATTACTCTGATTACTGTCTCAACCTGTAATTTAGTTTCAAATAGAAGCAGATTTTTCTTAATTCTACCTAAGTTTTCATATTTGCATAAATGGACTAATATGATAAATCTGACAAGCTGAATGTGAAATTAATCAACAAACAGATTTTCGTCTACTTTAGCCGGGTAGTATTGTAAAATACCTACATTCTGCACAAATCAAAAACACATCTAGAAACAAACAATCAAAAAACTACCTTCCGTTGTATTATTTCAACAAATTATACGGTGGACAAAATGAAATGGAAGGGAGGGTGTAATAGCCCTCAAACCAAAAATGAAATGGAATTGTATTTTATGAAGCATTTGTAGTAAGCTAGAGTTTGGTTGAATATGATCTGGTATGTTTGTTTTGCAATTTCCTGTAAATCAATGTATATAGGCTTTGTTTTCAGAAAAGAAATTATTTAAAGGCCATTTAATATGTTTAAGAACAGAATTGTGCAAGAGAATTGCTTAAATGTCCGTATTTCCATGTATTAATGCAAGATACGATATCTAAAGGATAATATGCTACAGTTTAAAATGATTTCTATTAATAATTTTGTGTTTAAGTATCTTTAACTTCCATTTTGACCATTTTGTAATGATTGTAAGTGTGATTATGTAGTAATTCTGATTGTTTTTAATATGTTTCAATTGATTAAGTATTGTTAATATTCGAGAAATATCTGTCGGAAGCTTTTGAAGTGTTCTAGAAATTTCGATGTAGCTTATATAAAGCAAACATCCGAGAGAGAGAAACAGTTTTCACCGACTCAATTTACGACGGCCAAGTACTGTATTGTCTGTGGAAGAAGTGTTGTATGCAATCCTTGTATTGTATGTATGCATCTAAACAGCATCGTTGACGTCGTGTTGATGAAAATAAAAGCAAGTTTAAACTGAACTGTATCGTGGACTAGTTATTTATCATATTAATTAAACCACGAACAATCTAATAAGAAGAGGGAATTTTTTGATGAAAATTGAAGAAATGCTTAAGTAAAAACCACGAAACTAAGATATTCTTAAATATCAAATTCAAAGTGCCGCAAATTACTGTTACATTACCTGCCACAATGTGGTGTGACAGCGTCACCCACAATGAATATAATCAAATCATTATTAATTATATTCATATTTCTTTTTTTCCTTTTTATTATATTCAAGTTTATTAATTATTTAATCTTGGTACTTGTAAATAAATTATAAATAATGAGGTTTGTCTGAGTAGGTTAAATGTATGTTTAAACCAGGGCGGCCGAAGGTATAGTTTATTATAAATTAATTTTTCTGTAAACGCATGGCTCAGAACGCTTAAATATTGAAGGCTAGAGACTGCCATTTCGGCCGTTGAGGGTGGAACAATGGAGCAGGCGAGGCGACTCGGTGGCGCCGGGCCAGCCCGGCTTGAGTCCCGTTCGAAATCGGACAACGACCTACCCCACCTTGCCGCTACCCCGAAGGCCAAGTAGGAAACGCGCGAAGGAGTCAGCGAATGTGACGCGTGATATTAAACACGTGACGACGGAAATGTGTAGCTAGCCAATCCCGAACATTTATTGGGGGCTACAATACTAATTCCATGGAGTTCTTTTACATGTGGAGTGCAACTGGCCGAGGAAGAGGAAGGAGCCATCTTAGACATCACTTGGGTCCAAGACGAGCTGGTGAACAGACGTGTCAGCCGGCACGCCCTCTGATGATCATTGTGGTTGATCATTTCTTGCTTTGGGAAAGCGAGATGTTGAGTGGCATGCTTGCCATTATTTGGAAGTTATGCTAATAACGCGGTCGTAGCCGCTTATTTAGCTTCCATTGCTGCAGTGGCATTGTGTTTGTCGCTCACCATCACGGCGATGATTCTATGGTAATGTACCAGAAACGACGGTCACTATTCAGTGGATTTTAACAGACTTATGAGCCCTTAAGCGACGCCTGGGTTAAGACTCTGCTCCCGTCACTTAAATTCTGAGCTAGCTGAATTTATATTTCGATTCAATTTTTTCTTAAGCATCTTGCTGTTTGTTAATTCAATTTTGATGCTTTTCATTCACTTTATATGGCGCCCCCTGGGATTTTCCTTTGTACAGTAAAATGTTAGCTTCAATTTGATGGCCTGTGTTGCCATGTTATTTCAATGTTAACTTTGCTGGGTTTTTTATTACTTGTTTGAGATATTTCATTCAGTTTTGTTTGCTTACTCCGGCGAATTGTAAACGTCGGGTATTGCTTGTTTTTGCTGATCTAATTGTGTTTAACGTAACGTTAATTACTACCCGACCTTGTAAGGCCATAAGACTCAATAAACGAGGTTTTATTTTGTGTCTGAAATTCATGGTTCAAGTTAGTAACCTATTAGATCCCCTTATAACATCATTATATTATATTTATTTTTTCATTTTTCAGGAATTATATTATACTTTAATAATTCCCCCCTCCCTTTTTTTTCTGGTTCACCCCAATTGTATGCCTATTACAACAATGAAATTCGTTGGTGAACACCAATATTCGCGTCTCGCATTTTGGCGGTTGCAGGGTCAAATCCCCATTCGCCCATTCATATTTCTGTTCCCTGAAATCACTCGAGGCGAATGCTGGTATGGTGCCTTCAAAAGGTCATTGCCGAATTCCTCCCCGTTCCTTGTCCCCGATCCCTTCCCTCTTACCGAGCGTGGTGGGTGAATGGTTAACGTTCTGGTCAATGCATTTGGGAGGACGCCGGTTCGAACCCCCGTCCGAGCATCCAGATTTGGGTTTTCCATGGTTTCCCCAAATCACTTCAGGAGAATGCCGGGATGCTTCCTTCAAAAAGCCATGGCCGAACTATTTCCTGTTCGTAGTCCCCAGTCCCATCCCACCTCTAATGACCTCGACGTCGACGAGACGTAAAACCCGAAGAAGAAAAGTCGAATACAATAAAATTACATAAGAACGAAGTTTTTCTCGGAGTTGAGAATTGATGTAGTCTTCTCGGGAGACTACAATAAAATTCCTCACAGAGATACAGAGATGCTACCGACCCGCAGTTTGCTTGTGGTGGGGGGAGGAGGGGAGCAACCTTTCCCACAGGTGGGTGGTGTACTGAGACAGGTAACGGGTGGTCGACTCTCCTTACCACAGATCGTTTTGCATATTGTGGTCTGGCAGCTATTAATGTCGCATGAATACCGCGAGGCATCTGCCAGCCAGCAAATTGCGACTCCGTGGTATGCGTCAGCCGCACTACCGTCATAAAGGACGTGAATGTCAACGTCTTTCATATAGTCGACCTAACATAACTTGCTAATAATAACAACAGTTAAAATTTTCTTAGTCGCTGGAATATCATACCGAGCGTGGTGGGTGAGCGAGAGGACGCGGGTTCTAATCCCCGTCCGGGCATCCAGATTTGGGTTTTCAATGTGTCGGAGAACAAACTGTATTAGTGTATCGGGACAGTCACAGCAGTTCCTTCCGACTTGCTAATTAGTCCCCTTTATAATTAGTTTTTGACCACCTAAGGTAAGGTCTATCAGACTTCGTTATAATTAATTATCGGCCGCCACCATCGACTTGCTAGGGTACAAATCCAGAACAAATATCACTATAAGTTTCTTCAAGTAATCACTTCGAGTATGTAGACCAAAGATTTATTCCGAGTTCTGTGCTGTACAAATGCACCCGGCCACCAATGGAAAAAATAACAATAACACACACAAGCAAATTACTAGTGACAAACGATCCGAAGATGCAGGTTCCTTAGAGTGTCAAAAATTCCTTCAATCACTTTCACAAAAAAACCAAGAGGAACCATATGCACGCGTTCGCTGCTCCACACCACACACTCGCTCTCTCTCTGACCGCTCCTCAACTGTTCGACTCATAAGTCACCGATACTTGGCATAGAATAAATATAATTAAAATAAGTTAGGTACTGAAGGGGGGCAAGCCCACTGTAATGTGACAAATGGTTTTCTCAGATCACTCCAGGTAGATGCTACCTTCAAAAGGTCATGGCCGAATTGCTTCCCGTTCCTTGTCCTCATTCATTTCCGCCTCTAATGACTTCGACGTCGGCTAGGTGTAAAGCCATAAAAAAAGGAACGCCAGATGCCAATTTTGTATTATCTTCTTGTTCTGAGTTTTCGAACCATACAATCACCGTTTTAAAAAAATTCTAACGCGAAGAAAGAATCAAGCATTTAGAACTGATTTTGGTATAAACGGCTGGAATATGGAATTGCCAAAATGTTTAGTACTAAGAGATTGAAGAGGAATATCAAATTGGTGGGAGAATTCTTAACCCTGGACCTAACATTTGGGAAGATGCGCGTCAGAATACCAGTCAGCCAATTTAAATTTTAGCTATCGATGGCTCTCCGAAATCACTCCACGTCAATGACAAGATAGTACGATCAAAAAGGTGAAATTCCTTTTCGTCCCTATTCACCCATTTTCTCCCGGCTCTAATGATCTTGATGTTGTTGAGCTGTAAAGCCCTAAGAGCAAAAAAATCTAAGCTCTACATCATTGCTCCATAAATCCTTGCCCCAAGAAGTCGTAAAGGAGAATATCTTACCATTTTATGCTAATAGTTTCATTTAAATTCAGTGTATAATTTTTTTGGAACTATCAACAGGTAGCAATCTAATTCATATAAAACAGCCGTCGTCATTGGAGGAAGCTTAAGAATTATTTTCTGGGATTTAATCGAACAAGTTCTGGTATGGAATTCTGAAATATTTCTTTTCAGTATCATCTTAATTTGATCTACCTCCGATATATTGCTACGCCAATCGTGGCTTTTCCTCCGAGTCATCTACTGTTGTTTTCCGTTGTCATTAGTGGTTGTAGGTCATTTATAAATCAATGTTGATGGTATACGTCACAGACATTACCAAGTCGTTCATTTGAAACGGCTCGTCCTTTTATCCCACCAGTGTGGCTCAGAGCGCTGACGCGACGCACATTGCATCGGAGAGGTAGAATGAGATACAGAAAGAACCCAGGCCCCCAGAACTGGCCGTCCCTTACTACGATTTTAGGCATGTTTATGCAACCATCAAGGCAAATGCTGGGACAGTCCTTAAAATTCTTCTCACAACTAAAACATTTCACCAAAAAAAAAAAATTACTCGAGCATAGTTAGACTTCATTTCCCCTATTAGTATGTAAAAAATTCATGGCGTCAGCCAGGGCATACTGCTGTGAAACCCAAGCTCCAAATTCTTACAATGACGACGATAAGTACAACTCATCAAAGGAAGGGAAATGTACGGAAAAGGTGGTGCAGAAGAAGAAAATGATAATCATTCTACAGTAACGTTTCATACAAGAAATCGAGAGTGTTTGACGAGTTATAAAAACTGACCTTAGCTAACGTAGTAGCTTTGCAGAGTTGGAACTTAAACTACCAGCAACTTCCAAGACGGCATACTTGAGTTTTGGATAATAATGATAGATCTGAAGCTCAAATTTTTACTATGCCAGCGCTTTTGGTGTAAGTTTAAAGAGGTCATCGATGTGAGAAATAAATAAGATATTGCGTCCACATACTACCCACAACCAAGTATCGTAATACGCAACCGATGAAAAAGCAAGGCTGGTGGGACCCTGGCGAAGTAGGTGTACTCAGTCTGGTATTGGAGGCAGAGTGCCCAGTTTCTTTCATCTTTTCCAAATACAACCCAGTAATCCTACTGGGTAGCTGAACGTGGAATCCGTACCAAGGAATATTTCTGGGGTACTACACAATACGCAGCAAATTGTGCCAGATGTGAAAGTCGAGTTAAGGGCCTTTGAAAACCCAAACTGAGACCGGGACTCGAACCGGGACCTTGCGATCTCCATTTAGAACCCTTAAACACGGAGCTAGCAGGCCGCTCACACAACCGGTGACTTGGACGTAAATTGTCAGAGTAAAGAAAGCCATCCAGCGCGGAGTTTCAAATGAACCCGTCAAGAAGACACAGGTACAAACCGTAGGTTCTCATTGTCAGTGGTTTGTGGTAACGCCCCGCTAATGTACTTTACTGTCCCTCTCACGGATGCACTCTCAAAAATGTGATATTAGACGGAAGCCGTGTAGTGTTTGCCCGCAGCATTAGCCGAGATGTGGACCGCTCCTAACGGAGGCCCTGCCGTAAACACCTTAGCACCCCGCCGTCAAGCGGCGTCGTCCACACACGCCTTTGTTCCTCGCGCGTCGGCCTCGAGCCGGAATGCGTCGCGTCCACGACGGAGCAGCCAGCGGACCACCGTTAGGCCCCCTGTGTGACAGACCACCGGTGTCGCACCGTTATACGCACTGCACAATAGGACCAGCTGGGCGGTCTAATAGCTGACCGTACTCGCCCGGCGTGGGCTGACTGCATGTTTCTCGTGACGCGTGTCACAAGCGACATCTGGCCGTGCTCCAGTGTTTTGATTATCCGTAGTAATGTTCAGGTGAGATGTAAACGGGACGCTTTCCCTGCGATGAAAATGTGTGATGTTGAATGTTTGGATGGTTATGATGTTTTGTGTTTTTACTGTAGAGTGGTGCTCTGTTTTGGTTCCAAGATCAATGACTGAAGAGGATAAAGCCATGTGAACGCCCATCCAGGTCTACTTTTCCGTAAAACACTTAGGGTCCAATTTGCAGGGACCAGTGCTATTCATTATTCTGATGAATAATTGTGTTGGTTGTTTAATATCAGAAATTAGATTTTTTGTAGATGACATAATCTTCTTCTTATATATAAAAATCAATGTTTGTTTGTTCGTCTTCTATGCATTCCTATCCCATTTATCAGATTGCAATGAAACTATGGAGAGCTTTCGAGTGAGCGTCTGCAAAGGTTCCTGTGGAAAAAAAATCCATAAAGTCACCCCCTATTCCCCATAACACCCCATAATTTACGCAAAACCACATTTTTTATCCGATTTAGATAGGAATTTGTACACTTATACTTTAAAACAAACATAAAAATACTGCCTACATACGGTTTCCGAATATTAATCCCCTCGCCCCCTTTTCCACCCCCATAATTTTTTCACCCCATAATTTAGGCAAACCACATTTTTTATCCGATTTAGATAAGAATTTATACACTTATACTTTAAAACAAACAGAAAAATACTGCCTACGTATGGTTTCCGAATATTCATCCCCTCTCCCCCTTTCCAACCCCATTACGTTTTTACCCCATAATTTAGGCAATACCACATTTTTTTATCCGATTTAGATAGGAATTTGTACACTTATACTTTAAAACAAACAGAAAAATACCGCCTACGTATGGTTTCCGAATATTCATCCCCTCTCCCCCTTTCCACGCCCATTACGTTTTTATCCCATAATTTAGGCAAACCACATATTTTATCCGATTTAGATAAGAATTTGTACACTTATACTTTAAAAAGAGAAATACTGTACACATTAATTTCACAAAAACCCAATCCCTCTCCTCTCTTTCCACCACCTTAATTACCCCCTCTTCCCCATAACACCACATAATTTAAACACCCACACCTCCTCCCCATAATTTAGACAAAACCACATATTTCATCAGATTACAATGGGAATTTGCACACTTATACTTTGAAACAACAGAAAAATACTGCCTGCATATGTTTTCCAAAGCGCATCCCCCTCTCACCCTTTCCTACTGAAAATGAATGAAACAGCAGTTTAAAATTTATATGTAAATATTTTTTCATTTAATCTTGTGCCTACTCAAGTCCAGCAATAGTGAAGCATTGCCGGGTAAGCTAGTGCTATATAAAAGGATCAAAACGGTGGATGACTGTAAACAGCTGCACGATGAGCGGGACAGGATATCTAGTTGGATTGGTGAACATGGTATGAAAATAAATGCAAAGAAGAGCCAGCTTTTTAGATACACAAATAAAAAATTGAAGGTTGATTACGATTATAAGGTGTGGAAGGAATTGCTTGTTGAAGACTTGAAATGTAAATATCTTGTCACTACATTTGATAACAAGCTAAACTGGGCAGTATACATTGGACAGGTAGTAAGAAAAGGTTTCAAAATTCTGCACTTGTTGGAGGGAGTGCCGAGGGGATGTACAACAGAAGTAAAGGAATTTGGTTACAAAACTTTGGTCACACCATTGCTTGATTATGGTAATGTAGTATGGGACCCACATTTTGAGTATCAAATACAGGAATTTGAGAGGATGCAAGAAAGGGTTGCTAGATTTGTTTCTAGAAATTATCGCAGAATGCAATCAGTAACAGATATGATAAAAGAACTGGAATGAAATTCATTTCAAGATAGGAGGAGGGTGAAGAGGGTCATGGGAGTGTACAAGGCGTATATTGGTGAAGAGGTATGGAAACATATAGGTGTAAGAATTGAAAGTAATGCATGGAAGGGAAAAGATGACCATGACCACAAGCTGGCACTCGATTTCAGGCACAATGATGGAGGAAGATTTCATTTTTTGGTAAGGCCGTCAGGGATTGGAATAAGTTAGAGAAATGATTTACAAAAAACGTTGAAAGAATTTAAAAGTTAAAATTTGTAGAGGCAAACGTAGGTAGGCGCAGGAAGGGAGGAAGATGGGCGTGTAGGGAAATTGCCACCGGAGCGTGTGTTCCATTGCAATTAAATTAAATATTATTATCAATTTTAAGTTCTTGTCCGCAAGGTGAATCACTTTAATCAGTGTCGTATGTCGTCATTCCATAAGAACACTTGTATTACGTCTAAACCCGTTTCACCCGGCTTTGAAGTTACCGGTAGGTGTAACGCAGTCATAGAAGGTGCCTGGAGAACTAACCCACCTAAGGCTCAGTCTGGGCACTCCACAACTAGGGGTTGGAATCCAGCAATGCCGGATTCCACAATCCAATATAATGGTCTCCCTGACATAATGAAATAACTAGAATTTGATTTAAAACAAAAATGTAAAAGCGCAAGGTATATTTAAGGCCGGCTAGAAATTTTTAAGTTATTTTGCTATCTAAAATATTGTTAACTGTTGATTTCTGTTGTTTAACATTAAAGTTGATTTATTAATTTCAGATCACTAGATGTTTGTTACTTAATTATTATATAACACTTTAAAAAGTTGGTAAGTTATTTAAATTTTTATTTATGATCATTTCAATTAAATGATATATACAATTATTTTTCAAACTGGTGTGATTTACTTTTTTTTTTTGCTGTCATTCAGTCTTTAGACTGGTTTGATGCAGTCCTCCATCCCTTCCTATCCTGTGCTAACCTCTTCATTCTACATACCCATTACAACCCACGTCCTCAATTATCTGCTTCATATATTCTAATCTCTGTCTACCTCTACAGTTCTACCTTCAACTGTTCCCTCCACTAACAAATTAACCAATCCAGCATGTCTCAAAATATGACCCTACCAGCCTGTCTCTTCTTTCCCGTAAGCTTCTTCCCTATAAACTTCTTTTCTCACCCATAATTTCCAAAACCTCTTTCATTTCTTACTTTGTCTGTCCACCCTAATTTTCAGCATTCTTCCTGTAGCATCACATTTCAAATGCTTCAAGTTTCTTTCTTTCTGGTATTCCTAAAGTCCATGTTTCGCCACCGTAAAGTGCTGTGCTCCACACATAGAGTTTTAAAAAGTTCTTTCTAATTCCTAGATCAATATTTGAAACTAAAGGTTTTCTCTTTTTCATGAAGGCTCTTTTTAGCTAGTGCTATTCTGCATTTTAACATCATTCCTGCTTCGGCCATCGGTTGTAATTTTGCTTCCCAAGTAACAGAACTCACTCACTTCTCCTATTGCATCCAGATCCCTATTTTTATATTTAATCTACTAGTATTGGTATCATTTCTGCTACATTTCATCACTTTTGTTTTGCTTTGATTTATATCAGTCCAAAGTCTTCCTTCAGTATTTTGTTCATGCCATTCAGTAACTTTCTCAATATCCTCAGCCCTCTCTGCTAACAAGACAATGTCGTCAGCAAATCGTAGCATACTGATTTTTTCTCCCTGAAAACTTATGCCACATGGAATTTTTCTTTGACTTTCTTCATTGCTTCTTCTACATACAAGTTGAATATTAACGGGGATAGACTACAATCCTTGTCTCACACCCTTTTTAACTGATGCATGTCTCTCGTGATTCTCTACTTTTATTACAGCCACTTGATTCTTATATAGTTTATAGAGTATTCTTCTATCTCGATACTTTAGGACCTGACTTCTTTCAAATTTTGAACATCTTGTCCCACCTAACATTATCAAAAGCTTTTTTCTAAATCAACAAATGCCATAAAAGTATCTTTGTTTTTCTTGATCCGCCCTTCAAGTATTAATCTTAAAGACAGAATTGCTTCCCTTGTACCGCGATTTTTCCTAAACCCAAACTGATCTTCACCTACTATCTCTTCTACTACCCTTTCCATGCTTCTGTATATTATTCTGGTCAGTAATTTTGAAGCATGTGATGTTTAGACTAATTGTCCGATAATTCTCACATTTGTCGGCTTGTGCTTTCTTTGGAAGTGTGAAGATGATATTTTTATTAAAATCAGTTAGGAATTTCTCCTGTTTCATAACTTTTTGATATCAGCTTGAATAATCTTTCGATTCCTTCCTCTCCTAGAGATTTAAGAAGTTCTGCAGGGATCTCATCAATTCCAACTGCCTTATTTGCTTTCAAGTCATTCAGAGCTTTATTAAATTCTGTCCTCAAAACAGGATCTCCTAAGTCATCAATGTCGATATCGCCTTCCCTTTTCCAATACACTATTGTTCAAGTCGTCCCCATCATACAGTTTCTCAATGTATTCCTTCCATCGGTTAGCTCTATCTTCTGAGCTCTTAAAAGAGGTTTCCCATCGGCAGCTTTAATGTTCATACCTCTTTTCTTCATTTCTCCAAAATTCTCGTTTGATCTTTCTATATGCAACTTTTCCTACGACCATTTTCCTTTTCCTACTTCTTCACACTTTTCATTGTAGCCATTTTTCTTTTGCTATTTGCATTTCCCTATTTATTTGATTTCTAAATTGCCTGTACTGCTCTCTTCCTGCTCATCCTGAGCCTGTTTTGTACCTTCTTCCTCTGATCCATCAGCTCCCAAATTTCTTCTGTGATCCAAGGTTTTCGGGCAGCTTGTTCCCTAAAGCCTAATGTTTCTTTGCCAGCTTTCATTATTTCGGTCTTTAATGCATTCCATTCGTCCTCGGTTGAGCTCCTTTCACAGTTACTTCTTAGACCTAAGTCTACCATTTCTGCAAATTTTTCTCTTGTGCTAGGATTGTTTCAGTTTATTCACTTCCAGTCTGTTCTGCTTATACTGCTTCCTTATTCGCTTGAATTTCAAGCCTGTAATAATAAAATAAACAATTCAAAGTCATTGCGTCAAAGTGTTCAGACCAGTATTTTCCACCAAAATATAAGAGGAATATTTAGTAAAACTGATGACATTACCTTAAGCCTAGAAGAGATTCAAAATTCCAGAAATTTTAATGTAGACGTTTTGTGTATATCTGAGCATCATTTGTCTGATACAGGAATATCTCAGCTGTCCATCCCAAATTATAAATTAAGCTCTCATTTCTGCAGATGTAAAATGGAGAAAGGGGGAGTTGCCATTTTTGTTAAAAATAATATTGAATGCAGTAGTGTAGTTGTAAGTAAGTATTGTATAGAACAACACTTTGAATGTTGTGTTACTAAACTAGAATATGATAAGGAAGAGCTGATAGTGATAGCAATTTACAGGGCCCCCTCAGGTAATTTCAGACTGTTTTTATCTCATTTAGAGTCTTTGCTACTAAGTTTTACAAATAGCAAACAAATAGTATTATGTGGAGATTTCAATGTTGACTTTCTGAATCACAGCAATGATAGATTAGATATGGAAGCCTTGATGTTGTCTTTTAACTTAACAGCACTTGTAAATTTTCCTACGAGAATACAAAATAATAGCAGGACTGCAATTGATAATTTTTTTATGGATATTTCTCAGTGCAGTAATTACAGCATACATCCAGTAATAAATGGTATCTCAGATCATGATGCCCAGCTATTATGTATCGAGTCCAGGAACACTGTTAAACAGATAAAGAAAAGCTGGGTTTATAGAAGAAATATTAGTGAAAATAATATAAAACACTTCATAGATACCTTAAACAATGAAAACTGGTTAGAAGTATATAATGCGCAGGGTGTTAATGCGAAATTTGATTCCTTTCTGAATATATTTCTAACACTTTTTGAAGGTAGTTTCAAAAAAAGGAAAATTCTCAACACTCCAAACAATGAACTGGGCATGGGATGGATAACAAAGGGTATTAGAATCTCTAGTAAAACAAAGAGGGACCTTTATTTAAAAATGAGAGAATCAGATAACTATGCGCTGAAAGTTCACTATAAACTTTATTCTAAAATACTAAGAAATGTAATAAGGAAGGCCAAGAACAGGTACATATCGGCGAAAATAGAAAATTCAGACAATAAAATGAGAACAATATGGAATATAATAAAGACTGAAACAGGAAAAACTGTAAATCACTCTAAAGACATAAAAATAGAACAAAATGGATATGTGTATAGCGAAGTAGGGGAAGTTTGTGAAATATTTAACAAACATTTTACGTCAGTAGTAGATAAATTAGGCATAGAAAAGCAATCCCCACATAGTGCTCTAAGGCTTCTTGAGACTGCTTTCCCAAATAGCTTTGTGGAGATGAAATTGCCACCAGTAACAGTCTCAGAAATAAATAAACTCATTAAACAATTAAAACCTAAAAATTCTTCCAGCTATGACAATATTTCAAGTAAATTACTGAAAAGATGTTCAGACTGTATCAGTCATGTACTTGCTCACATTTGTAATGAATCCTTAATACAAGGTGTTTTTCCCGATAGACTAAAATATGCTGTTGTAAAACCATTATTTAAAAAAGGAGAAGTAACATGTGTAGACAACTATCGTCCCATTTCATTACTTTCAACATTCTCAAAGGTTTTTGAAAAAGTCATGTATAGTAGAGTAATAAAACATGTTACACACTATAATATCCTAACTAATTCACAATTTGGGTTCAAAAAAGGATCATCCATAGAAATGGCTATATATTCATTTTTAAATAACACATTTGAGGAACTGAATAATAAAATGAATCCTGTAGGAATATTTTGTGATCTTGCAAAAGCATTTGACTGTGTAAATCATGAATTACTTTTGAAAAAAATGGAATACTATGGTATTTTTGGGACCGCAGGTAAATGGTTTAAATCATACATTGAAAGCCGAATGCAAAAAGTTTCAATTTTTGATTCTAAAATAAGTAAAGATGCTTCATCAGACTGGGAGAAAATAAAACATGGAATTCCACAAGGCTCTGTCTTAGGTCCCCTCCTCTTTCTGTTATACATCAATGACCTTCCTGGAAATTTATCCGACAAAGTTAAGAGTGTTTTATTTGCAGATGACACTAACCTGACTGTGCGTAAAACACCAAACAGTACTATAGAATTTAAAAATGAAGTACTTAGAGTAGTAGCAAATTGGTTTAAGGCAAATTCATTAAAATTAAATTTTGAAAAAACACATTATATTAGGTTTAAAACAAAAAACTATGCACAGCCAGATATATGTATAATACTATAAAAAAACACAATCTTAGAAACAGAGAGTATAAAATTTCTTGGTATTAAAATAGATCAGAAACTCTGTTGGCATGATCATATCACTACACTACTGGCAAAGTTAAGTAGTGCCACCTTCGCAATACGAACACTTTCTCTAACAGCAGATCTAGAATTAATGAAACAGGTGTACTCCTCATATTTTCATTCAGTAATGTCATATGGCATAATTTTTTGGGGAAACTCTTCACAAAGTAAAAAAGTTTTCATAGCACAGAAAAGAGCTATTAGGTTTCTGTGTAGGGTAAAACCAAGAACTTCTTGCAGACAACTCTTTAAGAAACTCAATATTCTTACAATGTATTCTCAGTATATATTCTCTCATGAGCTTTGTCATAGAAAATTTTAACCTGTTTACACCTAATTCACAGGTACACAGTTTCAATACAAGAAACAGAAATAACTTGCATAAAACACAAACATCTCTGTCATTAGTACAAAGAGGAGTTAATTATTCTGGGATACATCTGTTTAATAAACTACCTAATCGTATAAAACAGCTTTCAGATAATAAAGATGTATTCAAACAAAAACTTAGAGATTATCTTATTGGCAACTCCTTCTACTCCATTCAAGAATTTGAAGAAAATAATTAATTGTACTCATTATGACGTTTGCAAAACTCAGTTGCAAAAATGTATGTTTATTATTATTTCTTGTATTTGTAAAATATGTATATATATATATTTACTATGATATGACTCATATTATGTGTATATGTATCAACAATGACATGTTTCACATCCCAGAGGTACTTCCTCAGCAGGGATCCATGGAACAAGATTGATAAATAAATAAATAAATAAATAATATAAGTGTCTGTACACACTCCCCACCCCTCAGTTTCCTGATATAGCTACAGAAATTTCTACATGCATCAGTCAATGGTTCTCCTGCACTGACAATACACTTCATAAACTCATCTTTAGCCACTTTCTTTGCTTTATTAAGTCCTTGTTTAGTTGTTTTAAATATTCGCTACAACCCTGCTGTCTCTGTTATGTTCTTTTATTATCAACCTCTTTAACCTCCGCACTTCCCTATTATAGTACATAGGTTCTCAATTTCTCCTTATTTTCTGCCTTGGAATAAATTTTCCCCCATTTCTTTTTATCTCCTTAAACTCTTTCCACCTTGACTCTACTGTACTTGTGCCTTCCATCCATTGCTGAATTGTTCTCTGATTTATCTCTTCAAATTTGAATCCTGTGCCATTTTAAAATTGTACCTATTTCCCCTTAAATTTTTGCTCCTGGTTTACGAATCCTCTAATATCCATCAGAAAAGCTTTATGATCACTTATTCCTTCAGTTACTTGATACCCCATAAGGTTTTTGTCGGCTTAATTAGAAATATATCCAAATATTTTGTTCCCTAGTGTTTTGCTCAACCACTTGTATAAATCATCCTTCCTTACTAAGATATTTTTCAAATCTTTGTTCCCTTGTGTGATTTATCTTATTTCCTTACCACTTTACACCTGGTAAATTTAAATCCCCACCAATGATGATCATTCTATTCTCACACCTGAAATCTGAGTATGAATTTTATTTCACCTCAAGAGCCTCATCTTCTTCTGTCATTCTTCCACTGTGCTAAAGCGAACACTCTCATTTTTTCTTTTTTTATTACCCCAGAAATCTACCTCAAGTAACTCATAGTCTTTAACTATGACGCTAGTGAACTGTGGTAGTTTTTGCTAACTAGTATGAAAACTCCTCAACAATTGCTCCTCTATCTCTGCGGTACACTCTGTAACCATCAGGAAAAACCTCACTGTCTAGTACTTCTTCTTTTAACCAACTTTCTACTCTAATTATTACTTGTGGTTCGTGTATCTCTATTAAGTTTGCAAATTCGATTACTTTGTTCTTATACTTCTACAGTTTACCATTAACACCCTTACTACTGGCTTTTCATTTTCAGAATTTATCTCTTCTTTCCCAGTTTTACACCAGTCAGTTATTGTTTCAGCCACTTCATCTATTTCTTTAATATCTGTGATTTTTCCAATTGAATCTGCAATTAGTATCACTTTAATAATCTATTTTTGTCCCTTTACCAGCAGCCCCTAACGTAAAAAAGGCACAGTCGTGACCCCATCATCACTGGAAATGGACTCCCTAACTGCTTTAGCTAACTCAGAAAGTACTCCCTTTCCCCTTCTATTTAGGTGTATGCCATGCCTAGTGAAACCCCACCTACCAATGGTGTTCACAGGCACAACACACAACACAGAAGTAATGCTTTTCAAAAGTAGCACTTCCGTTTCCACATTAATCCACCTCACAGCATAGATCAATTGTTGCCGGTCATGGTGACTTAGGACATGCATGAGCTCACCCTGGTATGCTGTACCTCCTTCACCACCTTTCTCAGGTCACTATACTATACCTCATTTTTCTATCAATACTATTTCCCACTATCACTACTCTATCGTCCTTAGTGAAACTCCTACAAAGTAACCTATATCCTCTATTACCTGGCCTAATGTTGCACTAGGTTTGAAAAAACTTGTGACCTGGTATCCTGTACCTAACTGATCCAGCGGCCTACACCTCTCCCATGGCTACTACCTATTAGCAGAACCCTTTTTTTCCTATTCTTGCCTTGCATGCCTTATTCCTAAAGGTCTGCCGCATCATATCATACTCCTACATCTACATGAGGCTCTTCTCCTCCTGCCTCTGGCAACAGGTCAACCTATTTTTCTCCACAATTACTGAAGTGTCTGGGTGTTCATCCTGTTAATCATGTTTCTCCTACAACCTGTAACCAGCTCCCCCATCCATCTCACTTCCTCCAACCCATTTCTCTACTTTCTGCCTCTACAGCATGAACCTCGACATCTCACGCCACCAGGCTTTGCCTGTGCAGTCTGAGCTTGCACAGGCTGGACTTCCACAGATTGAGCCTCCACTGGCTAAGCCCCCACAGGCTGAACCTTCTCAGGCGCGGGCACCACAGGCATCACCTTCAGAGTCTGAGCCTCCGCAGACGAGCCTCAGGAACTCTGATCCTTTCACGCAACTCCCTAATCGTTTCGCCCCATCTCGCACATCCTATCATCCTAAGACAAAGTGAACAACCATGGAAGAGTCTCATTTATTTTCCCCGTTTCCTCTTCCCCACACGCCAGTTAATCCACTTCTTACACCATCACAGACCATCCCTTTCGTAACGTACCTACGACAGGCGCCACAGTTACCAGTAATGATTTTCCCCAAATACTTCAAGCATCTTCTAAACAACCTTAAATTTATTTGATAAAGTAGTCTTATAAAGTTTAAACTATATTTTTTTAATGTTTTTACTAAATATGATAGGCGCAATACTCAACTAACTGTTGAATAGTTGTACATATTTAATTTGATTATTGTTTTATGAAAATGACTAGGTAACTAAACTTCTTAAGAACAAATTAATAAAACTTAAGCTAATGAATTTCGAAACAAACTTAAGATGGAAGGTCGAACCAGTGGCGTAGCTAGGGGGGGGGGGGGTGAGGGCCCGTTTGTGTGGTGACACCCGCATTTCGAAATTAGTGTGATACAACTACGCGCTTAAAGCCAACTATCGGGCACGTGCTTTCGGAATAGGTTACTCCACATCACTGTAATAAATTTCATAAAATTTTAAGTTCCAGGCAATTTAATCTGAGCATGTTTTGACATTTTCAAAGACCAAATTACCCGCATTATTAACAATCCATCATCACCGGCTGTAAAATGCCAGGTGGGGTTGGATTACCTTTTCCAACGTCAGAAAAACGATGTCACTAAAATCACCGTATTTGTTTTTATACCAAAGATAAGCGAGTTCAAATTAAGCACTCACCTGGAAGAATAGTATGATGTCTATGTGCG
>JARYHS010009186.1:76683517-76721480 GCA_031002005.1 Vandiemenella viatica | reverse complement strand
GTTTGTGTTATGGAAACATTTTATCATTTCTAACAGTTTTTAAGATGATGTTGTTGTTTTGCTACGTATCTATTTCAATTGACAAAAAGCACTTGCTACGAATGGGCTGGTTCTTCTTTAATACTGCTACATACCACTAACCTCATTATCCATCATATACAGGGTGATTTAAAAAAACGTGAACAAAATTACATGAGAGATCTGTCACACAATATGGATCAAAAATCGCATTGGAACAGAGGGTCGCAAACGCCTGTAGAGGGCGCTAGAGCCACGAGAGGGCGTTGCGATACAAACACGGACCCTTCGATTTTTTTTCTTGTGGGTATTTTTAAAAGGACTTTTGTATGAAACACCTGTTGAAACTCCGGAAGACTCGGTAGGAAGAATCGTTGCGGCAGCTGGATGTGTTCGAGATACATCTGGTATCTTTGAGAAGGTGCGCCGTTCCATGCAACGGAGATGCCGGCTTGTCTCGATGCATCTGGCAAAAACTTTGAGCACCTGCTGTAGGCTCAACATTTGGCTTGCATTAGTCGGATGCGAGTGAGTAACTATCAATAAAATGATCTGTAATGGTTTTGTTTCTTCTCTTGTGTCAGTATTATTTTAGACGCCCTGTAGTGGCTCCGGAACGCAGTTGCGACCCTCTGTTCCTATGTAATTTTTGATTCCTATTGTATGACTGATCTACCATGTCATTTTGTCCACGTTATTTTGAATCACCCTGTATAATTCGCAAACTTTTTACACTGGCCTCCTAGTCTTCCTATACTCCAAGATATAAATAAAAAAAGTTTCACGGACATTGTCGAACTGATTGAATACCATGCCGCTATTCGATCACTAAGAAATATGTAATGAAATATCGGCGAAACTTTTATGAAATAGTTCGCCGGGAAAGCTATCGACGCTCTAAAATAAATAGCTTAGCCACAAAATTGTTTTCTTCAAAGGAAGGATCAAGACTCCTGCAAGAGTCGAACTAGGCCAGATAAAAATAAATAAGGGAGGCCATTTTTTTTCATCTTTCGTTTGGTATTAAAGCTAATCGCTTGGAAGATATTGCCTCCTGATAGACAGCAAACGCGTAGTTAAGAATGCAGCAAATGCATTAAGCTATCCAGCAGGGTAAGGAGTTTCTTAAATGTGTTAAACAACTGACGATAAAGATTTTGATGGTTAACAGTGTATCAGTGCGTACACGCGCTTTATTTTTTTCATTTAACGTAGTCACGTGATATTCAGTGAGTATTAAAGCAATTTATGTTTTAACAATTTTAATACAGTTTAGGTATACTCATGAAACTGAACGGGAACTAACTTAAAACGTTGTTGCAATTATCGTTTCACATGGGGTTAAATGGCAGTGGACATCACAAGCTGCTTGCATCAAAATATCGTTAATTGCGAATGCGCAGAACGTCGCGGTGCATGAGCATGTAACGCTAAAAAAAATCTCCCCAATCTCCCCAAAGAAGATTCATTAAAAAAAATCACACATTCTAGCGCTATATATAGACATCGATAGAAAACGCTGATAAGTTAAAGTTTTTTAACAATAGCCTTTACCTGTTCCCTCTGCTAGTATTCACCGATGGTTTTCTGGTGCAACTGTAAATAAATAATAATAATTTTGTGTGGCATTAATGACCAAGTGACAGATACACCTACCGGATCAGTACGTCTATTTGTGGCTTCTAAACGAACCGTATAATAATATCGGGTAACAGGGATCTACAGCTTAATGAGAATCCGAACCACAGAGCGTATCACTGGTAATTATCAGTTTCAGTTTAAAATAATTCTATGTAAATTCCGAATAAAACGATGAGTTGATGCGTATTACTGCGAGAAGTATCAAAGCTTTTAATTAGATATTGATTTGTGGACACTTTCATCTTAATTTCTGTGCTTTTCGACTTCACATAGTAATCAAATATATCCAGTTTTATTCTTGGAACCATGCAATGTGCGTTGGTTGGAACCGAATCAAAATCAGAGAAGTAGTTTCTGCGTGAATCTTATTTAACGGAAAATAGATTTTAATTTTTGGAGTATTTAATTTTTTCTTATTAGCTTTTCTATGTCACAACAGTATGAAACATACTCTATTTTAATACTAGGAGAATGGTCTTTATACTATTCGAGTTTTTTAGTGAATCACGTTAAACGAAATATGAACCCTAATACGTGGACATTTTTATCATCTTTTCGAACTCTCATGAAAATGAAACATTATTAATTCGAAATCTCAGTAAAAGTCCCCTCTAGCATGTGAGATAATTGTTTGAAAGAGTTTAGACTAATTGTTTGGTCTGATATTTTCCTTTGAATAGGGAAATTTTTATCTTTGGTTGACGTGTATCAGAAATCAGCGTTGGAGATCAAGTCAGAGATTTTATGGCATTGTTAATAGAAACAGAAATCATATGAACTGCAGTTTTACAAGAACTAGTAATGGTAGTACTACACACGAGAAAAATCAGAAACGTGGACATTAAACTGATAATTTTAATACATAAATCATTATTATTAGAGGTGGGAGAGGACTGGGGACAAGCAACGGGAAGGATTTCAGCCACGGCTTTTTAAGGAAGCATCCCGGCATTCACCTGCAGTGATTTGGGGAAACCATGGAAAACCCAAATCTGGATGCCCGGACGGGGATTCGAACCGGCCGTGGCGTACCGAGCGTGGTGGGTGAACGGTTAACGTTCTGGCCTCGCATTCGGGATGACGCGGGTTCGAATACCCGTCCAGGCATCCAGATTTGGGTTTTCCATGGTTTCCCGAAATCAGTGCAGGCGAATGCCGGGATGTTTCCTTCAAAAATTCCATGGCTGAATTCCTTCCCGTTGCTTGTCACCAGTCACATCCCGCCTCTAATGACCTTAGCCGTCGACGAGGTGTAAAGCAATAACAAAAAAAAAAAAAAAAAAAATGAACCGGCATCCTCCCAAATGCGAGGCAAGAGCGTTAACCGGTCACCACGCTCGGTTGGGAAGTACTAATTGTATGTATTGTGTAAACACTTACAAACGAGTTTTTTTTCCAAGCTATTAATTTATATTTTTTAACAATATACTTTTATATGGTGTTATACAGTTGGTAGATCATGTTACGTCCATTCACAAAAACCATACCCGGTCCAACTGGTAATTAGTGACATCATAAGCTCCATGACACCAAGAAATTGCAGCGATGGTTACGTTACGGACTTCTCATTAGAAAGTGAAACAAGTTGATAGGAAGTAACGCAGACAGAGAGTCCCGTGTTGTTAATGGTAGGTGACAAGGTGCAGGCGTACGCTTAAATTGCAGGCGACTTGAACCCGCGTGGGCGTTTCTCGTGGCTTTGCTCTAGGCGGCTTTCGAATTTGGCGTTCGCTCGTGAATGGCGAGGAGACACTTGCGCTTGTGTGAAAGTTGCGAATCCCGTCTCGAGTTATACGTTGGTGAGGAATGAATGAGACACGTCTCGGTGTCAGCTGAGTAAACTCGCTTTCGTGTCGGGTGAGCGACTGGCCGCGGCATGCACAGGCGCTCGTTGTGTTTTTCCGGTCTATACGTCAGAGTTGGACAACGTTTGAGTACCGCCCACCCGACCCCTCGTGCGGAGAGTACTGCTTACAAAACATGTTGTGAAACTGCTGCTTTCATCTATGCAACCCTAATGTGCCAGAGTACCACATGGTGGTAATTACTTCTGTCGGTACGACATGGAGAACTGCACTTTGACAGGTTGGTTTCACGATATTGCACTGTCTGACAAAAAACTGAAGCACCAAGAAGGGGAGGAGATAATGAAATGAAACTTTACGGGTTGAGAGTGTATGTAATGTTATTTCAGTGATTATAAAATCGAGTCAAATTTACAAATAACTTGACAGTATGAATTCACTTATCAGGATGATGTTAGAGTTGTCTGGTGGCTCAGCGGTTAAGGCGTCTGACTAGAGATCGAAAGGTCCCTGGTTCGAATCCCTGTTTCGGTGGGAATTTTCACAGCCAGCTGTGTAATGTGAAGTACGCAAGAACGTTTCCGTGGTTCGGATTCCACGTTAAACTGTATGTCCCCTGTACCCGGCAGGACTGCTGGGTTAGTTTAAGGCGGCTACGACAGGGGCGGAATGCACAGCCAGTAGAAACCCTCACACCAGGCCATTCCGACCACATGGAATTAATTAATAAGTATGACGTTATACCCCCTATAATCTGGATGTATGCGCTGATTTGGTAGGGAAAGGTGTCATAAAACCGTTGCAAGGTCTGCTCAGGCAAACTGGACCATAACTTTTATAACTAATCTATATATATAAAGATGTATGTATGTATGTTCGATCTTCATACAAATCCACAGTTTTCATCCCATTTCGATGAAAGTTTACACACTTATCCTTTGAAACAAGGAGAAAAGTACTTTCTACATTTGGTTGAAAAATTTTCTGTATAAGTAATACAGGTTGTCTTATAATTTCGAAAAATTACTGAACGGTGATAGACAGACGCGTAGGATGTGTATGTCTCTGTACTGTCTTTCGGTATAGTGGTCTGGTAGCAGTTCGCATCGAGCCGCCGTCGCGTGCGGTTGCTCGATACTTTCCTCAAGCGAGGTTCAGTGAGTGTATCAGTGAAAACTTAGCTTGTGGTTTACGATAGTGAAAATGGAATCGACGATACGGAAGAATACACTGAAATTTGCAGTTCGACGCGAAGGAGACAAGACCACGTGCATATGACTTCCATGAATGGCTGTATGAAAAATTCGACTTGACAGACGCAGATGTATACGGAATCCAAATGGACTTCTTGACTTATGCAGTATACGTTAAAATGACAAATGACAACTTGTGCAATACTATCGTAGAGAAAACTGGAGGGAAAGCCGACTACCAGAATCCAGATGGAACCGTAAGTACCGTATATATAAGCCACGCAGGGCTGGGGCTACGATCAGTAAGAGTCTTTAATGTACCATTTGAAATTAGTAATGCTAGTGTAACGGCAGCAATCCGAAACTATGGTGAAATAATAACGGCGACCGACGAAAAATGGAGCCCTAAGTTCAGATTCCAAGCAAACAACGGCATACGGTGTGTGAAAATTGATTTAAAAAAACATATACCTTCCTATATAATGATACAGGGTTTCAAAGCATTAATAATATATGAGGGACAACCGCGCACATGCTCTGTTTGCAATGAACCTGGACATCTAAGATCTGAGTGTACAAAACGCCGACCATTACAACTTCCAAGAGTAAAATTGTCAACATCAGAAACTATAACAGCAAATGCTACAATCGCGGAAGCGAGTAAGGAAAGTAGCAACACAGCGTCTTATGCAGAAGCCACGGCACAAGTCAACAGTGTAAACATAGGCCACACTGTAACATCAGCATGTGAGCCACACACAGAAACGTTGGAAAACACGGAAAACATGGAGATCGATGTAGAGGACAACTCGGAACAGCTCGGCGGTAAACAGGAAACACAAGCCGAAAAATCTGGACAAGAAGAAGAAGAAAACGAAGAACAAGAACCGGAACAGAAATTACATGAAAAAGAAATAGAAGAAGAGAGTATCCCAGAACATGTCATACACATAGAAACATTTACAAATAAAACAACTCACCAGGCAGAAGAAGATTCCGAAACAAAACAACGGATTGAAATGCACAGCTCAACGATCAATAACAAAGCCGAGAAAGAAATAAGCGAGAAGAGAATAACAAGACAATCTAGCAGAAGTGCAAATAAGGATGGTGCCAATACCGCAAGTCAATACATAGCAAAAAAACGCCGAGCTCTCAGTGAACGACTCGAAAACAACGGCAAACCAGTAAAAAGAATAGCAGAGAAAGTAGAACGAACAACAAATAACGCCAAATCAGGACAAGAAGAAGAAGAAGAAGAAACAACCAAAGTTAGAATTGGACAAGACACACCAAAATACGTAAACGATCAGAAGATAAGAGAAGAAGATAAACCAAAACTCCTCAGTAAAGACAGCTGGTACGAGGAAGTAATGGAGGGATCTGATGAGACGTAAAATAACCAATGACAAGCAATCAAAGTTATAGCATTGCAACTATAAATATGAACAGAGTAATTACGCCATTCAAAATAAAATGCCTAGCGGATTATATTAAACAAAACAGTATTGACATCGCAATGTTACAAGAAGTGACTTTTACGGAACTAAACATCCCTGGATACGATGGAATAATCAACTACTCCAAAGAAACCAACACGGGAACGGCCCTCGTGATTAGAGAGGGAATTGAGACGGTTAGTACAGAAACATTAACAAACGGCAGGGCCATTGCAACTACAATAAATAACACGCGAATAATTAATGTTTACGCCCCCTCTGGCAATAATAATCGAGCCCAAAGAGCACACTTCTACAAAACAGAGCTACCCTATCTCCTGCGAAATACCACAGGTGCAATAATAATGGGAGGTGACTTTAATTGTGTACTAAGCCAAAAAGATCAAACCCCAAATTTCAATGGGTGCAGGGAGCTGACTAACCTCATTCGAGGGATGGACTTTCACGACGCTTGGGAATGCATTCACGGAAATGCCAAAGCCTACACATATGTCTCAAACAACTCGGCAAGCCGACTCGACAGGATCTACGTAACGGAGACTCTCCGAACCAAAACAACCAGTGCAAACATTTTTCCTCTAAGCTTTTCAGATCACAACAGTATGCAATGTACTGTCAACATGCAGAGGCAGCCAGTTAGCAGAGGCAAAGGATTCTGGAAATGTAACATCTCTATGCTTGAAGACCCGGCGCTAGACGAAGAAATCAAAAGTGTCTGGGACGAATGTCTAAAAAACTGTAAAAAATATAAAAGCACACTATCTTGGTGGGTTGAACATGTGAAACCAAAACTAAAACGAACCTTAATCTCCTGGGGGACACAAAAGAACTATTGGATGAAGGGCACAATTGAGTATTATTACAGATGCATCAAGGAATTATACCAAGAGCCCACCATAACTGTCGATACTAATATAAAAATAAAAAAATACAAAGCCAAGATCCTATCATTACAAAATATGCAAGCAAACAAACTTCTGACAACTTCAAAACCGACTGACGTCGCAACCAAAGAAACGGCAGCCTTGTACCACCTTATAAGGAGCACAAAAAGGAGTAAAAAAACTTTAATAACCAATATAATTAAAGAAAATGGTGAAAACATCAAGGACGGAAGAGATATAATTAAAGAAATTACCACGCATTATAAAAATATTTTTAAGTCAACTCCAACTAGTACGGCGGCAATCTCCGATTTAATATCCAACTCAAGTAACACAGCAAGTGTGGAAGAATCAGCAACTCTAACAAGAATTTTTGACCAGGATGAAATTCATACATCGATAAACAAAGCAGCAAGAGGGAAATCCCCAGGACCGGATGGGTTACCCATAGAATTTTATATTCATTACTGGCCCATGCTAAGAAATAAGTTAACAGAGATTCTAAACGACTTATGGACAGAGGATAATCTTCCCACCGCCTTCACAGAGGGCATCATAGTGCTAGTACCCAAAGGCAACCAGATCAAAAAAATCAATGAAATACGACCAATAACTTTGTTAAATTCAGACTTTAAAATACTAACGAGAATCCTCAAAACTAGACTGGAACCCCTCATGGAGAAAATCTTAGGACCTCATCAAACCAGTGCTATTCCCGGACGTAGCATCTTAAATACTGTGTGCGAATACCGTGATATTATCAGCATAAACGCAGAAAAACAAACGCCATCAGCTCTACTATTCCTCGATTTTGAAAAAGCTTTTGACCGAATTGAACATAATTACCTCTTAAAAATCATGGAACATAAAGGATTTGGCTCCCCATTCGTGGAAGTAATAAAGAAAATAATTACAAACACACATTCAAAACTTCTTATAAACGGACACCTGTCAGCGCCCGTCAAGATAGAAAGATCGATAAGACAAGGATGCCCGCTATCAATGATCCTGTACGCACTGGCAACGGAACCCCTGCTTGAGAAATGTCACCAAAATTTAACAGGCATTAATCTAAACGGATACAAATTTACATGCAGAGGATACGCAGACGACATTTGTATAGCCGAAACTTCAGCGGAGGACATCCAAAAAACGTGGGAAATAATCACAACGTTCACGGAAGCAACAGGCGCAAAACTTAACCCAAAGAAAACAGCACTGCTCCAAATAAGTGGAGCAGAGATCCCACCTCCAACAGACATCTGGTACGAGCAAGTAGAAGAACATAAGACATTAGGCATTGTTTTTCAAAAGAACATTATGAAAACAATAACTAAAAACTGGCTCATAACACTACCAAAAATTAGGGCTGTTATAAACATGCACTGTGATAGAGATCTGGATGCAATACAGAAGGCTAAAATCGTACAAGTATCTTTATTGAGTAAAATGGTCTACATCGCCCAAGTACTGCCGATACCCGACACAATTGCAGATCGGATACAGAATCTGCTCGGGTGGTTCGCAAGCAGGGGTAAGATCTTCAAAACAGCGTTCAAAACAATGACTCTACCCCTAGGAAAAGGAGGCATAGGAATGATAAGCGTACGCGAAAGATGCTGCGCATTATTCCTCAAAAGAACCATAACGACAGCGGAAAATGACCCAAACGGCCCAACAAATAACTTGATTAAAGAAACAAAACCAGTCACTGAGGAAATACCTTTCAACATGGCCGCGATAAAGTTCAACTTACCACATATGAGAAAATTTCACCTAGAAACAACTTATGCAAAAACCAAAGGATGCACCCTGTACAACAAGACAACAAAAGAAATCTACAAAATAATCAACACAATCTAACCACAGAAATAAAATCGAAATTAAAAATCCACAATACAACTGGAGCAACATCTGGAAAAATATAACGAATAAAACTCTAAACACTAAAACACAATCCTTGTGGTATGACGTCGTAAATGAAAAAATCTCAACCAACAGAAGACTTTACGAAATACATCTATCCCCGAATGACAGATGCAGAAATTGCGGAAATACTGACACCCTGATACACAGAATAACGTGTAACCAAAACCAGAAAATATGGAATTGGGCAAGAAGAAGAATAGCCTTCCTTGACAGAACATCACCTTTAACCGTGAGCATCCAGGAAATACTGAAACCTGAGAAAAAGAGATATCCTGAAACGAAACACAACACGGTACAATGGATACTAGGCAATACCCTAACTTATATGCTACAAACGGAAAAGAGTACTTACGACGAATATATAGCATATATGAATACTATATATTACGAAATTATCCAAACTCAAAATTATAAAAAAGACTTCGCACGGATGCTCGATATAATAATGACAGAATCATTCCAATGATCACAATTTAACCAAATAAAACTGTTTATAAACCCCGCCTAGACCCAAAGAGAGACCTTTTGAATCAAAGGCACGAGAGGAACCTAACTGTACCAAATATTCAAATCATAAAGAACCTCAAAAAAAACAAAACATCCAACTGATGGAAAATACCACTAATAAATACAAATAAGGAAAAGAGAACATTGAAAAAAAAAAAAAAAAAAAAAAAAAAAAAAAAAAAAAAAAAAAAAGTAGCTCAGTGCTTAAAGCACTTGCTTACTGCTGTTGGGATCGTGGTCTCCGGTTCAAATCTCCGTACAGGCAAAGATTTTTTTTAAAAATTTTTGATCGTAAGAGTAACTCCTGGACCGTCGGTTATTCGGATTGAATGTTTAACTGTAGATATCACAAATTTAGGGGTTCAATGCGAGGCAAATCGTAGGTAGTCTTGCAATGCTGTAGATGTACACCTTTTTTACGTTATAATGATCACTCAGAGGTTGTTCGCAGTCAGTGTGTGTATGTGATCTGCAGTAATAATACTATAAAAGTAAGTCTGTCTTTTTGTTACGTTTTGACGACTAAATGGCTATATCGATATTGATGGAATTTGACAAGAAAATCTGTAGGAAGGGCACAGGACATTATTTCCGGTATGATTAACAGTTGTAGTCACGAAATTTTGAGAACTTATCGAATGGTGACAGACATATGTTGGAAATTGATTCTCTCCAAGAGACAGGTTCGACGGTAGAATGATATAGCGATAGCTTTCCTGTTATATTATGTCGACTCGGTGTTGTTTCGGACCAATCTTTCGTGACGAACAACTTTCTATATTCAATTCTGGCAAAGAAATTCTTAATCCACGCGTACAAAGTCGCGGGTATCAGCTAGTACTAAGTATCTGGGATACTGGCACTGGGACGGAGTAGAGGTCCAAGCTGGTGCCACGCATGTTCTATGAGGGACAGATCTGTAGATCTTGCTGGCAACGGTAGTACCTTAACATCAGGCAGACAGTTCATAGAGACACGTGCCCCTAACACACGCGGGGGATAGGATTACCCTGTTGAAAATTGGCCCCACCATACTGTCCTATTAGAGGTAAGGCATAAGGACGCAGAATGACCGTGAAGTACAATTGTCGGCTTAGTAGGTTGGGGACCTGGAGAGAGAAATATCCGTAATACTCTGATGTCATGCTATGGGGATCCATCGGCTATCATTTGAGGTTACGGCTGGATGTGACTGAGGAAAACCAGACGGCACAATGGGCAATGGTACGTCACGGACGTCCTGCATCCTCGAATGGTCAACACATTTTCATTAGACAGTGAAAAAAATCGCAGCATTGACGCCATTACTTATGACATAATTAAGTTAAAAGAGCGGGCCTGTAAGATTGTTAAATAAGTGCTAGTGAATAAAGAAACACAAGATGCAGTTTACTTTTAAATTTCTGTGTGACAGAGATTACCCGTTCAACTGGAGGGTAGTTATCGAACCACAAACAGTAAGAACCTCTTAACATGCTCTAACCATTGAAGTCTTGATTTTTGTATTCTTTTCTGTACCGGTTTCTATGAACTTCTTCTACTATCTCATTTATCACTTTGGCTATTCTTACTAAATACACTCCAATCCTTAAAGATGTGTTGTTAACTAGGTGTAATCTATTTTTGTTCATTTCTTTATCCATGTTTCTGATCCTTACAGCAATAGCATAACAAAGTAAATCTTGTAGACAGCCCACTTACGTTTTTACGGTGCGTTCCTCCACCACTATGCAAGTCTACAATTTATTTTCATCTTCTTTCAACTTTTTTTTTTTTCTTAAGGCTTTACGCGTCGTTGATGTAGAAGTAATTTGAGGCGGGAAAGAGCTAGGGATAAGGAACGGGAATAAATTCGGCCATAGCCTTTTGAAGAAACCATCCAGACATACTGCTGGGAGGATTTCGGGAAGCCATGGGAAACCTAAATCTGGATGGCCAGACGGTGATTCTAAACTGCGTCTTCGTGAATGCGAGGCCAGAGCTATACTGCTCTTTCTCCTCCAATTTCTTCTTTGAAACTTTTCGTCCAATTACCCTCACCTGCTAGTGTATGCTAGTTTACAAGAGGTTCTACTTTTGTGTTGTTACCAGTTCAATATTTTTTAACTTCTTGTCATATGATCCCACTTCCCCCGCAAAGACATCCTCCGGTTCCTACACTTCTGAGCGTTCGTAGTGGATGTGCGATTCATGCTTGTCTCTGGCATTCATGAGAGCATAGGTTCGATTAACTATCTGGCCATCTAGAATTCAATTTTCCATAATTTTCCAAAACTACTTTAGTCGGTACTCGGCATTGTACCTTTGAAAGGATACGTTTAACATTCTTCCCATTCCTTGCACCCCGAAACCTCTCTATTCTAATGACGTAAAACAGTAAAATACTAAGGAAAAAGAGAAGAGACAGAAAACTCAGTTCTATCTCATCTTTTATACTGACCAGTCAGTCTTAGACATATGACATCACTTTTACGTTGCTTTTCCTACCTATTGTATTATTTTATGTATGACTGCTATAAATCCCAAAAAACAATGACAAAAGAAATAGTTCTCGAACAAGTAAAAGAGGATACTCATCTGCGTAGTTAATTACATGCAGAATGAGAATTCTAATTTTAAAAAGAAATTAAATAGATTTCAGACAATATGTGGCTCGATCGAAAGAGACGTAGAGAAAGCCCGAAAGGGTATCCCATTCTAACTATCCGCCGTATGTTCTCAATTCTCCTTCTTGTCTCTCCTCGTTATGCTCCAGGTTCATAATAATCTAACAATCCATCCATTATCTGTGTCGATTCTTTATTGGAGCATGGGTCCCTACATCTTAACTATCCTCCAAGTCACCATTTTGCCGCTCGATCCATTTACGAGATTGTTTACTTGGCTTGTAAATCTTGGTTATGACTCTCCAGAAAATTTCGATCCGGTGTCCTTGTCACCTAACACGAAGCCATTTTAAAAATACGATGCACTTTGATCCTTCAAAATTATTACGTGACACGTATTCACTTTCACTGTGGTTTGCTTATGTTACCCAGAATTTCCGCTGGCGAGACAAAGTTTCCTGCTATTGTATCCACCATCAGGGTCACCCTCTTCTCACAGCCTCACGCCTTCAAGTTAAAAATATTGTGCATTGGATTAATATTAAAATATTACTCGTGGGTTAAGTATTCATTTGTATATCGTCGTCGCACATTGTTCTTAACATTAATTTTATGTAATGGAATAATTTTTGACTATAACAATGGTTTCCAGAAATCACTCCAGGAAAATGCCGGGATGGTTACTTCAAAAGACTTAGGGCTAGGTTGCTCAACCATAGCCACGAAGCGGTCCACCAGAGCGTTTGAATTGTTCTACCAACAGCAATGGTCTAGAATGCGCTAGCTCAAAAACCTCTGCAAAGGTCTCAGTGATGTTTTTTTTTTACCTTTTTATCATAATCAACAAAAATAACCTCTGCAGAGTATTATTTGTGGTTTTTACTTTTTGAATGAATTGAACTGTGTTACTTACTTCTTTGTTGTATTTAAATGTTTATTGTAACTGTAGCCATGTATTATGTGGCCCGCAGACTAACTTAGAATCGAAATCATGGCCTACACTCAAAATTGATTGGGTAGTCTGGGCATAGGGCGAATTACTTTCTGTTTTTTATCCCCAGCTAGGAAAAACCGCGGTACAAGGGAAGCAATTCTGGCTTTAAGATTAATACTTCAAAGGCGGATCAAGTAAAACAAAGATACTTTTATGGCGTTTGTTGATTTTTTTTATAGAAAAAGTTTTTGATAATGTTAGGTGGGATAAGATGTTCAAATTTTAAAGAAGTCAGGTCTAAAGTATCGAGATAAACTATATAAGAATCAAGTGGCTGTAATAAAAGTAGAGAATCATGAGAGACAAGCATAAGTTAAAAAGTGGAATGAGACAAGGTTGTAGTCTATCCCCTTTAATATTCAACTTGTATGTAGAAGAAACAATAAAGAAAGTAAAAGAAAAATTTCCATATGGCAAGAGTTTTCAGGGAGATAAAATCAGTATGCTGCGATTTTCTGATGACATTGTCTTGTTAGCAGAAAGGGCTGAGGATATTTAAAAATTACTGAATGTCATGAACAAAACGCTGATAGAAAATTTTGGACTGAATATAAATCAAAGTAAGACTAAAGTGATGAAATGTTGCAGAAATTATACCAATGCCAGTAGATTAAATATAAAATAGGATCGAATGAATTGGAGAAGTAAGTGAATTCTCTTACTTGGGAAGTAAAATTACAACCGATGGCCGAGCAGGAATGATGTTAAAAGAATAGAACTAGCATAAAGAGCCTTCATGAAGAAGATAAATCTTTTAGTTTCAAATATTGTTCTAGGAATTAGAAAAAACTTTTTAAAACTCTGTGTGTGGAGCACAGCACTTTACGGTAGGGGAACATGGACTTTAGGAATATCGGAAAGAAGGAAAATTGAAGCATTTGAAATGTGGTGCTACAGAAGAATGGTGAAAAATAAGTGGACAGACAAAGTAAGAAATGAACGAGTTTTGGAAATGATGGGTGAGGAAAGAAGTTTGTGGAAGAAGCTTACAGAAAGAAGAGACAGGCTGGTAGGTCATATTTTGAGACATGCTGAACTGACTAATTTGCTGGTGGAGGGAACAGTTGAAGGTAAGAACTGTAGAGGAAGACAAAGATTAGAATATATGAAGCAGACAATTGAGGACATGGGTTGTAAGGGATATGTAGAGATGATGAGGTTAGCACAAGATAGGAAGGGATGGAGGATTGCATCAAGCCAGTCGAAAGACTGATGACAGCCAAAAAAAAAAAAAAATGCTTTATTTGAGACTAATGACGTCGATGAGACTTCAAGCCCAAATCAGAAGAAACAAAATTTATCTCTTTACCATTCTATTACTTGTTCACTCCGAACTGACCACTCAAGGTCATGTTGCCGTAGTCCAGCTCCCGATCTCACCATGAGTAATGGCGGAGGTGTGGGAATAGACAAACTGACCTTGAGGCGCCTCTGTTAACTGAACGGACTATAACTGCACTTTTGAGTTGGTGCTCCCGATGTTTATACGCACTTCTCAACACTATAGGTACATGTGTTGATCGGAGTCCGGAGTTCGAAGACCTCTCCGACAGGAACACCCTGCACGCGGCCAGTGACACCGTTAGAACAATGGGGGCGGCGGCATGCCGAGGTGTCGGCATTTAGCGTCGTGTCTCGTGGCGTTCACGTTCTTGTACTTAGCGGTAATTACACACCGTGAGAGCCAGCGTTTGCCTCTGAAGGAGGAGCGCTATATCTCAGACTGTCTGTTCGGTACAGGCGGCGCGAACCAATTGTAAAATACGCCGCCTTGTACGGCGAGCAACCGGAGCCGACTCGGCCGGGCAGGCTCCATTGTTTATGGACAGACCCGCGGGCAATAATTCACAGCTTTCTCGAGTCAGGCGCTCGTTTCCGTGTGAGAAGTAAATCAAACCGAATGCCCGCATAAAGAACATTTCGGCGTGATACCGTGCCCTTTTGTCTGACCGTGCAGCAGGTTGTTCCCGAAATGATTCATCAGTGGTCAGAAGATATCGGAGATTCCATACTTCTAACGAGAGTCCTTCATAACTTCTGGAAAGCTATTGTTCTTATGAAACCGCAGCATCTAAAATGTCTTAACATCTCTATCATATAGTGTGTCGAAGAAGGCAAATTAAATATATGATCAGGTGCAATAGTAAGACGGAGCGGTAAAGTTCTGGCCTCGCATTGCGGAGTATGTGGGTTCGAGTCCGGAATTCGGTTTTCCATGGTTTCCCGAAATCATTCCAGGCCAATGGCGCGATGATTTCTAGCAAAAGGCAATGGCAGAATTCCTTCTCGTTCATTGACCGTCAGTCCTTTCTCGACATCGACGTAGGGCGAGGTGTAAAGACATGAGAAAAAAAGGCAGCAGTAAGTAATTTTAAGCAAACAAGTGCTTGTTTCAATGCACAGGTGTTTTTGTGTTTTTTGTCTTTTGTTTGTTTGTTTGTTTTTGTTTTTTCGACGTAACGTGAGGATTAAAGACATGAGGGGGGGGGGGGCGGAAACAGCATTAAGTAATCTTAAGCAAGCAACTGCTGATTAGAGTCACGATCCAATGCATAGGTTTTTTTTTTATTTTTGTGTTTTTTGTCTTTTGTTTGTTTTTTTGTTTTTGGTTTTTCGACGTCACATGAGGATTAAAAACATGAGGAAAAAAGGGCAGCATTAAGTAATCTTAAGCAAGAAACTGCTGATTAGAGTCTCGACCCAATGCACAGGTTTTGTTTTTATTTTTGTGTTTATTTTTTTGTTTTTGTTTTTTGTCTTTTGTTTCTTTGTTTGTTTTTCCAACGTAGCATGAGGATTAAAGACATGAGAAAAAAAAAAGCCAGCAGTAAGTAATCTTAAGCAAGAAAGTGCTGATTAGACTTTCATTTCAATGCACATGTTTTTTGATTTTGTGTTTTTTGTCTTTTTCCCGACGTAACGTGAGGATTAAAGACATGAGAAATAAAAGGCAATGTAAGTAATCTTAAGCAAGAAAGAGCTAATTAGAGTCTTATTTCAACGCAAAAGTATTTTTCTTCTTCTTTTTTTTTTTTTTTTTTTAAAAAAAAAAAAAAAAAGGTGTACAATTTTGCTTCCGCCGTTTTTTTCCTCAAAAATATGACCCTTTATTGAACAAATTGCTTACACAGATATTATTCAAAGTAATGTCCATCGCTGGCCACAACTTTTTCCCATCTTTCCGGCAGTGTGCGAATGCCGCGTCGAAAAAAATTGTTCATCTTTGGAGGCGATCCACGAAACAATCCACTCTTTGACATCTTCATAAGATCGGAAGTGTTGCTCAGGCAGGTCGTGGGCCATTGATCGGAACAAGTGATAATCAGAGGGAGCAACGTCTGTAGAATACGGCGGGTGGGGTAGGACATCCCATTTCAACGTTTCCAGGTACGTTTTGACCACTCTTGCAACGTGGGGCCTAGCATTGTCGTGCAGCAAAATCACCTTATCGTGCCTCTCGCTGTATTGCGGGCGTTTGTCTTTTAATGCTCGGCTCAAACGGATTAATTGCGTTCGATATCGATCACCTGTGATTGTTTCACTTGGTTTTAACAGCTCATGGTACACGACGCCGAGCTGGTCCCACCAAATGCAGAGCATGATCTTGGACCCATGAATGTTGGGTTTGGCCGTCGACGTGGAAGCATGCACGGGATACCCCCATGATTTTTTGCGTTTAGGGTTATCGTAATGAACCCATTTTTCGTCCCCGGTCACAACGCGATGCAGAAAACTCTTCCGTTTTTGCCTCTGAAGCAACTGTTCACAAACACACAAACGCCTTTCAATGTCTCTCGGTTTCAACTCATATGGGACCCAAGTTCCTTCTTTCTGAATCATACCCATGGCTTTGAGACGTTTTGAAATGGCTTGCTGTGTCACCCCCAATGATCGTGCCAGTTCTTCTTGAGTTTGACGCGAGTCTTCACTCAGCAATGCCTCCAATTCTGCATCCTCGAAAACTTTCTCTCTTCCGCCACTATGCCGGTCTTCCACGTTAAAGTCACCATTCCTGAAGCGTTGAAACCACTCGCGACACGTTCTCTCACTAATACAGTCCTCACCATAAGTACTGGAGACCATTCGATGAGACTCAGCCACAGTTTTCTCCATATTGAAACAAAAAAGCAGACCCTCCCGCAAATGACGAGAATTCAGCTCGTACACTGACATTTTCAATCTAGAACAACGTTACGATGCACACACAAATCGACTAATGTTTGAATGAGGTTATGTTGACGAAGCTCACAGCTAACTGCCTGACGTCTGCGATATGTTTATCTCGACCGCTAGTTACCACTGTAGCCAACTATTGGAAAACGGCGGAAGCAAAGTTGTACACCTTGTAAATAAAAAGAAAAAGACAGAGCCTTGCGGATTTAGACCAAGTCATTAGTCGAGATATGATTGTAGTCAAACAACGAAAGAGAAATTGCCTTGAATGTTTTTTTAGGAATTGAATCTTTATGATCGGACGGGGAACAAACCAGAGGCTTCCAATCGGCAGGCTAGCACGTCTTATTCACATGTTTTAATATCTATTTTTTTCCAATAATACGATCCCAAATAATTGTATAATACATTAACGACAGTTGGTGAAGTGATGGCTCGGCTACGGTTGGTGATTCGGCGTCAGTAAGCGTAGTAATGACAGCTAAGTAATTTTTTTAGTATCATGAGTATACAGAATGTTATTTGCTTTTTATCATATTCCTTTAGCCACGCTAGCACTTTAATTCGATTATGTTCTCTAGAATATTTATGCTACCATATTTCTTCATATAGTGTATTTAATTGTGTCATCTGTTTACCCTTCGTTATAACGCAACGTATGAACATTTGATCGCACATACGACGCAACAATCGGAAGGGGAAGAGGCAGTATACTTAACATCATATAATGCATAGAACATTACAAGACTTTTGCAGCTTTACGGAGTGCCAAGGCAAATGAGTACAAAAATAGACATGAGAAAAATAACGTGTATGAAACCTAAAACAAATATATGAGGATAGAAATATTGATGCCACATAGAAGGATCTAAACAAATGTTTAATTCTATGAAAACCATCTACAGAAAAAAAGTGTAAAGAATCGTCGAGTTGTATCTCTCATGATTATTTTTTGTGTTTTAGCCATAGGTGCAGTCAAGTAATACAACGGGTAAAATGTTGTGGTAACAATTTGATTTGTTCTGCCTATGATCCCTCACCATGTTTTCATATGTAAATTGTTATAGTTCAATAAATCAATTCTCTACCCACATCCCCCCCCCCTTACTGCCGCCGAACAGACCCAAAGAA
Source organism: Vandiemenella viatica (assembly GCA_031002005.1). Lineage (NCBI taxonomy): Eukaryota > Metazoa > Arthropoda > Insecta > Orthoptera > Morabidae > Vandiemenella > Vandiemenella viatica. Next base: position 76,703,139 of record JARYHS010009186.1, on the reverse strand, counting down.
ATTGCCTTAACGTCTTGATCGTCTAACATTTCAGAGTTACTTATGTACAGTACAATAATATTTCCGCATTGGAATGTCTACGGGTAATCTCAATTACATGGCAGCATTTTATTGTCTAGCGGCAGCTATACGATCACAACACTTTCAGAAATCTGATCTTGAATCCATTTACATTGGACTTTAAATGTTTTATAACTTGTCTGTTTTCAAATAGTGTTTTAAATTCTTCGGATTCCAGTAAGTTAACGTTGAGTACCTTACCACTGCTCTTAGGAATTATTTTGTAATGCAACTCCGTAAGTCAGACGAAATCACTAAGTACTGAGAGTTATAACAGTCGATAATAGTAACCACAATAGCCTACAGCGGAAAACAAAAGATCTTGCCGGGTACTGCCTAAACATCACCAGTCTGCAACGCTTTCTCGACAATTAGATACTGGCTGTAAGAAATTATAACACCAATTGAAGTTGCTGCACCTATTCTCTTTGTTCTGATCGTAACTTTGCCCCTCTCAAACGGCCAGGAAACTACAATTAACCGGTTTTTCATAACTGCTGTAATTATCTCAGAATTCTTTAAGAGGCCACAACAGTGACCAAATACTTTAACAGCATAGGAACGAGGGAACGTTTATTTGTTCCGAATACTCTTCGAGTCATCTCGAAAACACTTGTCCCTGTATTTTCCATCAAAACCTAAATTAGACCTCGTGTGAGGGTGTAGCTTGGGTGCTAATGAAAAGCAATCATTAGTACCTTCAGCGGAGACAGTAATAACGGCAGTCACCTCGGCTAATAAGATACGGACAAACGACGCGAGACGAGGTCTTTTCGGCACTGGCTCCGTGAGGCATTACCTCATGCAAATTAACGGTACCCTCGCCCGAGTCATTAGCTCGTTCGACGGCCAATTTATCGTTTTCGCCGATGCTAATTGCGTCCTGTTACGGCCGTAATTGTCGGCCAGCACCCGACTCGAGTTGCCGGGAAACAGCGAGCCGTCGCGTTGTTAATGGATGTAAATGCAGGTCCCAGTACATTGGCCGGGCGTAAACCGCAAGAGACCTGCCGCTTGCGGTTTAAGAACACCCCGTCCAGAATTGTGCTGGCCTCGTTTAGAACGTTTCTCACGGTATCGACTTTATTTTGAGTCGGTGGGAGATTACAGTTCTGTGGGAAAGGTGGATACATTACGGCCTTTTATTAGCAGGTACCGACCGGCAGTAGTTTGTCGGAGGAAGATTGTTTGTGGAATCACCTGTAGGATTCGTTGTCACCTTATGCCGCCATCTTTAAACTGTTTTTCATTTAAATTTCAGTGGATGCATCAAAATTCTGAAACATAAATTAAAACTTTGCGTAGGCTTGAATATTCTGATGGTTTTCTTAACTATGATTTGTAATTCTAAATCAGAGGCCAATATAAATTGCAAAAATTTTAGTTGATAGCTTCCTCCTATTTTATAATCTTATGTGCACTATATCAGGTCTGCCGGGTTCAGAAGAAGCTCTATCCTGTCTAATACCACTTCTTGAGGTTATTTGGATGGTGACTCTCTTCACACCAACCGCTTTCTGTACCATTATTATATTGCGATTCAAAGGTACTTTCTACCAGTAGATCTAATCATGGACACTATTTTCCTCCACACATCTCACTGCAATTTCTTTCGGTAACTGACTGTCGGCGAATCAGATCGTCTTCTAAATATCATTTTCTTATTTATTTATTTTTTTTAGAAAATTCGAGAAGCGAGCCAGGCCTAACCTTTACAAACCTCTGCTGCTTGTTTCCGCTTAACGCATGGACACTTCTCCGTTTGTCTCAGACCAATTCTCCAACTTGCCATGTGTTAATAACCAGACAATCATTGACACAAGAAACTCATTTCTAAGTCCCTTACGTTGTGTTCGCATGAAGTACTGATCAGGTTAAATACGGATAAAGCAATTCTGTTATATATATGATGGGGAAGCCAAACGGAACAATTAAAAACAAAGATGATCTGAAATCCACAAGGAACATGAAATAATACTTCGAAACGCATTGTTAAATATTAGGTACTGACAGGTGGAAGTATAGATCTTTGGCACAAAGATAATAAAATAAAATTGGATGACCTAGTATCTGCAAGGAACAAAATCAGCTAGTGGTGTTTGGAGGTAGGCTTGTCCGGTGCCATAGCTCAGTCGGAGAAGCATCTGACCACAGACTACAAAGAACATTGGATGACCTGTAACGTTTGGGCATGGTTTATGGTAGGCTTCAAATCCCCGTCCGGCCATTCAGATTTCGGTTTTCCATGGTTTTCCGAAATCTCTACAGGCGAATGCCGGGAGGATAACCTCAAAAAGCCATGGCCGATCGTTGTCCTCAAATCTCTCCCGTTTCTAATGACCTCGAACTATGCATAAACATGATAAGTAAAATAGAGACTTCATTCTAAGCAACCGAGATTCGATCCTTAAAGAAAAACTGGCGGCTTCATCGATGCATTATCAAAAAGGAAAATACTGGAGGAGATAAATTCGACTGGTGCGTGGTGTTGATTCCTTCATGTTCTACCTTATTCTAGGAAGTCAAAAATGGATATACCGAACTTTATCTTCATAAATCCATAGCACGTGGTTCTCTCGCCATGATTAAGCCTTTCCTATCAGTGAAGAGGATTCAGTAAATATAAACTCTGTAGTAACGTCGAATTTTTTGTAAGGATTCTATCCTATCCTGATCTTTTCATACAGGACGCATTGCTGAAATAGGCTTTCAAGATGGCAATTTCCGATGCCAAATGTTTCGCAACAGAAATCACAAAATACGTTTCACCGAGGTTGGTGGTGAAATGGTTAGCGTTCTGGTCTCGCATTCGGGAGGACGCCGGTTTGAATCCCCGTCCGGGCATCCAGATTTGGGTTTTGCATGGTTTCCCAAATCACTCCAGGCCAAAGCCGGAATGCTCACTCAAAATGCCATGGTCGAATTACTTCCCATTCCTTTCCCCCCATCCTTTCCCGTCTCTAAAGACCTCGTTGTTAAGAGACGTTAAGCAGTTTAAAAAAAAAAAAAAATATGTGTCATTTTTTTTTTATTTCTCGTACATACCAATAGTTGGTCTAAAATATTTTGTACTAACCGTACATGGGTGATTCATTTTTTTAACCTAAATCTGGATGGGTGGATGGAGATTAGAACCCACATTTTCTGGAAAACTAGTACCCAGCGCTAAATTACTAAACATGGAATTTATATATATATATATATACTATATATATATATATATATATATAATATATATAATCGTCCGTCCGTTGAAATATAAAAAAAGTTTATTTTAACGATATTCTTACAATAATCGGCATCTTTTGTCATGGCTAAGTATTTTCTTATCAGGAAGCAGTCCGGAAGAAGCTCCATAGCACCTAGTGACACCTGGTTCTTTCCAAAGATGAAAAACATTCTCCGTGGTAGCATGTGCCTCTCTTGCAGGAGCTATTTACCATCTAGCAAAGCAGTGACGATGTAATCTAAGTAGCAGCTTTTCGAATGTTTCCGTCTGAAGGTAGACTATATTGAGAAGACAGAGTAGTCACTGATTTTTAGATACGTATTGAAGTGAATAATTTATCACAGCTGTCACTTTGCTTGTAAAACCCGCACCAGACCCCTTCCCCCCCCCCCCCCCCCCAATTCCTTCAGGTTAGAAAACTTTAGGATTCCCAAGCTACAGAACACGTCACGTTAGAAAACTGCGAATTGTGTTAGTTGTGTCGCTCTTGATTCTGCATACACATGCCCAATGATCGGAGAAACTTAAAGGTGCTATTTCATCGCTGCTAACTGCTGGATATAGGTTATTAGATACATAAATTCTGTCGAGTCTGTTTTTAGAGATCGAAGTCATGTGTGTGTGACCGATCTGGTTTCCATTCAATGCTTGAAACGTGTCTTTCAGGCCTCAACCTTCGATCATTTTTAACAAGTCTTGGCAGATATTAGGGCCTGGTCTTTGATCGCTTCCGTCAATTACACAGTTGAAGTCGCCTCCTGTTACAAGTCTGATAGGCTTCCTCGTAGTAAGTATGTAATTTCTGTTTTGAAGAATTCCGTTCTTTCGTTGGTGCCTGAGGGTGCATGTAAGTTGATGATGCATATGTCATTGATGCACAGTGCTACCCCCCTCCCGGAAGTAAGCTTCAGCTTTATTGTAGAAGAGCCCTTCCCTGATTAATATTGCCTTGAAGGTTTTACTATGGGGGTCCAAGTTGATTATCCAAATATTTCAAACTCGCTTGTTATCACTTCTTGTATGAGTGGGACATCTACTTGGCTTTGGCTAAGAAATTGTAGCAAAGAATGCAGCTTGATTGCGGTTGTTATGCGATTGATGTTAATCGTCGCTATTATTAAGACTTGGTTCATTATATTGATGTTTGAGCTTCGTTACCCGCCATCCGCGCTGGTGTCCAGCTGCAGCTGTTCCATATGTGGAGTCTATACTTGACCGTCCAGGTTTCCTGTTTACGGTTTCTGAAGTGATTGTTTCCTTGTGTTTTAGGCGCCTTGGTTTCGTTTGGAGTCCACCCAACCTCACGTACAACGAGTAAGAGTGAGCAGCGTCCTCACTTGAATTGCGTGGAACAAAACTAACACTGGAAATTAGTTCTGCCATTGGTCGGAGAACGTGGGAAATCACTACTGGACTTGATATAAAAAATGATTGTGCAGTTAGCGGATATTCATTATTAGTACGAATTTTCTAGTGGTGAGTGTTAACAACAATGGAAATCATCCTTCTCTGTTTGAAGTGAGAAGAAGGCAGAAAAGTTAAGGTTCTTATAGTTAAGTCATTCAACCACCACAGCTCTATAATTCTCGAAGCAACATTCTGAAATTCCGGCTAATCCACGACATCTTGCTCAAAGCCAACGAACTTAAAATTGATATTTTATACGAAGATACCGTTACGGATAAGACGATTCTAATATATCCTTTACCCTGGAGATGTTGTTCATTTATTTCCTTGGGTCTTTATGGCTCATCGACATCCATATCATTAGAGTAAGTAATGATATAGAATTCAACCATGTGCTTTTTGGGCAACCATCCCTAAATTCTCCTAAAGTAATTTAGGGAAACCATGGAAAGTCAAAATCTGGATGACGACTTGGGTATTTGAACCCGCGTTTTCTAGAATGTCAGACCCTTGCGTTACGGATGTACGAACTAATTACGTCACAACAAGGCAACATCCTTAAGATCTGTTCAATTATGTGAATAACTCTTAAGGTGGTTAAATTTATTACTTAAGAAAATCATTTTGTTTTTATGTACGAAGGGGAAATAATTGCTTTCAAACACTCATTTTTTTGCAATATCAGATAGTAATTAAAAGTTATTGGTCGCTGAGGTATTTGTGTTAATTAAACTTAACAGATGGTGTTGCTCACCATTTTCCAATCTGCTACAGAAATCTAAATAATAACATCAGAGCCAGATGCGAGGAAATGAGACAGAATATTATTTATATCCAAAATAAGAGACCTTGGATTTTGAACGCACTACACAATGATGAGGAACGAAAATGAAGGCCACTGCATTGCTAATAACTGTTTGCTCCTGAAACCAAATTAAATTCCGTAGGTGGCCGTAATTCAAAGCCCATTCACGTAAACATCAATAATTATGCTGTTAGCTAAGACAGTCATTAAGATTTAATTGATAATTTGAATTTAGCTCCTACCAAAAATTAGGATTTCAAAGTTGGTATGTGCGTTAACTTGTACTATACTATCTCAATTTTTAGGAAAGGGCGTGCCGTTGTCTTTTGTTTGAGACATACGAGCCGAAGAAAAATGAAAACATTTATTTTTTTACAAAACTAAACTTGAAATCGCCAAAAACTGATGGAAAACTTGTATTACAGCTTTTTGAGCAAACATCGTCTGGTTAAACGGATTAATGCTTTAAAAGACGCTAGTGTAACTTTGGAAATGAATCAGAATTTTTTTAAAAAGAAAAATTCTTTGTTACCGGAAAGAATACTTGAATGCAAAGAAAAGGAGGAAGTCTATTTGGAAAATACTAGTACATAAATTAATTGTTTAATGCTGTCTCATGAATCAGAAATATGTTACAATAAAATTTGAATCCCGTCATAAAACTGGAAAACCAATATGCTCGTGGTTCGAACTGAAAAGTAACAATAACTTCACTTATATTTGAGCCAAACAGACATAAAACATACGTTACCAAGGTAGAGATATTTGTCTGCCACTCCTGCACCAATACTGGAGGAAGCTGCCATGCGAAACCACTACCACAGTTTTTCTGACTTCATTTTATAAATATGTTAGCCGATGTGTTTTTGTTCCGGAGGCCTTGAGTCGTTTGCTGTAAAAAGAAGTTTGAAGGCAACTACATTTTGCTTCCTGAAAACTTGTGGAAAGTTTTGATTCAGTTTATCAATTTAGATCCATCGAAAGGCCATGATTCGTAAGGGAAAGTTAAACAGTAGAAGCAATCACAAGGCTATCAGAGTATCATTTAACACCCGTCACGTAATCTTTAGGTTTAAAGTACAATTTTAACAGGAATATTTACTTGCTGTCAAAATATGATTGTATTAACTACTGAACACCTGTATTCTCCTACACAAAAACTTCGTGTTCCACATAGTGAAGTAAAGTTTGCTATTCGACATTAGTTATTCTGAGGGTGGAGGATAAAATTTTGCGATTTGATAAAATTCGAATGCTTCAACGAATCTAGTGCTTAATAACTAAAAAAAAAATAATAAAGACCTAGCTAAATATCTTAATCTATCACAAACAACAAAGGAAAAGATAAAATTCTTTATAGGAAAAAATGGTATAAATGATTATGTGATACAAATGAAGCAGGTTGTCTGAACCTTGCGATCTTACTAAAATCTACACCAAAGCAATATGAGAAGGAGAAACACAGAGACATATGAAATGTGTTCTTACACAAGAATCTAAGAGGTAGTAGATAGATCATATCAGTACCGAGTACGTGTTCAGAAGAGCTGATGTGAAAATAATCTCATTGTAAAATACAAATCAAAGCAACTGTATATTTGAACCAAAAGTTTTGGAACAATCAGTCAACATCACGTTGGAGGCAATTGAAGAAGCTAAGAATTTTAAGGGTGGGGGGAGGGGGGGGGGAATCCAGTGGTCCAAATTTCAGCTTTCGGAAATTATTTAAGGCGAATTCTAAGTCTTTCATTTTTTTCAATTCATAGCTGTATTCTGTCCCCTTTCTTAGTAAAAAATAAGTACGCAATGAAAAAATCACCACATACACGCCCAAACACACCTTTTACCGACCATCTACGCTAGAAATAACAAGATTATTGAGTTTTAAAAAAAGTAAGTATGCTACTGGATGGAGCCAAAGATTAAGCAAAGATGTTAGAGAAGAGGTGGCCGGTTCCTGTTCATCGGGATCTAAAGATTCAAATGACTGATTGACCACAGAATACTTCACACAGCACAAGTTTTGCCAAAGGTTAAGGCTATAAGCCTGTAAGATTTGAAGTTAAAAGTTTCATTATTGTAATATGCAATTCTCTTTGTACGTCAGCTCTCCTTAAGGTAGAGTATATTGGTAAGAACGGTTTGTATTATACTTTTCAAAAGTCCCTGTTATTGCCCAGCGGGAGTAAAGTCGGGCACAGTGGAGCAGATTGAAGGTCGGTGGGCCTGTACGGAAGTTAATGACGGGTTCTGCCGAGGCCGCCAATCAGACCAGCTAGCCCTATTGAAACCTACACTGGTAATTAATTACAGGCGGTAAATTTGGGCCTCCCTGGCGACAGCGGCCACCTGATGCAGATGCCGGACAGCGATAATACCGGTAGTCGTGACCGCCAGGAGCGACAAGCACTTGTTGCAGGAGTTCTTGTCTCGACCAGGGTCTCGACAAGCGTCATTAAACAGGCATCGCGAACACGATCCACGATGAAAGATGACACATAAAATCAGCTGATCAGTAGTAGTACTTTTGAAATTGCTGTTAATCCTCAGCAAAACATTACTAAGGGGTGAAATAGCATCAGCTAGATACATATGTCGTTTTTTTCTATACAAAACGCAACATTTAACGTTGTGAAATGCAGATCATAAAATCATTTACACAACCAAATTAAATGATTTTGAGTGTTTGATCCCTCTCACATATTTTTCTTTCTTTCTTTTTCTTCCTTTCTTTATTTCTTCTCTCTCTCTCTCTCATTTTTTTTTTTTTTTTTTTACAAAATTCCTGCCTAGATATACTAAATAATTTAAAAAAATCTTCTAAAATATCCGTAATCCACTCGGACAAATAAAAAGTATGTGGTTATTGTCTTGTTTCGAAAAATGTAAATTTGGGGAGGTACTATTCCCCATAATGGATTCATTACTGTTAAACCAGATACGTTATATTGACCCTCATGATGTCAGTAATTTAGGTATACTTTAAAGTACATCAAATGATAAGCCTGAAATAATCATTGTTTTTATTTTCTTTTGCCTGTGAAAAACCCTTTTGGATGGTTAAAACTGCTGGCAAATTTAGGGGTAGAAACATTAATCAATTTAAAATTTTACAATTTGTTTCGTTGATTTTTATTACATTCTGTATAAAGCTAATTTTTTTTTTAATATTCTAATAACAACGGAGAGAGTATTGGAGTTTCTCTTTTAAGCCTCGATCGCTGGAGCACAGAATAAAACAATGGATTTCTTTGTGTATTGCAGAAAGCCTCAGTCGAAGTTACAGAATCTGTTTTCCCAGGTGTTTCATGCAGATTTCATGCATTCTTTAGCAAATCACAACATTTTTCCTCCCCGAATCACCAAGCCTGGAACTCAACTTTAAACCAAGCTTCAAAGGCAAGTATTTTTTTTTTTTTTTTTTTTTTGGGTAGTTGGTATGGGACTGAGAACAAGGAACTGGAAGGAATTCGGCCATAGAATTTTTGAAGGAAGCATCCCGGCATTTGCCTGGTGTGATTTTGGGAAACCATGGAAAACCCAAATCTGGATGCCCGGACGGGGATTCGAACCTGCGTTCTCCCGAATGCGAGGCCAAAACGTTAACCGTTCACCCACCACGCTCGAGAGTATTGGAAGCCATGAAGCAAAAAACAACGTAACAAATTATCGTTCTTTATTTTATGATATTTGGATTTAGACAATTGTGACCAGCTAAAAAAAGGAACAATACTTCGCATCAGAAAATACAAACACATACAATGCTTTATTTAGCCATAGTTATAATTTAGCAGCAAACACATTCAAGCAGTTATTACATATCCATCATTAAAAAATAAACAAATTAAAAACCTTATTTTGTATCAAACAAATTATAAACACTTGTATTGCATTATTGACCCATCATTAAAAACATATTTTGCATCGACCACTGTCAAGCATTTGTAGGGTATTAAAGTTTATAGGCCTATAAGTATTTTTACTTTAAAAAAACTTATTACAATAAATCAATCGTAGCAGTTAGTAAGTCACTATTATCTCTCGATGCAACGCTTCCTGTGCTTAGAGACAGGACTCAATATTCAGATCAAACTACCATTCCATATTTGCGTAGTAGAACCATTATGTAACGCACCGCTACCTATACCGTGATTTTATGAAGATGTAACTTGTATACTTTCTGTCTTGTCATTTCTGCAATAAACATCAATAAACTTAATAAATTGATTTAACTTTTAGTAGCAAATTTTTTCACTATATTACTTGCAGTCGCTCGCTAGAAACCGGCATTAGCGAACGGCAGGGCGAAGTGGGAGCGGACTCAAACAGAGAGGTAAGTATTATTCTCGCTCGTCATATTCGGCAATACGAAACCGCGAAAATTTTTCTATAGGCTCAAAAGATTTTTATGCTGATAAAACAACATAGCAGTCATCGGGGACTGCCGATAGAAGTGAAAATTTAAAATTATTAATATCATACGTGCAAAACGTCATACTTATTCCTTCAGAAATACTAAATAATAAATCATAATAATTCCGTGTGGACGTAATGACCTGGTGACAAGGTTTCTATTGGCTGCACTTTCCGCTCCTGTCTTAGCCGCCTTATCCTAACACGATAGTGCTACCAGGTGCAAGGGACCTACAGTTTAACTTCGAGTCTGAATTACCGAAGCATTCTGGCGTATTTCACATTACACAGCAAGCTATGCCAGATGTGGAGGTCGGGTTAATAGTCTATGAAAATTCCCGCCAAGACAGAGATTCGAACCGGAGACCTTTCATTCGCCAATCACGCATCTAAACCACTGAGACACCAGACCGCAACAGATATATAATTAATATTAGCATGTTGCTAATGTGAACTCATAAGATTTTACCCATTCAAAAATCGCCAAACGCGCATAAAGAAGTTTTCAATTAAAAAACTGAAAATCTACCTTATTCCACAACCCGAAGGTTGGTCGAATGTTTCCGAAGGAGATGTACCAAGCTATTGTGTGAGAGGCGAGATTTTTAGTTCCTTTTTTCAGGAGCGTATCTCGGAACGTCCCGGCGTAGCTCATATACTCAAATACAACTTCTAAAAATTCCTAATCATTGCGGGATTTGAACCCGCGACCCAGAAACAGAAGTAAGTGCCTTAACCCCTTGCTTTGAAGTACAGGGCTAGTCAAAATGATTGCAGCGATTTCACGATATTTCTTTTGGCTGTCCTATTATAGGTATGATGGTGGGGTTGGCTGTTATAAGACAAGTGGCTCTTCAAGTTTCGATTGCACTAAATTCAAGCTTCCCGTGGTGGCCGCAAGAGCGCTAGAGGGCAAGATGCCTGAAAGTGAAAAAGCGTACTTTGTTCTGGAATTTCATTCGACTAAGTCTGTGGCAACTGTTCAGCGACACTTTAGAGCAAAGTTCTGCAAGGATTCCCCGCATGCTAACACCATTCGGCGTTGGTATCAACAGTTTAAAGACACGGGATGCCTTTGTAAAGGTAAATACCGGGTCGCCCTCCTGTGTCTGAAGAAACCTTTGAACATGTGCGCACCAGTTACGTTCGTAGCCTACAGAAGTCTACTCCTCGAGCGAGCAGGGTATTAGGTATTCCACAGAAGACCGTTTGGAGGATCCTTCGGAAGCGACTGTGTATGAAGCCTTAATACAAGCACTGTCGCACAACGATGAAGTGCGTAGTTTTCAATTCTGTGCCCATGTCTAGAACAAAACGAAACATTCGCAGAGAAACTTGTGTTTAGTGATGAGGCCATTTTCGTGTGAGTGAAAAAGTGAACAGGCACAATGTGCGCATTTCGGGGAAGCGAAAACCCCCACGCTTATGTGAAGGACGTTCATGACTCTCCCTAAATGAACGTGTTTTGGGCGATCTCACGAAAGAAACTTTAAGTGCCTTTTTTTCTTTAATGAGGTGACGATCACAGGGAAAATCTATCTGCAAATGTTGCTGAATTGGCTCATGCCACTTCTGGAAGCTGACAGCGAAGATTTCATTTTACAGCAGGACGGTGTTCCACTCCATTTTTCTCTAGTTGTCCGTGATTTCCTAAACACCAGGATTGGTCGTGCTTGGGACGCTGATCGTCAGCTGATGTCATGGCTTCCTCGTTCCTCTGACCGAATCCCATGCGACTTCTTTGTTTGAAGTTTCGTAAAAGACACAGAGTTAGTGCCTCCAGTATCAGTTGATCTGCCAGACCTGCGGGTTCGCATCACCAATGAATTTTCTCTCATAGACAGAGACATGCTGCTTCGGATATAGGAAGAACTCGATGATAGACTTGATGTGTGCAGAATCACTAAAGGTGCACACATTGAGTATCTGTAGACACTTAATAAACTTTCACAGTTTGTTTATATATCTGCGTAATCTTGTAAATATATGACAAAAAATAAATCTTTAGTAATTTTCTGAAATCATTGCAATCATTTTGAAAAGCCTGTATATGTGTGCTAACCACTATCAAAATCTGATAAAAACTGTGGGATTGTATGAACAGCAGTTACATAAATTAAGATGAGGTGTGAAAGGAGGAGAGGGTTTAGGTTTCTTTAAATCAAACATCAACAGTGTTTTTCTAATTGTTTTAAAGTATACATACGCAAAGTTCTATCAAAATCGGATAAAAACTGTGTGTTTGTATAAAGATTTTGCGAAAAGCGTCCAGCGCGCATATTATACGCACAACAGGTGGCACGGGTAGCGTGATGGCAACGCGCCCAACAGGTCGCTTATTGCTAACCTAGATTCGGAAAATAATAGAAATCTGAGATAGACACTTGTATCACAGATCGTATTGCTTACACATAGGCTGGGCGTTGAGTTTCAAGAAGCGACTGTCATCAATATTGATCAACTGGTTAAGGTAGATAAGAGCCGTGAGCTGTGAACTACTGTGGTGGCTACGCGTCCCGAGAACAGCGGGCCCTGTTGTCGGATGGGTTGGGAGTGCGTTCCACTTCCTGGTGCGGTGGTGTGCGGGTGACCTCGCTCGTATTGTAGTGGTGGCATTTACGGCCAATCCGAGCGCGGGTGGCACAGCACCGGTGTCGGATTGCCCGCACAGAGTTCACGACCTCACCGCAGAAATACGACGTCGTCTCTGCCGCCGCTGCTCGCATGAATCACAGAATTATTTTTCCCCAGCTCCTATATTCCGCTCCCAGCCACCGCGGCAGCGTTATGCTAACCATTTAGATATAGTAGAGTATATTGTCACGCAATTTGCCACTCGCATTCAAACGTCCAGCCCCACATTGCAACTTAACTTCGAATGCAACACCTGGCGAACATTTATCCTTGAGAGAAATTCTATAAGTGTCGTTCATCACAGGTAATACTGTTGTTAACTACGGTTAATTCCACATCGAGGCAGATGAATGCTATTTATACCCGTTAAAACTCCTTCACTCTCTTAGATATGTTACGCTCAAAGACTGCAGACACTCATTGAGCGACATATATGACCAGAACGCGTTCTGGTTTCTTTAAAAGGGAGACAACACGTTATTCGCGTTATGGCAAATGCAAAAATAAAGCTATAACGCGTTGTTGCTAACTCAGAAAGGCCACAACGCAAAATTTTCTTCTGGTCCAGGTTCCAGATCTTTTTTTTTTTTTTGCTTGCTGGACCGATTTGTCGTGAACACAAAGAGTTAGATACTGATAAGCCACAACGTGTGGTTGCCGTTTTCAAGATTTCAAGAAACCTGAACGCGTTGTGTTCGTTTTTTGTTTTTGTTTTTTTTTTTTCGATCTTTGAGAATAATTGATACACTGTTTGTTTCCTCCCTCACAACCCCAGCTTCAAAGGAAAACTTCTATACTTCATTAATCCCCAAATCTAAATTTACAGTCATGGTCCTAACTTACCTTCAATATCAGATTGTTAATGTTTTCAATATTCACCCAGTATGTTGAGATTTGCTGCCCCGTTACTATAAAGTGAGAATGTTGAGAAATATTAAATATTGGGAGAATTTGAATTGAATATAAAGAAGCAAGAGTAGTGTTCTAAAATTTAACAGAAATGATAGCAATAACAGCAGATTAGATATGAAAATAGTCTCAGACGTAAGTAAAATTACAGTTCATAATAGATGTAAGACAAAGGCAAAATTGTAATTAGAGTCTCTTAGAAAAATAGATCTCTTCTGTTCTCTAATATTGACTTAGGTCTTTCCGGTATGAACGTTTTGGAATTAAGAGGACAATAAAGACGATACGAAACTATTTGAAAATGATCGCCCAGGAAAGAAGTTTTCGAAATAACATCACAGAAAGAGAGGACAGTATAGTGGACCACATTTAGCTCGAGGCAGGACTTTCTTCTTTGAACTACCAACTTATACCAACCTTCGCATTCTCACATATCATTTATCTTAATCTTTGCTTTGAAAGTGTAAAGATTAAGAGCAGCTTTGATGGATGAACGGTTTAAAATTTTGGAGGAATTTTGTTTCGATTTATATTAAAAATAACTGTGGATTATGATCACAAAGAGCTTCTTTGTCTGAGTCAAAGTTACACTGCGTCCAGTTTTCAAAACGTAGTGAAATGAACTCAAAAACACCGCACAATAAAGCTAGCATCCATTTTTTAACCTTTGATTTTCGAGTGGGGCAACCTGATGTTGGATGCTGAAAATAGATTCGAACCTTTTTTTTTTCCTTACGGGTTTATGTTTCGTCGACGTCGAGGTGATTAGATGCGGGATTAGACTGGGTACAAGGATTGGGAAGGAATTCGAAAATGTCATTTTAAAGAAACCATCCCGGCATTCGCCTGGAGTGATTTGGGGAAACCATGGAAACCCAAATTTGGATGGCAGTGCGGCGATTCGAACACGCGTTCTCCAGAATGCACGCTCGGTAGATTCGGATCTGCAAACTGTATTCTGATATTTTGTTATCATTATTTTTTTGGATTGCCCCTTAGTACGGAAGCAAATTTAAGAACTTATTCACCGTTTGTGCCAGGGCCGGATTTAGGCGTTGTGGGCCCCTAGGCTATACATGTGATACATGTGGTGCCGGCCCCTTCTGTCGGCAGTGGCCCCAAAAATTTATGGGCGACCTTTTTTTAGGGTTGTGTTGCGGGCCCCCTCTTTGTTGTGTGGGCCCCCTCTGTGGTGAGGGCTCCTCCTTTGTGATGCGGGCCCCCCTTTTTGGTGCGAGCCCCCCTCTGTGGTGGGCCACCCCTTTGTGGTGCGAGCCCCCATTGTGGTGCGGGCCCCCCTTTGTGGTGCGGGCCCCCCTTTGTGGTGCGGGCCCCCTCTGTGGTGCGGGCCCCCCTTTGTGGTGCGGGCCCCCCTTTGTGGTGCGAGCCTCCATTTGTGGTGCGGGCCCCCCTCTGTGGTGCGAGCCCCCTCTGTGGTGCGGGCCCCCCTTTGAGGTGCGGGCCCCCCTTTGTGGTGCGTGTCCCCTTTTGTTGTGCGGGTCCCCCTTTGTGGTGCGAGCCCCCCTCTGTGGTGCGGGCCCCTAGGCCACATCCTAGGTAGCCTATGCTTAAATGGAACCCTGGTTTGTGCAAAGCACTTAGTCAAATGCGGCATGTCCCTAGTATTGCACAACCTTCGTGTTGCGTGCTCTGGTTTCTCGGTCGTAACACGTGCGGTATGACGCAGCACCTTCTTCCCTCGTGCCGTATGACACACTCGGTATCTCTGGCCCGCCATCGCAGACCGCAGTCACGTATCTGGCTGCCTCCTTAATGCACGCCCGCGCAGATATATCGGATGTCAATGAACCGAGCGGCAGCCACCGACTACAATAAGCGCGTGTTCGGCTCGCGATGTGGCCGCATACGTCTCGGACCAAACCGGTATCTCACGAGGCGTGGTTGTAATGGCCACCGCTTCAAGTAATTGGCGCTACCAGCAAGGCCAGGGCTGACGGGTATAACGCGTGTTAGTTACGGCACCTTCCTGGGTCAGTACACACGCACACATATCACATTGTGCAGTGCCGTTATTCGCGATCAACTGGATCATGCCCCGTTATCAGGGTTGCCAACGTCGAGAGGATACGTGAGACTATAGTGCGGCATCAGTTTCTGAGTGTTCAAACTCTATAACCTAAATCCAATACCGACTGCAGCTTATTAATTAAAACTAGTGATCGCCCAGCGATCGAAATTCGACCGTAATTCATTACGTTGTTTAGTTTCTTTCATGAAAGAGTAATAATCTAGTAATTCTCTGCATTACCCATAAAATTAAAACGGTACACTCCACGCGGACTGTATGCTAAATTTTAGCTTCTAATCTAACCATAGCAAATGATGAAATGTATTTATCGATGGTTCATTTAGGCCGGAAAACTGCTTTAGCTTCATGAAACATGCGCAATAAATGTATGTATCCAAATAATTTCGTCATTTTGTGTGTTCACTATTTAAATTTGGTCTATTAACATTTTGAATTTCACGCAAATAAGTATTCCTTATTTCTTGTCTCTCTCTCTCTCTTTTATGAAATTACTGAAATTAAGAAATCAAAAGACACTTAACCAAAGTTTAACATTTTAAATAATCAAATGACCATATAATATCTGTCAGAATCGCTACATTCCTTTCCAAAGTATTCCTTTCATAACTTCAAACATTAATCTCTACTTTATCCGAGTCCTTCGTTTTGCCAAAGACCACAGAGTGTCTCAATGCGGGGAATTCACGTAAGAACGTTGGCTCCGGTCCTATTTCACGCGCACACTCGTTTACAAATAAATTTTTTATTTTAATAATCTATTTGTAACATGTATTAACTATGCTTATTATATTTTTGGGTGGGATGAGACATTCTCCACCAGTGAAAAACTGTTACTGACCTGTTGAAATTTGCATTAACTGTTTCCTTATAGTGTCCTCTTCACGTTTAGCACTCTCCTTTTCCGGAAAAGTCGCCACGAATTAAATTAAAAATGCCGAAATATGGGATGCTCCGCAACCGCGAAATGTTAGCAGCACTGTAAAAATAACACAAAAATTATCGGGATCATATCAACCTAAATAGTTTCTTTTTGTCATAGTGATCATGGTTAGGTTGAAATTTGGCCTGGACCAAGAGTTAAAAGTTTACGGGAAATTCGTTCTGTGCAGCCCATGTCGCAAATCAGAGACAACCTGCGCATTTGTTTACAACTGAAGCAATCGATTATCTCTGACTGCTTATATCGATTCCAAGGTTTGTAAAATATATTATATATAATTTTAGCTTCCTGTATTTCTTTAAGTTTTTCTGTTCGCCCAATATTCTCGCCGCTAGGTTCGCAATCTACCAGCCATCGAAATGTTGCTTCTTGCTTCTATATAAGTTCAGAGATTAATTTCGACTTTTTTTGTTTCACCAAAGAAGACAAAGTAAGGCCGCCAGCTGCGCCATCTACCAGCCATCTGAGCGAATTACGTAGGCGAGCGAGCGTTTTATTTTACTTAATTTAATGTATTTGTAACGCACATTATATATAGATTTTAGCTTCCTTCACTTCTTCTCCATATAACCTTTAACTATTCCAATTCTGACACTTCTCCGTGCGCGCAATATTCTTAAAAATGTAACATAAGTTTTCGCTTAGCGTATTAATATATAGATGACGGCAATAACAGGAATCATACATTGCTGCTTGTGGATTGTGAAAATTATACTGTCCTCCAATATGCGTTAAACGTGGGTTTCTCTTCATTTCAGTTGTAAAAATATTTAAAAAATCATAAAAACAAAGATTTTTTGAAATTGAACAGTAATGTCTAGACTCACATATAAACATTCGTAAGATCGCGAGATCGATTCTCGGTAAGTCCGTCAATATTTCGATTTTACAAGGTTTTACAAAACAACTTCTAACATTGTGGTTCCTTGAAAGACTCCATTTCCGAAATGCTTCCTTTTCCTTGACACCAATTCTTTCCCTTCTCCAATAACCAAGATGTTTCCCAGCCGTAATCCTATACGAATATGTACATTAAACGTGGAGTTATTATATGAAATCTTTACAATCAATAAATTAGAAGAATGAACTGCGGTGTATACGTCATAATGAATTCAGACTGGAAGTGTGCACGTAAAGGGCTGTTAAGGAATCTTATAATTAGTGCTAAACCTCTCAACAAATTTTCGTTCCGCTGAATTATATAAAAAACAAGCGGTTATCCGCGACTTCGTACGCGTGGATTTAGAATTTGATTGCTAGAATTGGATACACAAAGCTGAAAGTTTCCTAAGAAATGTCGGCATAATATAACGGGAACGCTATCGATATACCATTCTACCGTCGAACCAGTCTCATTTATTCATATCGGAAAAAAGTATCCTATTTCGTTCCTAATGATATAAAGTATTTCGGTATACATATATAGTCATTAAAAAAAATAGACGGAGACTTACTTTCGCATATATAATATTATTAGTTTAGATCACACAATAACTGCTTGTGGAACCAGTAGACCCTGAATAACGTAAATGCTTAGGGCACTATTCTATCGCCAAAGATTTGCCAGAACATGGTATCCTTACTACAAAATCCTAGACTTGGCTCAAACTAAGAAAAATCAATTCATAAAAAATTTTGCTCCCAGTGGGGTTAGAACCCGAAGCCACACGGGAGTTTACTTTTTTAAAAAAAAAAAAAAAAGCAAGCACGCAACCACTACGCTACGTTGCCATCGATCTGCAACGTTAAGCATTACAAAGACATATAGATATTATGCGTTTGTCTTTCACAGTTCAGATAGTTTTCATAATTTAATGACAATATGTTCTTATCTATACAGAATATGGTATCCCATGTCCATCCTAATGTCAAATAGCATCTCCTTGTCAAATTTCATCACGATTGGAGTAGCCATTTAGTCCAAGAAACGTAACAAACTGATAAACAGGCAGAGTTACTTTCGCATTTATAATATTAGTGTAGATACGCTGATTGAAGGCCTTTGATCAAACCATACTTCTTTATAGGAAGGTTTAAACAAATGGTTGTTACAGTAATTTACGTTTCAGAGACACAAATTCAGATAGACAAATACATGTGAGGCTGGAAATAGTTTTAATGGCTTGATGAAATCGGGGCATGGAAGATAGAGTTGTGGTATGACGTTCAAGAGAACCGTGGTTACTGTTTGGTGGCTGTATAATCAAAGTTCACCTCTGATAATTAATTTACTAGTCCATGTAGGCCTATACAAATTTAAGAGCTATACACAAGGAACAGCTCAACGAGAAGCCAACTGAAGTTCTTAATGCTTCATTTCGCGGTGAAATGTAATCGTTGCCATATAGATTCAAAGGATTTTATGCATTGAATTAGGCCTACTTATTGCCATATACACGAAGCACAGACGCACAAGATTAGAGGAGAAATATTTAAATAATATAAACAGGTACATCATTCAGTTAAAACTCAATCGTAAATATTCGCGTTTTATTTTTAACGTACTACCATTTAAAGATTGAAAAGTTAAAGTGCAGAAAATATACTAAGAGAATAAATGAATCCACCAGTACTGTATCATATTCACAGACAAAGTAATATTCAGTAAATAATTTGAAATTATATTCAATCGTATTTTAAATTCGCAATGAAATTAGTTTATCAATCCATTGATAAATGGTTCAAGTTAGTTCTTCAGTAACTGTGTTTATTCTCTCAAATACTGGAAAGGTACTTGCAGACGAGATCGACTAATTATTTCAGTACAACAGAAGATTCTGTAGTAAATATTGTCTTGTAATATTTCGGCCCTCCAATTTCGCATTTTATTTCAGTAAAATAATCCATTAACCCTACAAACAGAATGAGCTCCTACGATGTATCGGTTTACAGTTCACCACTGCTGGTCCGTAGATTAAAAACTTAATAATTTTATCGAATGGTCCATATCATACTTTCAAACAATGCATTATCCTAATTAATCTCGACTATGGCTGGAGACAAAGACACCATAATGCTAATTAGATACCATTCATGAAATCAAATAACAGTAATAATTAAAAATAATTAGAAAGTATGAAAATCGCCCTGTTTCACTGCAGCAATAGTTTCGTTAAGTTTTAGTTATCAGCCTAAAGCTGTTGTTACTGTACGATCTAAATTTTATAAGCATAAT
>JARYHS010009186.1:76515377-76682517 GCA_031002005.1 Vandiemenella viatica | reverse complement strand
ATTTTACCGACCCGCAGTTTGCTTGTGGCGGGGGAGGAGGGGAGCAAACCTTTCCCACAGGTGGGTGGTGTACTGAGACGGGTAACGGGTGGTCGACTCTCCTTACCACAGATCGTTTTGCATATTGTGGTCTGGCAGCTATTAATGTCGCATGAATACCGCGAGGCATCTGCCAGCCAGCAAATTGCGACTCCGTGGTATGCGTCAGCCGCACTACCGTCATAAAGGACGTGAATGTCAACATCTTTTATATAGTCGATCTAACATAACTTGCTAATAATAACAACAGTTAAAATTTTCTTAGTCGCTGGAATATCATACCGAGCGTGGTAGGTGAGCGAGAGGACGCGGGTTCTAATCCCCGTCCGGGCATCCAGATTTGGGTTTTCAATGGTTTTCTCAGGTCACTCCAGGTAGATGCTACCTTCAAAAGGCCATGGCCGATTGCTTCCCGTTCCTTGTCCTCATTCATTTCCGCCTCTAATGACTTCGACGTCGGCTAGGTGCAAAGCCATAAGCAAAAAAAAAAAAAAAAAAAAAAAATGGAACGCCAGATGCCAATTTTGTATTATCTTCTTGTTCTGCGTTTTCGAACCATACAAACACGCGTTTTAAAAAAATTCTAACGCGAAGAAAGAATCAAGCATTTAGAACTGATTTTGGAATAAACGGCTGGAATATGGAATTGCCCAAATGTTTATTAAATTGATGGAAGAATTCTTAACCCTGGACCTAACATTTGGGAGGATGCGCGTCAGAATACCGGGCAGGCAATTTAAATTTTAGCTATAGATGGCTCTCCGAAATCACTCCACGTCAATGACAAGATAGTTCGTTCAAAAAGGTGAAATTCCTTGTCGTCCCTATTCACCCATTTTCTCCCGGCTCTAATGATCTTGATGTTGTAGAGCTGTAAAGCCCTAAGAGCAAAAAAATCTAAGCTCTACGTCATTGCTCCATAAATCCTTGCCAGGTCATTGCTCCAAGAAGTCGTAAAGGAGAATATCTTACCATTTTATACTAAATTTCATTTACAGTAAATTCAGTGTATAATTTTTTGGAACTATCAACAGGTAGCAATCTAATTCATATAAAACAGCCGTCGTCATTGGAGGAAGCTTAAGAATTATTTTCTCTGATTTAATCGAACAAGTTCTGGTATGGAATTCTGAAATATTTCTTTTCAGTATCATCTTAATTTGATCTACCTCCGATATATTGCTACGCCACTCGTGGCTTTTCCTCCAAGCCATCTACCGTTGTTTTTCGTTGTCATTAGTGGTTGTAGGTCATTTATAAATCAATGTGGATGGTATACGTCACAGACATGGCCAAGTCGTTCATTTGAAACATCCCGTCTTTTTATCCCACCAGTGTGGGTCAGAGCGCTGAAGCGACGCACATTGCATCGGAGAGGTAGAATGAGATATAGAACGAACCCAGGCCCCCAGAACTGGCCGTCCTTACTACGATTTTAGGCATTTTTATGCTGCCATCAAGGCAAATGCTGGGACAGTCCTTAAAATTCGTCTCACAACTCAAACATTTTACCAAAAAAAAAAATTACTCGAGCATAGTTAGACTTCATTTCCCCTATTAGTATGTACAAAATTCATGGCGTCAGCAAGGGCATACGGCTGTGAAACCCAAGCTCCAAATTTTTCAATGACGACGATAAGTAAAACTCATCAAAGGAAGGGAAATGTACGGAAAAGGTGGTGAAGAAGAAGAAGAAAATGACAAAATCATTCGACAATAAGGATTCATACAAGAAATCGATATTGTTTGACGACTTATTGTATAAAAACTGACCTTAGCTAACGTAGTAGCTTTGCAGAGTTGAAACTTAAACTACCATCAACTTCCAAGATAACGGCATAATTGAGTTTTGGATATACAGGGTGGGGCATTTAATATGTTTTCTGGAAATATTTCGGAAAGAAAGCATTTTAACAAACAATAGCCTATATAAAAAATAATCGTACAGTAGGGGGCTACAATTATGTGATATTGGTTTTTTCACAGGTGGCGCTGTTGTCGTTACAACAAGGTCAACTTAATTCTTTTAAATGGGAACCCCTATTTTTATTTGAAGATTCCGATTCTTCATGAAAAAATAAAAATAGTTTGCAGAACTCACTTTTCTGTTAGCCTCACAGATGGCGCTGTAATCGCGAAAAATGAATATTCGCGTTTTTTGTTTATAATTTTAATTATTGTTTAAATAATTACATGTAATTTTAATTCTGTAAACATGGAAGGTAAATTTAAAGGATAATGACGAAATTGATTTTTTAAATGCTTTTTCTTACTTATTTGCAGCCATGTCTACAGCAGGTGCTCAAAAAGATGACCATTTACTTCCAGACATTTTCTGACCCTTTGCAGAAATGATGCCTGAACAGCTCGAAGTGTGTCAGAAATGTCTGGAAGTAAATGGTCACCTTTTTGAGCACCTGCTGTAGACATGGCTGCAAATAAGTAAGAAAAAGCATTTAAAAAATCAATTTCGTCATTATCCTTTAAAATTACCTTCCATGTTTACAGAATGAAAATTACATGTAATTATTTAAACAATAATTAAAATTATACACAAAAAACGCGAATATTCATTTTTCGCGATTACAGCGCCATCTGTGAGGCTAACAGAAAAGTGAGTTAAGCAAACTATTTTTATTTTTTCATGAAGAATCGGAATCTTCAAGTAAAAATAGGGGTTCCCATTTAAAAGAATTAAGTTGACCTTGTTGTAACGACAACAGCGCCACTTGTAAAAAAACCAATATCACATAATTGTAGCCCCCTACTGTACGATTATTTTTTATATAGGTTATTGTTTGTTAAAATGCTTTCTTTCCGAAATATTTCCAGAAAACATATTAAATGCCCCACCCTGTATAACGAGACTGCTGTGTCAGACTCGTACAATGTTTTAAATAGTAACAATAATTCATATTGAAAGCGCTGGAATATTTTGCTCTATAGTATTTTCGCTTTATGCCTGGAAGGAGACACCTGTAACGGCGGATGCGACCCCTTTCGTACCTGGGCTCAATGGCAACATATTTCACAATAGGGAGTGAAGGCCCGCTAATCTCCGGCAGGTGCCGGCCTAACTGAACCTTCTCCGGTCAAGTGAATGATTCGGCTGCACAATCTATTGTGCCGCGAGATGAGAGATACCCGCACCTATCGAAAAAGCATGGCAGATCGAGGTGTGAATCATGTGACTGCGAACTCCCAATCAACATGAACGTTACAAAATAGTGAAAAGCTCTTTGGTGTGTTCTGGGTCCACATGTCTTACGAGCCCACGGATTGGATTTCGTCGGAGCTGGAAGGGATTCCGATGCAACATCGAGAGAGAGGGTCGTTTTCGGGGAACCTTGCGGTGGTGTCTGGCGGACAGAGAGGTCAAGCCATCGCCCGATCATCGATTACGCCTAGACTTATAACAGTACGGTTTGAGCCATCTCTGGCTTGTGGTAAGTACCTGTTGCTATTGTCTGAAGGAAGCGACGCTTCACCACTGCTGTATAAACGGTAAAGACATTCAGCCATTAAAAAGAACTCAGTGTTGCGCGTTCCTCGACCCGACAACGCCTCTGAGCAGAATATCACTCTCCGACAATGTTTCTGAGCGTGTTAATAGCCGTGAGCATCCTGATTTGATACGGGAAGACTTATTTTAAGTCCAGGACTTAATGGCACCTTGTTTGAATTCATTTATGTAAGCTTGTATTTGTGAACAGCTTTATAAATAAGCATCTTGATATAGTGCTTAAAATCCACATAAAATATGTCACTGTTGTTTGTGTAAAGTTAACGTCTTATGCCTCATATTGTAAGACTTGGTATTACTTTTGTTTGAACCCTTGATTTTCATGTATTAAATTAACTATAAAGTACACCGACGTCTGTAGGCAATTAATATTGAATTTGATTAAATCTGTCAAGGTATGACTTTATTAGTGATGCAAGATAGCATATCACTTTGCACCCTCTTCCTATTTGATAAAATCAAATGATTAAAATTACTAAATTGACAAGATTAACAAAATCATTAATATCAACATTAGTAAAATGATAAATGGAATGCAAATACAAATAATTACCCAGAAAACCCCTTCTACTACCACAGATAATAATGATAGATCTGAAGCTCAAATTTTTTGATATGCCACCGCTGTGGGAGTATGATTAAAGAGGTCATCGATATGAGAAACAAATAAGATATTGCGTCCACATACTACCCACAACCAAGTATCGTAATACACAACAGTCTGGTATTGGAGGTAGAGTGCCCAGTTTCTTTTCTCATTTCCAAATACAACCCAGTAATCCTACCGGGTAGCTGAACGTGGAATCCGTACCAAGAAATATTTCTGGGGTACTTCACAATACGCAGCAAATTGTGCCAGATGTGAAAGTCGGGTTAAGGGCCTTTGAAAACCCAAGCTGAGACCGGGATTCGAACCGGGACCTTGCGATCTCCATTTAGAACCCTTAAACACGGAGCTACCAGGCCGCTCACACAACCGGTGACTTGGACGTAAATTGTCAGAGTAAAGAAAGCCATCGAGCGCGCAGTTTCAAATGAACCCGTCAAGAAGACACAGGTACAAACCGTAGGTTCTCATTGTCAGTGGTTTGTGGTAACGCCCCGCTAATGTACTTTACGGACCCTCTCACGGATGCACTCTCAAAAATGTGATATTAGACGGAAGCCGTGTAGTGTTTGCCCGCAGCATTAGCCGAGAAGTGGACCGCTCCTAACGGAGGCCCTGCCGTAAACACCTTAGCACCCCGCCGTCAAGCGGCGTCGTCCACACACGCCTTTGTTCCTCGCGCGTCGCCGGAATGCGTCGCGTCCGCGACGGAGCAGCCAGCGGACCACCGTTAGGCCCTCTGTGTGACAGACCACCGGTGTCGCACCGTTATACGCACTGCACAATAGGACCAGCTGGGCGGTCTAATAGCTGACCGTACTCGCCCGGCGTGGGCTGACTGCATGTTTTTCGTGACGAGAGTCACAAGCGACATCTGGCCGTGCTCCAGTGTTTTGATTATCCGTAGTAATGTTCAGGTGAGATGTAAACGGGACGGTTTCCCTTGGGTGAAAATGTGTGATGTTGAATGTTTGGATGGTTATGATGTTTTGTGTTTTTACTGTAGAGTGGTGCTCTGTTTTGGTTCCCAGATAAATGACTGAAGAGGATAAAGCCCAGTGAACGCCCATCCAGGTCTACTTTTCCGTAAAACACCGAGGGTCCAATTTGCAGGGACCAGTGCTATTCATTATTCTAATGAATAATTGTGTTGGTTGTTTACTATCAGAAATTAGATTTTTTGTAGATGACATAATCTTATATATAAAAATCAATGTTTGTTTGTGGGTTTGTTCGTCTTCTATGCATTCCTATACCATTTATCAGATTGCAATGAAACTTTGGAGAGTTTTCGAGTGAGCGTCTGCGAAGGTTCCTGTGAAAAAATTTTTTTCCAAAAAGTCACCCCCTATTCCCCATAACACCCCATAATTTAGGCAAAACCACATTTTTTATCCGATTTAGATAGGATTTTGTACACTTATACTTTAAAACAAACATAAAAATACTGCCTACATACGGTTTCCGAATATTAATCCCCTCGCCCCCTTTCCACCACCATAATTTTTTCACCCCATAATTTAGGCAAACCACATTTTTTATCCGATTTAGATAAGAATTTGTACACTTATACTTTAAAACAAACAGAAAATTACTGCCTACGTATGGTTTACGAATATTCATTTCCTCGCCCCCTTTCCACCCCCATAATTTTTTCACCCCATAATTTAGGCAAACCACATTTTTTATCCGATTTAGATAAGAATTTGTACACTTATACTTTAAAAAAGAGAGAGAAATACTGTACACATTAATTTCACAAAAACCCAATCCCTTTCCTCTCTTTCCACCACCTTAATTACTCCCTCTTCCCCATAATTTTAACAAACCCGCAAACCGTTCGTCCGATTACGGTGAAGCTTTGGTGAGTTGTCGAAGGGATGACAGAGAAGGTTCCTGTCAAAAAAAAAATAATTAAAAAACCCACCCCTCCTCCCCATAATTTAGACAAAACCACATATTTCATCAGATTTCCATGGGAATATGCACAGTTATACTTTGAAACAAACAGAAAAATACTGCCTGCATATGTTTTCCAAAGCGCATCCCCTCTCACCCTTTCCAACTCAAAATGAATGAAACAGCAGTTTAAAATTTATGTGTAAATATTTTTTCATTTAATCTATGTGCCTATTCAAGTCCAGTAATAGTGAAGCATTGCCGGGTAAGCTAGTGCTATATAAAAGGATCAAAACGGTGGATGACTGTAAACAGCTGCACGATGAGCGGGACAGGATATCTAATTGGATTAGTAAACATGGGATGAAAATAAATGCAAAGAAGAGCCAGCTTTTTAGATACACAAATAAAAAATTGAAGGTTGATTACGATTATAAGGTATGGAAGGAATTGCTTGTTCAAGACTTGAAATGTATATATCTTGTCATTACATTTGATAACAAGCTAAACTGGGCAGTATACAATGGACAGGTAGTAAAGAAAGGTTTCTAAATTCTGCACTTGTTGGAGATAGTGCCGAGGGGATGTACAACAGAAGTAAAGGAATTTGGTTACATAACTTTGGTCAGACCATTGCTTGAATATGGCAATGTAGTATGGGACCCACATTTTGAGTATCAAATACAGGAATTTGAGAGGGTGCAAGAAAGGGTTGCTAGATTTGTTTCTAGAAATTATCGCAGAATGCAATCAGTAACAGATATGATAAAAGAACTGGATTGGAATTCATTGCAAGACAGGAGGAGGGTGAAGAGGGTCATGTGAGTGTACAAGGCGTATATTGGTGACGAGGCATGGAAAGATATAGGTGTAAGAATTGAAAGTAATGCATGGAAGGAAAAAGATGACCATGACCACAAGCTGGCACTCGATTTCAGGCACAAGGGTGCAGGAAGATTTCATTTTTTGGGTAAGGGCGTCAGGGATTGGAATAAGTTAGAGAAATGATTTACCAAAAACGTTGAAAGAATTTAAAGTTAAAATTTGTAGAGGGCAAACGTAGGTAGGCGTAGGAAGGGAGGAAGATGGGCGTGCAGGGAAATTGCCACCGGAGCGTGAGCTCCATTGCAATTTAATTAAATATTATTATCAATTTTAAGTCCTTGTCCGCCAGGTGAATCACCGTAATGAGTGTCGTATGTCGTCATTCCATTAGAACACTTGTATTACGTCTAAACCCGTTTCACCCGGCTTTGAAGTTACCGGTAGGTGTAACGCAGTCATAGAAGGTACCTGGAGAACTAACCCACCTAAGGCTCAGTCTGGGCACTCCACAACTAGGGGTTGGAATCCAGCAATGCCGGATTTCACAATCCAATATAATGGTCTCCCTGACATAATGATAATAACTAGAATTTGATTTAAAACAAAAATGTAAAAGCGCAAGGTATATTTAAGGCAGTCTAGAAATTTTTAAATTAATTTTGCTAGCTAAAATATTGTTAACTATTGATTTCTGTTGTTTAACATTAAAGTTGATTTATTAATTCAGATCACTAGATGTTTGTTACTTAATTATATAACACTTTAAAAAGTTGGTAAGTTATTTAAAAAGTCTTTTATTTATGGTCGTTTCAATTAAATGATATATGCAATTATTTTTCAAACTGATGTGATTTACTATAAGGCTATAAAGTTTTCTTAATTCTTACATGTTTGATTATTTACTTAATAACTAGAATTAGATTTAAAACAAAATGCAAAAACGCAAAGTATATTTAAGGTATTAAAATTAATTTTGGTAACTAAAACATTGTTACCTGTTGATTTCTATTATTTAACATTAAATTTGATTTATTAATTCATATCGACAGACGTTTATTATTTAATTTTATAACAATTTAATAACAGTGTTGGATCCCACGGGATTGGCCAATCCGCTGAAGCGGGATTGAAAATACTGCAGAATTGCAATTCTTACCCACAACTCAATAAATTATATGCCACTAAGGGAACGTCCATAAACTACGTTGCCCGGTCAACTGTAACGGGGAGGGGTTGGGTAGAAAGCTACACTGAGATACATGGGAAAGTTGAGGGGGGTGTCAGAGCTTTACATTCATATTATTTGCTACAGTTAAAACAAGGTACAAAACACACAACAGCATGCGCATATTTATTTCCTCCATTTAATTATCTCCGCATGTAATTTAGATATCCTATATACTGACAGTGTCGCACTTGGGTGAGACTGGAAATCATAGCGTTGGGTTGCATATAGCAGGCGCATTTGAACTAACCGACACGCGACGACGCATTAAGATTCGGAAAACATTAGACATGTTATACATAGACTCAAATTCACTTACAGATGCCATCCGAAAATTTCCAAGGCAGAGACAGTTCGATTTTTTTTATGGTTTGAAATAAAACTATCTTGATTAGGATCATCTGCGTGTGACCACACCGCTCGTTGATACAATAATTCTAATTTTGTTCTGTCAAGTGAATTTCTGTGCAACTTCAATTACATTGCTCGCTGAAGTGTTATTTAAAGTTCAAACTGCGGCGCTATGCAATAAACATTACGAGGCTTATTGAAAATGTTTTTACGACACGTTTTCACTATCCAATGAGATATAGAAATCTTTTAACCAGATCGAAGAATCATTCCCTGGTTATGCAGAAAGGAAGATGACAGAACTACAGCAAAAAGAAAACAAAAATGCAGCTTTGTTTTTTTACGTGGTGGGTGTAGCTTGATCTATTTTATTAATTAATAAATAATGATGAGTGAGATAAAGAGAATATTTTTAGTAGCACTTCAAGAGGGATCCCTGTCTGTACCTGAGAAAGAGTTTTTCGAATAACTGATCATTTGCAGGAGTGGCCAGCGTTAACATTTAATTCAGAATACTTGTAATTGTAGAAAAGTACCTAACGAAAATATCGGTTGTAGTAGTTTATGGACGCTCCCTATGCGGCCAATGACTATAGGAGGCACCGGTAAAAGACCGGTGGGGCTTCCCCTCCCCTTAGTACTTTTGTTTGCAAGGATTCCCTAGCATCGTTTGAAGAGTCTCCGTCGAAGTCACTTGTGCGAACCCATACTGCACATCAAATGCTACTGGTAATGCCCGTTATCCACATAAGGAGCTGTCCATTAATTACGTGAGATGTTTTTCCGGATTTCTGGACCCCCTCCTGCTGACCAACCTCGTAATTTTTTGAGAGCTTCCTGCCCCCCCCCCCTCCCCCCTTGGTGAGTTTTCCCTCACATAATTAATGGCCGCCCCATAATGGAATCGTATAGTCTGCCAGCAGTTTTAAGAGTAATGTTGTATGGTCTGCCGAGAACTAGGCTCGGATACTGGAACCCAGCACGCTCGATGGTTGTGACACCTACGCGAACACCTTATGGGACGGCTCAAATGGGATCACGCGCCCCCCAACCCCTCCCCCCAAAGCAGCAACGCGATAACTTGATAATGCATGTTCCCTTGTTAGTAATGCTTCCCTTGCAGCCTTTGTAAAGTCACCTCGGGATTCACTTACGTCATCTACCTACCACACATCTAATGCATCCGTTGTCTAATACTCTAGAGTGAGTAAATCGCCAATAGATTTATGGGTAGACGGGCGATAATCTCTATTACTTAAGCTGCATGCGTTCCAAAACCTCAAGCGACTACTCCTCGCACTACCCTGACTCCATAACCACGTGGAGAGTTTTGGGATTTAACTCAAGACTGTGGTACATAATTTGGTAATTACGAATCGTACGCCACCACCTCTCCATCTCTGCCGGCCAAGTCCTGATGCTGAATGTTTTTTCCACCACTTCGTGGCAGGTGTTACACACCATTATGTGGTGCAATGACATGACCTTACGGCCATTTTAATATTGTCAACAAGACAATGAAACAAGAAGTCATGTTTGGAGATATATTTATTAATCTAACCCAACTTACACTCCTGCATGCTCTATGAATTAATGTAACGGTAGAAATTTATACCACACAACTGCTTAGATACTTCTTACCACGTATCACCTATATCTCATAATTGCACCTTCAGTTTAGTATGAGGTCGAATTCACATTGAGAAAGGTTCGGCGAATAAGGTTTATGCTCGATCACTCCTAATCCCCATTGTGCGACAAGATTCTGGACACTCGCACAGAGTTCCAACTTCCCTCAGCCCCAAGTTTTGAAAGCCTGGTAGTGGTGTCATAATACATGGCATGTGACGGGACATCAATGTACACATTAAAATATCTTGTCTCACTCGCTTTATCGTGGAAAAAAGTAGCTGCCAATACTCTTGAGGTTACACTCAAAGTATGTAGGATAATAATAATTATAAGAAAGGGGGAAAAAAGATTACTATGAATTTGCCACTGGAGTGTGCGCTCCGTCACATTTAGATTTAATTAAAAATTAATTAACCATTACCTCTTGTATTTACACATTACCTTTTCGGAAGCATCATATACACAGCATTAAGTTATCATTGTCATTTTGCGTTTTTTTTATGTATGGCCTTACTCCTCATTATAGGCGGAAGAGTATGGGGTACAAGGAGCGAGAAGGAGTTCGGCAATAGCCTTTCGATGGAACCATCCCGGCATTTGCCTGGAGTCATTTGGGGGATACCATGGAAAACGCAGATCCGGATGGCTGGACCGGGATTCGACCCGCCTCCTCCCGAATACGAGGACATAGCGTTGTCACTCACCAACTACTTTCGGTTCATCCTTCGAATATTACAGCCACGCAAAGACTTTCTCCGGCTTTTTCCGCTAATCATTCCTATTTTGTGTCGGTTTCTTTTTTCAGTTTGTGGTACCTGCATTTTTTGCATCATTGTTAACATCATTCGGCCCCTCCTAAACTTTGATACACCTCCTTCCCTACTGCCAATTAGTTGAACATTATGTATTTCGTTATTTGTAAGAGCTTTTGGCGAAAAACTCTAAACAGATCTAATTTTCCTCACTGATTTCTGAATCTATATCGTATATTCTTTCTTAATCTATAGTCTCCTGGAGATTAAAGTAAAACTGTAGCTATATCTATGTAATTTATGGTTTCTACAAAAAGAGAATGTTTAATTTTATGACATTCGATACTCTGAGTGCTTCGACAAAAACTCGTACGTATCATTCAATAAACTATTTCTTGAGTCTAATAAAAATAGTTTTTTTAATTTTAATATTTCTTCTAAATCCCCTATAATTTACTCAAATATTTGTTTATTATTTCGTTTATATATATCTTATAAATCAGTTTACAAAAACAAATGCTAAACTCTGTTAGAAGTCACGTGATCTTTTTACTATTTCAAAATAATTATAAAATACTTTTTAACAAGTTTTGAACAGGTTAGTAAAATATACGTCTGACGTCAAGGGAAGAAGAGGCGATAAAAGTCTGTAGGGAGAGAGGGATAAGGAAAGGAAAGGAGATCGACCATAATCTTTTGATTGAACCATCCCGACATTCACCTGGAATGATTTTGTGAAACAATGGAAAACCGATATCTGGCTGGCCAGAAACGGATTCGAACCTACGTAGGCCAGAGCTTTACTGGTCACCCAGTACCTTGCATTCTCATTAATTACCTACCAGTTAATCTAACAGCACTGCTGCTAAATAGATCATTCATTCAGAGTAATAAATTGATACCGGAAGCGACTATACTGAGAAAAAAAAAAGTAATTTGCATAGAGACAGTTGTATTAACTATAGTTTGTTAAAAGTTTTGAAGCATTAATTCAGTAGACCCAAGCACTCTGGCTAACGACTTACCTAATCGTTTCCTGGGTGTATATAATTGATTGCCCCTACTTCAACTACTTGTCAACCGAAAGATCATTAACGTTTAGTTTTGACTTCTATTTTATTTTACTGGGGACTTTTTATGTAGTAGACTTTCAAACCACCTACCGATAAACTTAAGGGGCCAAGATGTCGGCAAAAACAGGACTAACAAAATCCAAGTCTGACCACTACCCTGCCAACCATCACGATTGCCTGTATTAAGCTTTTATGAGAAATAAAATGCCCAACTATGAGAACGTCCCTCATCCCAACCTCTAAAATTTATGGTTTCCAAACTAAATTTTGGTGTAATTGAAACACATTTCAAAGTTCGTTGACAGACGGCAAAATTCTAATCCTTACATCCTACGTAAAAAATGATACAGATTAAACTGGACAAAAGAGCTTTGATGACTGGACCAGAAACCGATTCCAGGCTTGAAAAAGAAATTGCAGGATCACAACATAAACTATCTCGATTATGCAGATCTCATAGTCTGATATTTATCTCGAGTACCATTGTAAGAAAACTGTTAATTCGATAGTGAAAAAACAAAAATAAAAAAATAAAAAAATCTTATGGACTTCTGCTTCGTCGGGACCATTAAAGGGGATAAAGAATTATGGGTCAAGTGACGGAAACGTATTTAGCGGCGTCCATTTGAAGGAAACATCCGGGCAAACAACTGTCGTGAATTCGGTAAACAATGGGAAACTAAATTCTGGATTGTCTGACGGGAACACGAACCTGTGCCTTTCTGAATGCGAGGCCAGGGCTTAGTTGGTGGAAACAGCATTTCAACATTTAATGAATAATGAGTTAAATCGGCGATGCAAAAATCAACTTTTCAAGAATCTGAACTACAAACAGTAAGTTCCTTACAGCATCTACTGGATGGGAAGAAATGAAAATTAATGCATGAACCTCACTTCGTATAAAGTGAAATGTTCTTCTCTAATTTGATTTGAGCTGTGCCACATTTTACAATATTATTTCATTTTGCTACTAAAGACAAAAACTGAGCAGATTATCGATATCTTTCCAAGATTTACGCTCCGTTTAATCACTTCTTCCTTTGACGTTTCGACAAATGCGTATGATCTTCTTAAGGGAACAGGTCATCTGCTGCGCCTGTTAGAAAATCTCCACCAGACTCAGCAGAATACCATCCTAAAGCACACCCTACTGATTACATTGCAGACCTCATTTTGTCACACTGCAATTTTCTGGCTGCTTCGCTCAAGAAGACCGTGTTGTGCATACTAATGCGTATCCCTTTAGTTTTCTTCAAGTAGTAAAACTATTCCGTTACGCTTATTGGAGGGTTAATCTATGATGCAGTGGTTTCATTAAGGTTTTCATGAATTTCAGAAAACTGTAGAAATAAATTACAATGTATGTAGTGAAAACAATATCCAAAAGGTGGAGCTCTTATTTGTGTTGTAGTGTGACCTTTACTGAGTATATGTGAAGTAGTGTTTATCGTAGTTGCAGTGTGATATGTGGAGCCTATTTCTTCTCAATACGAACAAATTATCATTTCTTGCTCCGGTCCCCAGTCACGTGGAGTCATAAGACAGCAGATTTTAATCTACACCGTAAGCTTCTAAACCGCGAAGATCCGATTATAACAACCCTCAAACCCATATTCTGTGAATTTTAATCTTAGGAATTAAGTTCAGAGAAATGAAAGTTTATTAATTATTAATTTATATATTTTTCACGTGACTATTGCTTTTATGGAAGGATACTTTGTAAATGATGTATAGTATGATTAGAAGAAGTATAATGTGTGAAATATTAATCGAATACTGGTAATTATAAATGTTTTTTAAGCCACGGTGCTTTTGAGGATAATTTTCAATTATTCTGAGTAGCTTACGTTGCCTATTCCATGTTTAAATTCATGTAGGCCTAATAGCTTTAATTTCCATTTTTAAATGTTTCCTAATGGTTGTGCCTGATTTTGTGCATGTTGTAATTGTTTTGTTTTAATTATATTGTCAACGTGTTATCGCTCGAAAAACGTCTGTCGGCACCTTCTATTGTCTTCTGGATGTTTCTCCAGCGACAGTTTAAATACGCGGAGATGGAAACCCCGAATGTTTTGGAAATTGTTTTTGAGAAGATGCAGGATTCGTTATAAGAGTTGTTCAACAGTGTTTATTCACTGGAATGCTCTTTAGTATCTCTTCACGGAGTTGATGCCTATCCGTGTTTCGTTAAGAAGATTTCGCAGAAATAAAAAACAACTAGATGAAAAGTATGTCACAGGTCTTGTTAGAACTAGTCAATCAATTCAGGAGCTGTTTTAATAATTATCTTTTGGTGAAAGGTAAAATCACCTGGCGACCGGACTGCAGAAAGTAACATGTTAATTAAGGAACTAATTGATTATGATGCTATTAGCATTACCTGGAAGATCCATCCAGCGAGATCCTTGACACCATTCAATTAATGCTGCTGTTTTTGAGTGACGTTTCTTCAAACCGTCAGTCAGACTTAGCTCACTTTCGTACTTATCACGGATATACAGGGCCGGCGCTGGATTTTGGGGGGCCCTTGGCCAATTCATCGGTTGGGGCCCTCCCTCAGACCAAATGGGTGACAGCGTTTTTTTACTCAATCCTCCTGTACTAGTTTATTCAAGAATTTCTGTAAATTCTGGACTGCCTTTCATCTTTCATCGACTTCTGCAATTGTGTAATACCCAATAAGTTTTACTGCAAGAAACTTTTACCCGCGTACGCTGTGGCTCTATCATAATAGCTGTAATAATCACCGACGTCCACGAAGTTTAACCTGTTGCGAAGGCTACCTGTGAGACGAGATTCAATGAGAAATTATTTTTAGCTCGTTAATGACACTTCTCGCTGCCAGCCAGGTGCTAATTAACGACAGCACCACGGTCCACTGCGTCCAGTGATTACCGTATAATTTCTCATTATGCCGAGGCAGGAAAATGACGTACATTAACGGGACGCCACCACCGTCAAAGCCAGACGAAAAACAAGACTCGACGCCTATCGGATAGGTGGACAACACCGAGGGGACAGGTGCCAATCTCCACCACTTCCCTTGACGCCACCTGTTAACGGGATAACTGCTTCCTGAAAGCCGGGTGACAGTTAACAACAGCAGGTTGTCTAAATTACCTCGAGATAACACTCAACTGCAAGTCATACGGAATGGGTCGTTTCCAAGGCGATGCAATCTTTATTATTGCCACTCTAGGATGTCTAACCTCAAAATGAAAGTCTACAGCAAAGATTATACAAAATACAGATAAGTATTAAATTAGCCAGC
Source organism: Vandiemenella viatica (assembly GCA_031002005.1). Taxonomy (NCBI): domain Eukaryota; kingdom Metazoa; phylum Arthropoda; class Insecta; order Orthoptera; family Morabidae; genus Vandiemenella; species Vandiemenella viatica. Next base: position 76,667,320 of record JARYHS010009186.1, on the reverse strand, counting down.
TATTAAAATCAGTTACTTCAAATATTGGGGAAAATATCAGGAAAGGATAAATTTAGATGATGTCTGTCGGGATTAACAGTGGTTAATCTAATAACAATTGATCAAGGATAAATTACAGTTGCAACTGATTTTTAAGAATTATTGAGAGTAACGTTCTCTAGAATTATAATTACAGGACTTGGTATTTATCGATTTCTTGTTCTTTTACTTTCAAAATTATGGCGGCATAGTTATAAATAAATCCTGAGATCGTGGATGATGTTGCCAAGACAGAGTAATGAAACTGGACGTAGCATATATGATGGAACCATCCGCAAAGAGTGATTTTGAGAAACTATGTAAAACCGAAATTTGAGTGGCTATATCAGAAATCAAACCCAGCTTCTGGCAAATGTGTGTTCGCTCCTAAAGTGACGACAATCTCTAAAAAAGTAAAAGCTAAAACAAAAACCAGATATGCATGAAGCTGATACCAAACTGGCAAGTACTTCCCACCTGAATTCCCTAGGTTAAGGGCTAGGGGAGTAGATGGAGCTGACGAAGTATGACAAATGCGAAGCCGTAATAATACCGTTCGGCCACCAGGGCAGGGTTTTTTCGTCTCAAATTTTGAATTTTCTCATATTTCGACGTATTTAGTTCTTCATTATATCCTAGTGTACTACCACATTTCATATTGTTTGCCTCTAAATTCATGCTATTGAAATTTGTGTCACAGCCGCGATTTTCTTAACATACGGAGGTAGGAGTTTACTTACTAACAGCATACGAGCGAGGTCTTGTTATTGGACAAGGAGTGTTTTACTCTGATATTCACACTGCTCCCTGATAACAACAATTTGGAGGAAAACTACGGTCACAGTTTAAGATAGTACAAGATTTTACTGTCGCTCTACCTTTTCATCATCATCATCATCATTTTAGACGTTTACACTTTTGTGGGTCGTCCAACACATCATCTTCCATGTTTGACGGTCAGTACAAGACTTTTCCTCCACTACTTGTTTCCAGGTCAACTCCCTTTTCCTATATGTCTTTCTTCGCTTGGACCCGTCATTGGTTTTGCGATTGGTCTCTTTCCATTACCAATATTCAAGAGTGCTACCCTCCTCCATCCTCATAACATGCCACAGTCCACTGCCGACTTTTCTTTGTTAAAATCTCTTTCAATGCTTAAACGTGCAATCTCTCCCTGATTTTCCCACTTCTGATTTTATCTTTTCTTGCGATGTTCCCTATCTCTCCCAGAAACCTCATCTCTGTCGCCTGAAATCTGCTACTCTCTACCTTTGTCCAAGTTCTACCTTGTTCGATACATAAATTATACGTTGATTGTAACCAAAGTTCGTGGTCGTAATGTTATAACCCGAGACCGAAAGATCCAATTATTGTGTCGAAAACCAACGTCCGTGACAAAATCCAGGGTTATAGATGCGGGATGGCTTTTGGATGTTCCAACAGGGAGCACACGGATTCGATGTTGGATGCGGTCATCCTCATTTCGATCATCTATAGCTGTATGTAGTTAGACCTGTGGTTAATGTTGATTTTCTTTTCCGTTTGTTGTGTACAGTATCACAACCGCACATTCACATTTCGGTTTTCCATGTTTTTTCGACGTCGGCGGCTTTACGCCGCATTGAAGTCGAGGTCATTAGAGGCGGAAAGAACTGGGGGGAAAAAACTGGATGGAATTCGGTCATGTATTTTTGAAGGAATCATACCAACATTCGCCTGGATTTATTTGGCGAAATCATGGAAAACCGAAATCTGGATAGCCGGACGGGGATTCGAACGCAGCGTCCTCCCAAATGCAAACATTAAGCGTTACCGCTCACCGTCCCACCACTCTCGGTGCCGTAAAGATCCAACGAATAAAAAAGCAAAACTCTCATTATAGTTACAGGTCAATAACATAAGAGCCTGAAGGCGAACATCTTGCTTGGACGTATCTATTTTTTATGAAGTTAGTCCACAGGCGCAAGTAGTTCTGGTGCTCGCTATCATTGTCCGACGTAGGGTCTGTGTTTTGGATGGTGTCATTCCTAACGTAATTCTAGGTCAGGTCACGGGAGTGGCCCAACACCTGTAACAACACATTAAATTGTTTGAGACATTATATTTCGGGATCATTATCAGGACAGAAATAAAAAAATACCAAGTAGTTACTTTTACTTACAAAATCGTAGGATGCACTTAAATAGCCTTTTATTACGTTATTTCTCCGTCGACAATGTCTTTGATAACTACCGAGCGTGGTGAGTGAACGGTTAACGCTCTGGCCTCGCATTCGGGAGAACGCAGGTTCGAATCCCCGTCCGGGCATCCAGATTTGGGTTTTCCATGGTTTCCCCAAATCACTCCAGGCGAATGTCGGGGTGCTTCCTTCAAAAAGGCTATGACTGAATTCCTTCCCGTTCCTTGTCCCCAGTCCCATCCCGCCTCTAATGACCTTAGCCGTCGACGAGGCGTAAAAAAAAAAAAAAAAAAAACTTTGATAACTGAAGAAAAAAGCCTTCAATTAAAATTTGTTGTAAATCAGTAAATCCCTTAGCATAGAAAATGGAAGCAAGGTTACACTGGAAGGACTTGATATGAATAAAACGTAAAACGTTTAACCATTATTATCTCAATATAACAGCCGCTGGGTTAATGCAATGTAAGGATGCTCCACCCGTCTCCTGGAAGCTAGTAGTACGCCATCTAGCCTCGTGTGCTGAAAGCAGGCGAAGCGTCTCATCTACCTCGACTAATTAATCCGTTTAACCTTGCGTCTCGTCTGGGAGATGCGGGCTATTGTGTGTCGTGGGGTGGGGCGGATGGGTGAGGACCGACGCCCATTGTCTCCGCGTCCGCATTCCACGCGCACGGGTCCCCGTGTCCTTACACGCTCCGCGGGACTCCCTACTCTGCCTACGATTATTGTACTCACTGCCAGTGATGTAGGATCGCTGTACAGAGATTCCTCATTCATCCTTGCTGAGCGCGCAGAATGCAGCATTAGCAAGTATGGCATGCGATTACTCCTATTTTTTTTTCTTTTTTTATTTTGCTTACGGCTTTACGCCTTGTCGACGTCGAGGTCATTAGAGGCGGAACGGAAAAGGACTGGGAGAAGTATGAAACGGGAAGGAATTCGGCCATGCAATTTTAAAGGAAGCATCCCGGCATTTGCCTGGAGTGATTTGGGGAAACCATGGAAAACACAAATCTTGATGCCCGGACGGGGATTCGAACCCACGTCATTCCGAATACCTGTACAACTTTTCTTGAAACTATAGACCGATACTTGAATAATTTCACTGATTCTAAGCGCGACCGTTTAGCTTTCCTGTAAATAAAAATTTTACCCCAATTTCGTCCCGTTGTGATTTGTTTAATATCATTACGTACATAAAAAGTTTTAAGGAAATAAACTTTTACAATAGTGACACCTTTTTCTATACTTGGTTTCTGAACTCCGTGAAAGTGTTACACGTAAAAAAAAGGAATTTACTAACTTCCTCTGGATGTAAAGACTACAAATTATAACCTTTACCCATGCTACATTTTGGCGGCTTTTTAATTACTTTTGTCATGGTATTATTTATATACTGACACTAGCAGAGAATACTGTGCGTTGCTCGGGGTTTGGATATGAAAGTTCTGATGTTTTAGTTCATTCGATCGTATGGTCGTAAACATTATCCATCACTATCCACTTTGGTGGCCGACTTCCCTACAGTTTAAGAGATTTTTTTATTATTTTAAAAAAAAGGTATTTTCAGCAGTCCACTAACCTACCTTTACTTCTGACACAGCTTCCTGTGTGATGTGAAGTGCCATATAACCCGTCCGTGGTTTGGATTCCACATTAAACTGAGTATCCTCTATATCAGCGGTTCTCAAACTTTTATGCTCCGCGAACCCCTTTTAAATTTTCCAGACAGTGGCGAACCCCCTAAATTTTTTAAAAAAAAAAGCTTTAAAAAAAATAAGAATTTTTGTTTTCATAAAAGTAATACACTTATACAGAAGATTGTTGTCAGTTAATGTGATAGATGAGCTTGTTTTTTGTCGCATGTTGAGTCAATATCAGGAACAGTTTTACTCAATCTCAGTCTCATTTCATATTCGACATTCATTCGATTCCTGTATTTCGTTTTTATCATAACCAGGTGTGAAAACCCACTCTCACATAAGTAAGTTGTCACGAAGGGTAAAAGGAAATTAACTGCTTTACGTGAGAGCTTGGGATATTCTTCCTGTCTTACTGCCCAAAAATCAATTAAAGACATCTTTTTAAAATCAGCATGAAGAGTACGATCTGTGGACATTTCCAGCAATGATTCATGTTGCTTAATGCTCAAACCAGAATTTATGCTTTTGGTTGTGACCATAAATGGATTTCGAACCCAGTCTTCAGCATTACCGATATCTGGAAAATACCTTTTCAGTTCATCAGAGAGCTGAGACAATTGTACAATAATTTCAGCTTTTACTTCGGCATCCAGTGATAAGGTGTTGGTCGAAACAAATTCATGCAGAAGAGGAAAACATTCAATAACACCTTTTTTTTTTTTTTACCTGCTTAACGTCTCTCTAACAGCGAGGTCTTTAGAGACGGGATAGGATGGGGGGCAAGGAATGGGAAGGAATTCGGCCATGCCCTTTTTGAAGGAAGCATCCCGGCATTTGCCTGGAGTGATTTGGGAAACCATGGAAAACCCAAATCTGGATGCCCGGACGGGGATTCGAACCGCCGTCCTCCCGAATGCGAGGCCAGATCGCTAGCCGTTACACCACCACGCTCGGTCCAATAACACCTGATATCATGCAAGTTTTCCAAAATTCAATTTTTCTTATGAGGGCTTGTATTTTATCCTGCACAATGAATATGTTACACGTGGAGCCTTGCATAGAAGCTTTCGTTTCGTTGAGAGAAGAGAAAATATCAGCTAGATATGACACCCTTATAAGCCAGGTTTCATCTTCAAATCTTAACTTGAGGTTGAAGTCACTGTCCTTCACAAATAAATAGACTTCATGACGCAGTTCAAAAAACCTAGCTAACATCCTGCCTCTTGACAACCAACGCACTTCACAATGTAAGAGTAATGAAACATGTTCACTGCCCATGTCCCGACATAATAATGCAAAAAGTCTCGAGTTGAGCGGACGTGCTTTTATGTAATTTATTATCTTTACGACCTCTGACAATACTGTTTTTAAATAATCAGGCATTTTGTTGCACGCCAGTGTCACTCTGTGCAATGCATAGTGCATACTTTTGGCTTCAGGAGCAAGATATCCTACCTGTCATGGCCTTGGCACCATCAGTCGTAACACCAACACACCATCTCCAGTCTATGCCATGTTCTTCAAAAAAATCATTGATGACGTTGAAAATATCTTCTCCTTTTGTCGTAATCTCCAAGTTCTTGCATAACAGAAAATCTTCTTCAGGAATGTTTCTGTGTACATATCTAACAAAACTAAGTACATTCGGCAGTCCAGTAATATCTGTTGATTCGTCAACTTGAATTGCAAAATAAGTATTTTGCAGTCGTTCTGCTAGTTGATTTTCAACATTGAGTGCCATGTCGTGAATGCGCCTTGCGATTGTGTCATTTGAAAGTGGTATTTTATCCAGCAATTTTGCTAATTTGTCTCCTAGCACGCAACTGACCATATATTTAGCAGCTGGCAAAATTAATTCCTCAGCAATATTGTATGACTTGCCGGTCTTTGCAATTTTGTATGCCACTAGGAAAGACGCACGTAAATAATCAGCGTTGGTAGTTGCAGTATTTGTCACAGTTTTTTTTTTTTGAAGATTCCAACTCCCTCTTTTCTCGAACAAAAAAATCTAAAGATTTGTTTACGTACTGCTGATGTTTTGTCTCCAAATGTCTTCGCAGCAATGATGGCTTCATCGAGCTATTTGCGAGAACTTCTGAACATATTACACACTGTGGCTCTGGGTACTGGGTGTCTTCTTTGCACACAAATCCAATTTTCAGATAATCTTCATCATATTTTCTTTTCTTTTTTTGTCGATGGAATGAAGTGTTCTTCTGGTTTACTTGTTTTCCGCGTATTTTCTTTCGAAAATGAACTTTCAGTAGACGTAGACACAATTTGACTCAACGAAGTTTTCAATATTTCTGAACTGGATAACTTTTGAGTATCTGGGCATTTTCCGCGTATTGATCCGGTTTTTAACCACTGGTTAAATGTTTTCACTTTTTAATCAAAATTACTTATCAACTTTATTTCAGCCGGCCGAAATAAGTGCGTGCGCGGAGTACCACTGACTTGAGAAACAACTATACTAAACAATGCCGCGCTCTTTTTGTCAGTCACAAATTATTACGTAATTTCTAGCCATGATAGCCCTTTCTTAAGGCATTATTTTCCGCCCCTATTGTTACCAAACCTAACACGATTGTGAGTGGTGCCGAATAATGGAAATATATAGCATAATGTAGAATTTGAACCTTGAAAGATATTTGGCGTTCAAAAATTTACATATCTTTATATATATAAAAATCTCGTGTCACGATGTTCGTCCGGGATGAACTCCGAAACTATAGAACCGATTTAGATGAAATTTGGCTTACTGTGTGTAATTTAGTCCAACTTAAAAGATAGGATAGTTTTTATCTGGATTATAGACCTCAATATTTATTATTTGTGAAATAAATGTTAATTAAATATTTGTCATAGGACAATGGTTTGTAAGCCACCAAACATAAGCGGTCTGCTGGCTTAGTGGTTAGGGTGTCTGAGTGGAGATTGAAAGGTCTCCGGTTCGAGTCACTGTCTCGGCGGGTATTTTTATAGACACTTAACCCGGCATTAATCTCCGGTGCTGCATGCTGTGTGAGGTGAAATACGCCAAGATGGTACTGTGGTTCGGATTCGACGTTAAAATGTAGATCCCCTGTTCCAGGCAGGATGGGCGGGCTAGGTAAAGGCGGCTACGACAGTGGCAGAATGCCCAGCCAGTAGAAACCATGTCACCAGGTCATTACGACCACACGAAATTATTATTATAGTTTCATAAGTTTCTAATAGATGGCGATGTGTTAACTTATCGATACAACACTTGGTTAGCTAGGTTGGGTAATCATCCAGTAGATCAAGTTCTGTTTCAATTTATTTATGCTACAGTTTATTCCTAACAGATGGCGGTGTGTTAATTTATCGAACTATCCAGTGGATGGGGTTGTATTTCCATTTATTTATGCTACAGTCTATTCCACACCATATGTGAGAGTTTCTTCAATTTTAATTGTGCTATGTATTGTGTTATAATTATACCGTATTGTAGTTCATCGTTTGTGTGTCATTATACCTAACGACAAAGTAATTACACACATGAATATAACATCGAACAAAACGTTACGATAAATTCGAATCGTGTAAGTATTATTCGCTAGCTTATAATTTTTCTTCTTCTTTTTGTTCAGCTAGAGACCACGTGTCAATTTCAATTCCTCTCCTGTAGTTTTTTCTTTCTTCCTCCCCAGTACTCCGTATTTATTGTACTCCTTTCTACCTTTGAATATTCAAAGTCTGCTATCGAAAAAATTTTCTTTCCATACAGTTCACTGGTATTATTTCGTTTCAAATCTTTCTAAACCTCTTGAATGTCTGGTGTCATCCGTGCTATAAATGTATCGAAAAAATATAATTCTTCTTTTTCTGTTATTTTTCAATGTTACTATATATTTCCTCATTAGTTCTTAACTTCCATTTTACTGTATTTTTCAATGGACCCAAAAATTCCGGTTTCACCACTGTATTATAGTGTCTTATTTTAAGGCTTTCAGAAAGGCACTTTTTGTTGTAATTAAAATATTTATCAGTGAAATGTCGCCAAAGAATCTAACCTCGACAATGCGTGTAGCAGAGAGGCACGACGCACAACGAGAGAGCTCATCAATCAGCAACACAAATCGCGGCAAGTAAGGAAGTTCAAAGAATCAGGACAGCTGAGCGCCGTATGCAAGAATCTGGTGGCTTCCGACAGACATTACCAGTGATTCCTCGCTCTACTTTTGCCGATCAGATTAACGTATGTTTAAAACAATCGTTTTTATGGCGGAATGTCGAAACACTTTGATTGACCATGAACATGCGAGTACAGTTGCAAAATGATCCATCGGGACAAGTATTTTGTAAGCAATTGCTGGATATTGGAAAAGGTGAAATAGAACTGCATCGAAATACACAATACATCAAATTGCCAGACAAATTCTGCACTGTTGTTCACTCAAAAATGAACTAACTCAGCGTGGGTTCCTGGATATATCAAATAATTACTTAGATCATAATTGGATCAGTAATCGTGCTATTTTGGCAGCAAAAAATGTTGATGTCAACGAAATTAACTTCCAGATACGACAGTTGTTGCCAGGTGGTCTGATGTCTTTTAAATCAATAGATACTATTGTAGATGAAAATGAAGCCGTAAATTTTCCAAATGAGTTTTTATACTCTTTGGATATAACAGGAATGCTGCCACACAATCTCCGGTTAATGATTGGTTCACCGATTATTCTTCTTCGTAATTTGAATCCACCTATATTATGCAACGGTACACGTTTGGTGATCAAAAGGATCACCGGAAATGTTCTTGAAGCAACTATTTTGACTGGAATGTTTAAAGGAAAAATCGTCCTGTTGCCACATATTCCAATGATACAGTCAGAATATAAAATATCATTAAAAGGCTTCAATTTCCGATTCGTTTGGCTTCCGCTATGACAATAAATAAGTCACAAGGCCAAACAATGTCCGTTTGCGGCTTGGATTTGGAAAATACGTGTTTCTCCCATGGGCAACTATATGTCGCCTGCTCACGTGTAGGGAAACCATTAAATCTATTTGTATTAGCAAAAGACAGGCTAACTAAAAATATTGCGCACCAATTAGCACTTAGATAAATTAAAATTATAAATTGTAATAATTTAAAATAATGAAAATAATTGATAAAAATGTTTAAAAATCAACTTCACAGGCCTCATTTATAAAACTGAAATTTCAGTTTATATAAATAAATAAATAAATTATATATATAAATAAAAATAATTTATTTATTTATTTTTATAAATATCAATTTTTATATAATTTCAATTAAGTAATTTGTAATAAAATGTAAATTAATTTTTTTATGTTCGTTTGTCCTTAATTTCAAGTCTCCATAATTATTTACCAATTACATTTGAATTTCCAAAACGACTACAGTGTTTTGTCTTTATTAGTGAATATTAATTTGACTACTTTAGGAAGTTTAGAATTACATTAATACAACGTACTATAATTACTAAGTCACAGCAACGCGTGACCGGGTCAGCTAGTTATCTATTAATACTTATTCGGCACATCGAGTGAAAGGAGCGATATTTATTTGAAGGCATTGTATTAAATGATGCATGACACACGCGTGATACAATCAGTCTGCCACCATTACGTAAATCTCGCCGCTAACCCCCTATGATCAACTCGCGAACCCCTAGGGATTCGCGTACCACACTTTGAGAATCGCTGCTCTATATCCTATAGGACTACAGAGTTAGGTAAGGTGGCTACGATATAGGCGGATTGCGTGTCTGGTTAGAAACCCTGTCACCAGGTCATTACGACCACACGGGATTATTATTATACCTAGTATTTCCCTTGTTAATGAATCTATTAACTTTACCTAGAGAAACCGCAGTCTCAGACGCATACTCTATGACAGAGATATTCTTAGAACCTACTTTCTCAGATACTTCGGAGTGGAATGGAACCAGTAAAAATTTCTCGGAATTCGAACAAGGTATGACAGTCACACGCCTAAGGAGAACCAAGGAGAATTTGAACCATTAAAGGACCAAGGGCATGCAACGAATTTTATAATCATTTAAATTTCGTTTATCTTACTTCGTAATATTGGAATAATCATATACATCAAGCATTATTTTCTTGAAACAATTCCTACGGATTTAATATGCAGTATTCGTTCTTTCGTCTGCAGCTACATAACTGAAATTGATTTGACAAAGAATAATAAAACCTCGTGGAGAATTATGTTTCAAAAAGAGAGCAAAGAACCGGCCATAAAATACGAATTATAGATAGAATCTCAAACAGAACTTCAGTAGCAAAATGATACAGTATTGATTTTCAGTGTTGAATATCAGTTAAAGAAATTCTCGTGATTAAAACCAATTTGAAAAAATAACATTCTGACGTAAAGTACAAATCTGAAATGTTTAAACGTATTATGTTAATAATTGTGGTAAGAATTACAGAGAAATAAAAAAATTATTAAAGGCAGTATGGTCGTACCAACATACTGTGAAGGTCGTTTTGGGCTTTATTATTAATTAAGGATGATTTTACAAATGTTGGAGAGAGAGAGTGAAAAGTTGCAGCCACGCGGCGCAAACGCAAGCAAAGTCGTTGCCCCGTTCAGGAATGCTGAATAGCATGTCAACAATAACTTCTTGTGACGCAAAACGGAGCCGAAGTGGGCTCTGTACAACCAATAAATCATGCTATTCACTACCAGCCAGCTTAGGAGCAACATCGGATAGCAAACCGCTAGGTTAGAGCTTAACCGCCCTGCCTCGGACGTCGTAACGATCTTAAGTTCCATCCAGTATTAGTAGACCAACTTTCACTTAATTTCTTCTGAGCTCATACTAGAGATCCAATAGAACAAGTGTGGACTCTACTTCTTGGTATCATGGTCAAATGTACTACCGGCAGCTTGATTCCATTAAACCATTCATCCACATTCCGTGTTGATCATTTGAGTATATAGTATTCCTATAGTAAAAGGGTCGTGACCTACAAGTGGTGTCAGACAATCCTGACTGAATTAATTAGTTAGCTTGCAAGAAGTCAAGACGGTATCCCGAAGAAGATAAGAAGAGATATACGCTAAGGTCAGTCACATGTAAAGCGACATTACCAGTTAATGATCAAAAGGCCCAACGCAGTCACCTAACCACAAGGCCAGCCCGTTACAATACCATTGGCAGAATCAGCGAGTGAGGTGTGAAAACGCATACTTTGCTAGCATTTGTTTGCAATAAAGTCCTCACAGATGTACAGCCGAAATGTGTTTTGAAAATACGATAATTCGAAGTCTGGTTAAGCCATTTTCTTCTTCAGTTGTAACTCCGTCAGTTCCTATTGAATTACAGCTTAAGAAAACAGTGTAACCATCCGTCAAAAACATTGTGTTTTCTAAATACAATCAGGCGCTACACCCACGAAGATTGAATTTCAACGAGTGAGAATTTACGGCTGTTCTTTGTGTAGTTAGTTGAACTAAACTTGATTCAAAATAAAAATATTTCTACCGAAAATTCACTCATTTTTTCTTAATATCTGTGACGTATATCTTGTATAAACCCACCAGCACAAACTCTCTGACTGCCTTAGCCAGTATTCCCTTCCTTCATCGTCGTGTAGTAATATTTCTCTGACGAGAATACAGCGATCAGCTATCGTGAACAAGAGGCGACCTCTGTGACGTCATCGCCACCTTGCGCTGTTCCATCAACACCTGTTGGCAGTACATGATAGACGCCAGGGTCACCACGCCGGTCAGCAGTCTGCAAACATGAACCAGGCAGACTGAGTTGTACGTCAAGACAGCGGCCCTTTCTCTCACCCAGTAGTAAATCCGCATCAGTGACAACGGTAGGTACATTTAGCACCACCTGCTTATTGATCAGCTTTGTAGAGCCTCGTTGTTTTAACATCATTTGATGATGTTCTAACTACGTAACTAATAATATTGCCGGCCTCGGTAGCGTAGGGGCTAGAGTGCTAGCTCCACGTGCCGAAGGCCGCCGGATTCGAACCGGCCGCGGGCATGGATGTTAAGTGTTGTGTGTCTGTGTGAATGTCTTGTCCGTCCTGTGGCGTCCATACATTGGAAAAAAAATACACATTGAGCTGGCTGTATGGCCTTCGTTGCCGAATGCCATTAAAAAAAAAAAAAAAAAAAAAAAAAAAAAAAAAAAAAAAAAAAAAAAAAAAACTAATAATATTCACGGTCGTCAAATAATTACTGTGAATTCATGTTCCTGAAATGGTGACTGTGCTCAAGTATGCCAACCTGTAACAGTTCATGACTCAACACAAAATATTCAATAACTGCTCAAATATAAGAGCGATTTCCTTAAGCCACCATAGTACAAGTTTCTTGTAAGCAATTGGAGATTAACTATTAACAAAAACGGCAAGTGCAACCGATCGGCAGCTAGGCGTGATCAATTCTTCTCAAAGATTTTGAAGATCTCTGACAGGTTTTAACAAATACAGTACGTGAAAGCAACTAGATTCCAAAACCGCCTCTCACTATACCTTCGAATCTTGTTATGACACAATATTTTCGATCAAATTGTCCCAGATTGGATGACCAATTACTACTGATGTAGCCTTATGTATTATTTTTCTCTTCAGAGGTTACTGAACCAACGTGAATCTTGGCGAGAGTTTAAAGAAGGAGAATACAAGCTATTGTATTCCAAAATTCCTCTCGAATCGAGATGAATATAGCGTGATTTGGCAAGTTAACTAAAACTACCAGCCTTTCTCATCTCTGGGTACTACTCTTAATCGCGATTTTGTTAGGTTTCTTCATTTAAGAGTAATTAAATTAGAGATATACATCAGTGTAGGCGGCGATGCTTACCAGAATAAAACTCGCAGACGTTTTGAAACACGAAACAATCGTCCACAGTTCATGAAATGGCACCACGATACTGTCACATGAAAGGATGTCCGTTACGCACGCCTGTACCGTTAGAGTTCCTTCAATCATTACTAGCCGTGAGATGAAGTCATATCCGACGACTCCCCACACAAAGCCTGGAGTAACACCACTGTGTCACTCCAAAACATTGGACGAATAGGACCTCTCTCAAGATTGCCACCATAGATGCCGACGATGGTAGTACAGAGCCGCTGTTCAACGTTAAACACAATAAATCGCCATTCATCAATGGTACAAGCATCCAGGCCACTGCACAACTCCAAACGCAGCCGTTTGTGTTAACGGCAATCTACGAATGGTAATTCCTTAGTCCAACTGCTACAAGTGTGCGACTAATGGTATCATGGTGTGGGAACCATTGGGTAAGACTTCAGTTCACGGCTGATAGCGATTGAGGGAACAGCCAGTGGTACGTCACGAACATGCCGCATTCTCATGTGTTATTTCTCATGCGACAGAATCGTGGTGCCATTCTTCAACAATAGTCGTCTACACACGGCACGTCTATCTATGAACAGTCTGCTGGATGTTTAGGTACTCCCGTGGCCAGCAAGATTCCCAGATATGTCCTTGATAGAACGTGTGTAGGACAACTCGGACGTCAGCTCCGTCCCAGTGCCAGTATCCAAATATTAAGGATCAGTTGCAACGACTTTATGATACCCTTCCTAACCGAATAAGTGCATGCAACCACGCCAGAGGGGGTGCAACACCATACTGTTCAGTGGCCTCATATTGCCAAGTTCTTTTGCAAATTCGAATAAATTTTGTAATAACTGAAATGACATCACATGCCCTCTGAACCCATAAAGTTTCATTTCGCCTCATTCTGGTAGCTTCACTTTTTGTCAGGAAGTGCAAAAACTGTAAAGACAATGTTGATGACTTGAATTTTAAGTTGTGCCCTTGGTTTTAACTGCATCCTAAGGTTCGAGTAATAGTACCTATAAAGTTGTGACATATGTGATTTGCTGCAGCGTCAGGAGGAATAACTACTATGGGATGATACAAGTACTTGTTAGGACAGTGGACTACTGTGTGGACCGTACACGTGCCTCGCCGCGTGTGGGCCACGTGCAGGTGGTACGCCCTCTTTTACGAGCCGTTATTACACGGTGTCACACGGAATGTCTCTGGCGGACACAACAGATCGCGGCCTCAGATATGGACTGCACTGCTTTGCCCTCCGCCCACCCACAAGCCAACACTACCTGACGTCAAGGGCGAGACGTGTTTCCCAGCCAGGCACCGGCGAATTATCTGCATCACCACATCGGAGCTTTCAACGCAAATATCAAGGTTTTAGCAAAAATATTTCCACTAAGCCTGGTGAATGGGGTTATAACATTCGCGTCTGGCATCCGGCAGTACACAGGCTAAATTCCTGTTCGGCTTTTTCGTGCTATTCCAGAATCACTCCATATATACACGGTGGTACCAAAAGTCATGGGATAGAAATATTCAAATATATAGATGGCAGTAGTGTCGCTTACAAATTGTATAAATGGTCAGTGCCTGGGCAGGACTTTAATTTGTGGTAAATGCTTCTTGTGAGAAGGTTGATTATGTGATTATGGCCACACGACGAGAATTAACGGATTTCGAACGTGGTATGGCTAGTTGGAGCTAGACGCATAGGGCATTCTATTTCGGAAATCTTCACGTAATGTTAACATTTCGAGATCCACAGTGTCAAGAGTGTGCCGAGAATACCAAATTCAGGCATAACCCCCCATCATGGACAACGCAGTGGTCGACCGCCGGCACTTAATGAGCGCGACCAGCGACGTCTGCATAGACTTTTCAGTGTGAACAGACAAGCAACGCTGTGTGAACTAACCGCAGGACTGAATGTGGGACGTCCGATGGTCGTGTCCGCTAGGACAGTCTGGCGAAATTTGGCTTTAATGGGCTATGGCAGCAGAAGACCGACTCGGGTGCCATTACTTACAGCACGACATCACCAGCAGTGGCACCCCTGGGCTCGTGACCATATCAGTTGGACCGTAGACGACTGGAAAAAAGTGGCTTGGTTAGATGAGTCACGATTTCAGTTGGTAAGAACTGGTGGTAGGGTACGAGTGTGGCGCAGAACTCATGAAGCCATGGACCCAAGTTATCAACACGGCACTGTGCAAGCTGGTGGTGGCTCCATAATGGTGTGGGCTGTGTTTACACGGAATTGACTAGGTTCAGCTACTGGGAGACCACTTGCAACCATTCATGGACTTCAAGTACCCTAACAACGATGGAATTTTCCAGAATGACAATGCGCCATGTCACTGTATAACCCTCAAGCAGAGTAATGCCCTGAACTTGGGCTAACGCCACTTGCGTGTCGCATCCGGCACCCCTATTACAGCGACTCCTTGCCACCAGCTAAAGGTTTTCTCTGGCCACGCAGACGCTCAGGTTTTGTACTGACCTTCAGGATATTTCATTATTTCACATATTATTTGCTTCTTTAAATAAGCAACCTTGCATTACCAAGAGTTATTACATATCTTTGGTCACCCAGGTTTAGTATGAATAATAAAATAATTTGCACTGGATGAACTATTACAATAAATAATCTGAATACAGTATGTTGAAGACTATATAATCATGGAGTGTGGCATGAACGTCACACTACACCGTACACGCGCCTTGATGCGGTAAGTTGTTATATAGGATGTTCTACTGTCTCTCAATCGTTCAATTGAGCTAGTCCAGACAGAACAATGTAATTTCTTTTAAAATAATTCAGATTATTTCATTTTAAATATATGTACACATGTGTAGTTAAAAAAATTTGTAGTCTCATGTAGGGGTGGCGATGGAATAAATATTGAATATAGTGTGATTTGTAATCAGTGTTGTAAAACAGAAAGTGTCTAACATTTCATGGTTATTAATTAAAAGATCTTAATTGAGACATGACCAGATAAATGTTTGATGGAATAAAAAATTTATTTGTTTAGTGCAAAACTGATCCAATCTCCCTGAAAAGATTCCTATGAAAATCTTAAATGACCTGAATGCAAGAAGTTTTGATATTCACATAAAATAACTAAGTTACAAGAACAAAAATCAGTTACTTGGGTACAAGAAGTCTGTGCAGTTACAGTATTAAATTCAAAATCATCATCAAGGGTTTTCTGCTATTCAGCAGGTCCATGCACACAGACAGCCTTCCACGCCTCCCTTTGTTCCACCATGCTCTTATTCTCTATATATTTCCCATTTATCATTATATCATCAACCATTTTTTTTCCTTCGCCGACTTATTTTTTTCCCTCGGTTTACAATCCCCTCCAGAGCAGTTTTAAGCAGGTCCCCCTACTTCAGCACATGACCAACCCAGTTCCTTTTTCTGTTCCTTATTGGTTTTATGAGTGACCTTTATTGTCGTACTCGTACCTGCTCTTCATCATTCCTTACTTTGTTTTTCCAACTTATTTTCTCCATCATCCTCTATACCCACATTTCGAAAGTTTATAACCTGTTTAGATCTTCGTTGCGTAGCGTCCATATTTCTGTCCCATATAGTCCTACGCTCCATACAAAACATTTAGCTATTTTTTCCCTCAGGTTTTTATCAAGCCTTCCGCATAATAAATTTTTCTTTCTATTGAAAGCTTCCTTTGCGGATGCTATTGTAGTTTTCACCTCCTTCTTCCAACTGATATCACCACTTACAATACTCCCCAGATATTTGAAGGACTCCACTTGTTCAATTATTAATCCTTGTAGCATTATCGTCATTTCTTTCTTACTCCTTCCCAACATCATGAATTTAGTTTTAGTCCTATTGATTCTCATTCCGAATTCCTTACACCCTTTGTCTAAGGCCTCTAACATTCTTCTGAGTATCTTGACACTTTCCGCCAGCAAAACCATGTCATCAGCAAACCTTATGCAGCTAATCCTACATCCACCCATGCATACACCTTCTTTACCTCTTATAATTTCCTCAAATATATGTTAAATAAAATGGGTGACAAACAACCTCCCTGTCTTAAACCCGTTCCAGTCTTTCCCTCTTCTGTAAGATCATTCGCCACTCTCACCTTGTCTCCTTTTTCAACGTATAATTTACTTATTAGCCTTCTTTCTTTCCAATCAATGCCTTTTTTTTTTTTAGAATATCCATTAACTTCACCCATTGCACTCTATTAAAAGCTTTTTCCAGGTCTATGAAAACCATGTAACAATCTCCTTTCAATGTATCTTCCACCTATTGATCTCAGCAAACCAATAGAGTCTCTTTCACTTCTTCCTTTTTGAAATCCAAATTGTTCTTGAGTAATTGATATGGACAGTCTGTTGGATATTCGTCAAATTCAAAATAATAATAATAATGTTTACAAAACTTTTCTGGAATTACCAGGCGCTGTAAAATTTACATCAAACAGATAAAGAATGTAACCCAAAAATTCGTTTTATTCAAAAGAAGGGGTGCTAGGAAAATTGTCACTGAACAGGTGCTCCAACAAAATTAATAACAACAACACGGTTTGATTGAATTTCATGAGATGTTCATCCATGTATGGTAGGCTATAAAGGTGGCGAGAAATCATTCACTGGCAGGTATTGTGACTGATTTCTCGTTCGATTCTCATACGCCAGGTCGCCAAAATCACACGGAAGATTACAGGTTCGCAGCTGCGTGTAATACTGGTTTCCCCGCCTTCAATTACAGACAGTAATCACAGGTGGGCGTGGTGCGATGCACCTTGCGAAGTCTATCCGGGGGAAGTGACCGTCCGCTAAATCAATTTCGGCTAATAACAGAGGCCGCTTCTGATGAGCTCCGGCTTCCCGAACCTCGCAATTACTCACCGTAATGAGTCTAAAATCAGCGGACGGCTCCATTCGCCACTAGATCCTGCTCACATTCCTACCGTTCAGGATTCCCATACGCGGAACTAACTTACATTCTCGGATATAATCGCTAAGAAAACGAGTAGGAACTTTCGTTATCGTAGCAAATGTTTTTGAATAATCTTCGAGAACTATTTGGAATCCAACTCGTAGCTGGATATCAAAAATTAACAGACGTGGCACCTTCACCACATTTTCCCAAAATTTTGGAGTCGGCTGGCTTTGATAGGTTTTTCGTTGACTATCAAGGACAGCGCAGCCGATGGAGGGTACAAAAATGTCTACCTCAAGGCAGTATACTGGCCCCATTTCTTTTCAACATTTATACAAACGATCAGCCATTATATCCCGCTATTAGGAGCTTCGTGTACGCTGATGACCTTGCCCTGGCCCACAGAACACAAAGCTTGAAGTTGTAGAAAGAAATTTGTCTGCTGCCCTTGAAGGTCTATCAAGCTATTATAGGGAAAATTACTTAAGACCTAACCCTTCAGAAACTGAAGTGTGTGCCTTTCATCTAAAAAATAGGAAAGTTCAGCGTAAGTCGACAGTAATGTGGTCAGGTATCGAACTGCACCACAAAATATCTTGGAGTGACACTCGACCGAACACTCACATATAAGAAGCACTGCATGAATTGCAAAAAGAAGATCTCTACAAGAAACAACTTACTGCGCAAACTAGTTGGATTACAGTGGGGCAGTCAACCTCAAACTATACGTACATCAGCAATGGCCCTTAGTTACTCTGTTACAGAATATGCATGTCCAGTTTGGTATTCATCATCTTACACCAAACAGGTGGATGTAGCCCTCAATAACACCTGTAGACTAGTGACTGGCTGCCTAAAGCCTACCCCAGTTGACAGTCTTTAGCAGCTTTCGGGGATTGCACCATCCAGTATTTGGAGAGAAGTGGCTGCGAACAAGGAGAGGAAAAAAGAAGAACGGGAAAGCGCTCACCCACTACATGGCCATACACCACCAGCCCAGAAACTCAAGTCCAGGAAAAGCTTCATGAAAACATCGCGGGAACTAATTGGGTCACCTGAAAAGGCAAAAGTACAATTGTGGAAATTAGAGGTACCACTGACCGTTGCAGAGCGCTTGACACCTGGTCACGCAGAAGGCTGGAACGTCTGGAGGTCCTCTAACCGATTGAGAAATGGAGTGGGCAGGTCCAAGGAAAATCTAGTAAATGGGGTTATAACTTCTGCTAGAGTGG
The DNA here is from genome assembly GCA_031002005.1 of Vandiemenella viatica. Taxonomy (NCBI): domain Eukaryota; kingdom Metazoa; phylum Arthropoda; class Insecta; order Orthoptera; family Morabidae; genus Vandiemenella; species Vandiemenella viatica. Next base: position 76,648,467 of record JARYHS010009186.1, on the reverse strand, counting down.
TCCAGCTGACGTGCGCTGCCTGAAGTGGGCGCGATTCGATAAGCTAATGGTGAGTGCCCTGGACATCACGTGATTTTGGCGTACGTTGTGCCACCAATGCTGCATAGCGTCGGTGGTTACAAAAGTTAATCCACAGCTTCTTTATCCGTGTGAAATGGTCGTTGCACTGCAAGAGGTGGGGCCATCGTCTTCTTGGTGGCTAAAGGAGCCACATCGAGACACTTCTTGACCGGCAGTGGCCTGAAGACACTTGGACGAACGAGCGATGCGGCACTGGGCGCAGCATTGAGATCGATATCTCACAGTGACGCCCTGTTACAATCATCGCGGAGCTGTGTTCATGTGGTTATGTGCTCTTACGCTAGGCCAATGTTCACGGTTTAACGAGGCTTTAGTGACCCGTAAACGCAACATGAGACAAGGATTTCAGCTCTAATTGTGCAGGACCTCTGAACTAGCTGGCAACTTTTTCACCGAACATTAAATTCTGTAAACTCTTTGTTTTAACATCATTCAGATAATGTTCTTTTTTTTTTTAACGGCGCCCTAGGAGTATTTAAATATGTAAATGCAAAACATCTAACTAATGGCCGGTGCTGCCATAATGTTTCATAAGCTCTTTAATAACTGAAATATTTAAATAATTCAATCGTTGTTTGCTTTAATTTGACAAATTGTAAGGTCTGAGTATTTTCTTGCTTGTATTGTTGCATCATCCTTTATTGGAAGTAACGTGAAATGTACTCAGCAATGTAAATGCCAGAAAGAATAAAACTTGATATTTGTTTACCTGTAGTTCTACAGCAACCCAAATTCTTGCAATCCAAATAATCACAAATCATAATCGTCTTAATATTTAATAATTATCAGAAAGTCAATGATTTCAAGAATTATCGCAATATTAGGAATCAAAGTACTGTCCACAAAGAAACCCTAGCCACAACGGGTGTAATAAACGCAGAACAAATTCAGTAATCGGAAGTTAGCACACTGCCATTTTATGGAATCTTCTAGTGGTGCGTGGAACCGCTCACTATACTACACATTTCCGACGCTATATTCTATACAGAATATTATTATACCAGGTTGCCTCGATAATGCAGCCGTAGTCATCTCACTAAGACACAAAAACTAAGTTTCATTCGGCTGCAAATCGTAAGAGACCATTCCCATTCGTCTGCCTTCTTCGGTGGCGAGCTAACTATGTCAGCTCTTGTTCATCTTGTGCCAGACACTTCCATCAAGATGGTCCTCCCAAAACTGACCTCCGCGGTTGATCGTCTGAACCAAACATCTTCCAGAATTGTCCATCTCCGCGATGATCAAAGCATGCTAAAACAAACAAGCACACGATTTGAAACCATTCCCATACATTTTTCTCATTTGACTTTCTCCCCACTCAGATACCTCACGTCAGGGCCGGCAATAGGGAAGGCGGGGCCAATGTACCTTGAGCCCAAGTTCCCGAAGGGAGCCCAATGACCAGGGTACCTGACTAAATACCAATATAACATTAAAAAACTTTCTTAAAAAAGGGGTTACTTGATTTTTTTGATTAAAATTTTCTGACTTAATAAAAAAGCAAATTTTAAAATAAATAACTTTGTCAGTGGCGGAACGCTTACCCGGAGCACGAGAATCATAGCGCCAGCCCTGCCTCACGTTGGGCGCCAAAAGTAAAGGTGCGGAGGACTTGTACCCACGCAATTGTAGAACTTCTTGTAATGTAATATTAAGTTTAGTATTTATTTTTATATGAATATTAATACAATACATTTTGCAACATGAAGCACTATTTTTCACTGAAGGTAAGAAATAGAAAGGAAATATATTGTTCACTCTTGCTTTTAGATGATGAGAAGCGGCATTTTCTGAAAACGTTGTGAGACTGGTGCAACTCTGAAGTGAAGGGTACGTACATACTTTAAATTAAAGAGGTGGGACAATTTTAAAAAGTCCAGTTGACAGTTTGCCGGACAGTTTTTATGCGTGAGGGGCTTAGGTCCACGCGGGACAGTGGTTCATGTACCGGTCGCTAACAACTGCCTTTGACAAGTCTTACGTCAGTCTGTCACCAGAGAACAGTCTTCCAGGAGGTTCTTATGTGAAACTCTAAACAATGGTTGCTACCTCGTTGATAATTTCTACAGAGAATTGGAGAATTGGAGAAGATTGATATTACCTATTGATACTAAGAAGACGACTTGTCGGTTAGGGGAGTTTATGGGAAGGGTGGAAGATATTGTCAACATATTAAGACTTATTTTTGCAAGCTAGGCCGAGAGATTATTCCTGCTGTATCGTTAGCATTTAAGGAAAAATATTTAAAGGATTTAGTTTCTGAGTTGTCTGCAATTATTTGGAATGTTTTTTGACAACCAGCTTGGTGCCTAAGTTTTATTGAATGTCGTAATAAATAGTAAACAACCTATTTTCTCACGAAATTTTTTAGGAGAATTGAGTAGGCTTAAAGGTTGCTCATAAAGTGCAAACAGAACAGGAACCTAATGCCCCGTGTATTCGTTATATAATCTTGTGCCTTGTATTTATTGTCAACTACAATCAACAGTAATTGGTTTAATTTTCGCTGTTCCCCAACAATCTTCCTCCATGATGTAATTGCAGTTCCTGATGCCCTTTCCAACAAATGAAAACTTTTCCATTTTTTACGCCCAGAATCGAGGGATAGGTAATCCTCGGTCTTCCATACCTTTCCATATACAAGTACTAACTCTTCACCCAATATCTACACAGTCCTCATCGCCAATGACAGCCACTCTAACTCCACCTATCGACAATTCAAAACTTATATGTCCAGGAATCAGATATGCGGCTTACAGATGTGATGTGTGATATGTATGAAATTTGTAATTTCCGTCATATGTAAAAATAAGGACCTAGTCACAGCGATGTAATCATCGAAATTTGGGAGGTTATTCCAATTTCTTTGTTGGGTCTATTTAGTCCTAGCATGTGTATGAAATTGATTAAGGAATGAGTTAGCAGTTATTTTCCGTTGTAACATGACGCGCTGTCGCCACGTTACAAGGTGCATTTTTATTATAGTATATGGCATACTGTTAGGGTAATTTACATAAATCTTGGGCAACCACCTAAATAGATTTTTGTTGTAATTTTATAAAGTACGCAAGATTCCAAGTGAGGACTGTAATGAAATGGTGAACATACAGTGTATCTTGGTAAAGCGAATATTAAAGAATTATTGAACTATGTAGGCTTGAAGCTAGTCTGGTGTTCCCGAACCTTGGCGACAAGAAGTCGCGGATTTGGGGTTTGCCAGACCACACACTCTGCTCCCTAGGGGTAGGCGGTCAACAAGGTTATTCACCGGGCGGGAAATGCCTGCCGCCAGAACACAGAGTCGTCCCCGAACGTAGCCGAATATGTCCGACCTCTGTTAGATACTCTGGCCAAATCACCTATCGGGGATATCACGTGACATTAGGTGCCGACCTGAAGATCCAATCCAAATGAGCGTATAACTTAAAATCCTGGGAATTTTTGTTATATGTGAGCTTCGATACTACAAAGGGGCGGAGTGAGAAGTTTCCTCGTGGGAGAGAAGAGCGACGAGCTTCACTTCGATCTTCGAGTCCAAGCTATGCGAGTCTAGTCTGAGGTAGACTTGGAAAGTTGGCTTCTCTCGCCAACTGCCGTTGTACGATTTCTGGCTGCCAGCTTGCCTTGCTGGAGCAAGCTTATCACAGCAACACAGCCGGTAATGCGATGATGCGCATTGTCAGACCAGAGATGCCTATAGCCGACTTGTGAGATAATCTCACATATCGTGGGTCCGCTACAGTCACCGCAGACATCAGACGCAGGACTACAATGGTAACTTATTACGACCAAGCCATCTGATTGTGCATTCCGTGAAACAGAACCCTTAAACGACTTTGAGAGGATAGATCCATGTTCTCACTTTTTAATTGTAAAAACCCCTGAGCTAGCGGCACAATTTGCCAGAACTAATTATTTTCGAATGATATATTGTTCATTCGTGGCGCCCATGATTGTCTTTTTAACTGTAAAGTCACAGTATTATGATGCCTTTGTCTGAGGTCGTCATAACTTGCATTTTTCATTGTTTCCAGTTGTCATTATTTCTTGCATTTTGATTCTGAGATACATTTAAAAGTAAATATACAATTGTTTGCTTGCTCATGCCGGCTAATTGTACCTCTGAGCGTTGCTTTTATGATTTTGCCAATTTGTGTTAATGTTAACGATAAATTCGCTCAGACTTGTAATCGCCAATGATTAGAAAATAAATGTCATATTGTGACAATTTTTCCTAAATTCCAACTAACGTCGAGATTCTTGCAAAATGAATAATTTTCACTCCTTCATGAAAATTAAAATTAAAAATCCACAATTATTAATCATAAAGGTATGGAAGATAATTGTAACGTAGTCTGCCCACCAAGGCACCCACTACGCCATATAAGGTTTCAGGTTCCGTACAACATTTAGTAACATTTTACATACCATTTACCGAGTTTTATTAATAGATCAGATATCCTGTTTTAATGGTTGTAGTAGGTGATTAGAGTAGTTTTTTTCTTTCCTAGCCGACGATTATACATACTGGGTACCAGTAAACAAAACTGTATTTTTCGGCAGAAATTTCATCCACTCGTTCCTAAGCCTTTTATCATCGAGAAGAAGTGTTCGCTGTGGAAAGAACTGTGGAATCCCTTCAGTACATAATTCTTGATAACTCTCTGATAAATGTTGTAGACCTACTATAAGGCCTTGAACATTTATAATGGCTAGTTACGCGTATTGCATTTAGCAGACTAAAAAAAATCAGATTCATTTTTAGAATTGGTAAACACACGTTATCTGTCAGCCCAGCTGTTCTAGTAGAAACTATTGAAAATTAATGTTTCTAATTCAGTCAGAAAGAAATATTTCGCTACTTTTTAGCTACTAGTCATTGACGATGTTTCGAGTGCTTTATTTTGTTTCTTAATACTAATACCTGTATTGCTATGACACCATCTAACAATGGTGCACGCCTTCATTATTTACGTGAGGGTGTATTTGTTTTAACCCCCCCCCCCACACTTGGTGAGATTTGGTAAGTAGTGGTGTGAGCCCCTCCCCTACCCCTGACGTGAGAATTGCCTTAAATTTTAATTTTTAAGTAATACGACGAGAAAAAATATAAAAATTTGACGTGAGGTTTTTATTGTCCGCCTCCCCTTCCTTGATTGGTGAGATTTACGCTCAATCGGAGGACATGATTGTACGAGGGGGGAAAAAATGCGAGAGGAGGGCATGGCTAAAGCATAGCTTTCAGTTAAAATATCTCTCTTCCACAGATATGATAAACCACAAGTACAATAACTATTAAAATAATAATGATAATGTAATATCTAAAAAAATAAACAATAGTAATAAATTAAATAAAATAATGCAAATTATAAAAGGTTTGTTGAGGGTAAATAGGCAAAGAAGACAGTACACTTAGTTTCTCAGAGAACTTAACTGTTTTATTATTGTTATTTTTTCTTGGGTTTTTTGTTTTAATCGCTTTTGGCTATGAGGCCACAATGCCAGCACTGTGTATAGTTATGTAATTTGCAACTATTTATGAGTGCACTCAATGTATACTGGATCCAGCATGATACAGGCGACACAAGACAAGCACAACATGTAATTAAAACCATGCATGCCCGAGGCCGGACTCGAACCGGCTACCCCTGCAACTCGAAGCTAGCACGCTATTCCCTTCGCTGCCAACCTCGGCTTTGCTGTTATTAATATATTTCTTTTAGAGCCCACCAACTAATCAATTTTACGATATATTCCTTATCAACAAGTAAGCTAGCATGTGCCCATCTTCAACATATAAAACACACAAATATTGCGTCCTATTGCTTCAAAGAAATGGTTGACTGGTTCTGAGTTGAAATCCTTGGCCTCTGTCCTCTGGCTGGCTGAAGTAGTACTTGGTAACGGCTGTGTGGCAGACAAGAGTCGCAAGGTGTAGGTGTCCCGCAGGGATGTGTCCCCTCCCCCGCAGTCACCTGCTGCGACAAGTACCCTCAGCCGGTGTACCCAGGCCACTCCGGCCCTGACAGTGATTATGCAGATTTATTCGATATCGGGGTTGGGACCCAGCACCGCGACTGGAGTTAACCTTTTCTGTACAGAGTATGGAGGTCAGATATTCAGATACATCGGGGAAACGGGGTGGGAAGGGGACGCGTTCTTCGTATAGGAGTGGAGCATTATCGAAATTTCCTATCTCGCCTAACGGAGTATCGTGATTGCTTAAAAAACTTTCCGGTGAGAGATCGGTGCGCGGATAGCGGCCCTTGTCCTGTTACCAGTGTGTTTAGCATTGCTGAGTGTGATGCTTGCAAAATGCTGTATAAAGGTTAGCTAACTCGACGAATGCCAGGAATTACGCCCTCCCTTGTCGGCACATACATCAGTTCCTCTAATGTCAGCAAACCGATCAAATAGAGCGGTGAAGGAGTACCAAGGCAATTGGAGGACACACTGTCAGTTTGCATGCACGACTTGCTGTGTGTCTGTAATAATTAGGCAGTGAGAGATACTGAGGTACGAATAAGAACCGAACAAACGTACCACTCTTCATGTTGCACCATCAGGTAGTTGGTATGTCTGCGTATGCTATACGATTGTTTATGCAATCCTTTATTCAATTGGCTTTCAGTGATACAACCATACAGACAACACTTACAATATAACCAATAATAATATACCTACATATTAAACATCTTAAAGGACGTATGTTGTCGTACGCATATTAAAAACATCAATTTAAACTCAAAACTTATCCTCTTAGAAGTTTCTGCTATTGAAATAATTTGATATGTAACGTCTACAAATTTGACATTGCTTATTTATGTTAAAAGCTTTCCTCCCCTACTAAATGTTTTGCTATTGACTTGTAAATCTTTAGTCGATCAGTAATTAATAAAACTAACTTAGTCCACATCCCAAAGGTTGGTTGGATCCTCCCGAAGGTGGCATACTACGCCATTGTGTCATAGGTAGGATGGCACTTCCTTTCCTCTGGGACCTACAGTTTAAAGTGGAATCTGAACCATGGAGCGACCTGGCATAGCTCATATGATCAAACACAATTCTTAATAATTCCAGCGCCTGCCGTGACTCGAACGCGGGACCGGAGCACCGAAACTTTTTTAAAGCAAGCTCCTTAGCCATTGAGCTACCAGACCGCTCGTCCAATAATGTGATTATTAGTGTTGAGAGAGGGGTATTTAACTCAACAAGATTTGGATATAAGTTTTTTCGAGGTTCCTGTATTGTGTAATTCATAGTCTGTCTCAATGAAAGGTCAGTCTGTAATTTGTGTTGTACTAGAGCTTAATTATTATTTTAATACCTTAATATCAATAATTTTATGTCTACTTTGATTTATGATCATAAATTTTAAGTTGGGTTATGTATATACATGTGTGTCCATATGTTTCATTTTGCAGCCGCAACTATCTATCTCAGACCACTAGTGTTTGTGTGTGGTAGCAGCCTCGAGTCTCCCATTGTGCGCTATGGTGGTTTGATGTCGGTAGCTGTGGAAGTGTGGGAGAAAGGTAGTTGAAAGTGTTCGACCTGGGGAATTTTCATGTTTCGACCAAAGTGTTCTAAAAATGTTTGAAATTTTCCATACCGTACTAGAATGCACCAAAATGCTTTAGAATTTACTTCTACAATGTTTTAGAACACGACACCTTTTTCAGCTACTAACATATTGCAACACTTTGCAGCCACAACTACCAAGCACAAACCATTGGTTTTTTTTTTCTTGGGCTTTACGCTTCGTCGACAGCGGGGTCATTAGAGGCGGGATGGGATTGGGACAAGGAACGGGAAGGAACTCGGCCTTGGCCTTTTTGAAGGAAGCATCCCGGCATTCGCCTGGAGTGATTTGGGGAAACCATGGAAAACCCAAATCTGGGTGCCCGGACGGGGATTCGAACCTGCGTCCTCCCGAATGCGAGGCCAGAACTTTAACCGTTCACCCACCACGCTCGGTCAAACCATTGGTGTTTGCGGTAGTAGCCTCTAGTCTCCCATCGTGCCCTATGGTGGCTGCATGTCGGTAGATGTGGAGATATGGGAGAGATGGTGGTTGAAAGTGGCCGACCTAAAGAATTTTCATATTTCGACCAAAATGTTCCAAAAATATTTGGAATCGTCTAGAATGTTCTTAACGTTCTGAAGTGTTCAAAAATGTACTAAAATTTTCTAGAACATTTTTAATGAACTATAAAGTTCTAGAATACGACAAATTTTTAAGAAAGTGACATGTTTCAAATTGGTTCTCTTCATGATAAAGTTTTATGTTAAAATGATATGGTGATGGCGTCCTCGTCTGCGCTTTTTGGGGCATCTTTTACATAACTTACAACATCCTATATTCAATTAGCAATGTCTATGCGTACGAAGTTGCGGGCAACAGCCAGTAATTCTATAATTCGAACAAGAGCTCTAAAATACAAATTATCTTTTTATCAGCGACTACAAATCATAGGAAAATCTGGATGTATCTCTTGAAGAACGAAGTATTACTGAAGTTTTTCTCGGCGTTGTTTATTTATGATTGTTTCTCGGGAAACAAACCGAACAAGATTATTATTTATACACAATATTTCGGTGACATAAAACTCCGTCGCCATCTTCAGGTATAGTTGTAAGACAGATTTATGTCGGCGACTTATTGTGTATAAATAATAATATTGCGTGGTTTGTTTCCCGAGAAACATTCATAAATAATAACATAATTTACTGCTATGAAACAACGAGAAATTATCCAATTTATTTATCAATTTGTTTATCAATTTTAACATTAATTAAAAATTATCAAACAATATTCACTATTAATCAACAAAAAACTCAGACAGATCATGTATAACTGATGCTAAATTGGATTTTTTAATAGAGCAATAGAATTCCTTCCAATGAATTTGTTCATAAACAGTATTCACACTAGCAAAATCGACGTCCATCTGAATGAGTGTATGAGAGTATTAACTGCACCCTAAAATCTACCCCAGTCCCCTGGTTACACCTAATCAGCAAAATACCACCTCCAGAGGTAAGACGCCAAGAAGCAACGGCACGTGAGTGGATAAAACTACATCATCCTGACCATCCACAGGATCTCCCAATCCACGAGGTCCTAAATGACGTACTACCCACTCGTCTTAAATCCAGTATGACAAGATGTATTCGACTTTGATGTCAAGGAAAAATTGCGGCAAAACTGGAACTCCGCATCTGCGAAACATACAGATATTAAAGATCCCACAACTGGACTTCCGGGATTCCACCTAGAGACCAATGTGTCAAACTAAATCGCCTAAGACCAGGCCATGTGAAATGCAACGCCATGCTGTATAAGTGGGGTCTTCAGGATTCTTCTGCATGTGACTGCTTTGCTCCTTCCCAGAGTGTGGAGCATGTCATCAGGGTATGCCCTCTAAGAAAGTTTGATGGACCATTTGGAAATGTATTCAGAGCTACAAGTTCCTTCACAGAATGGCTGGAAGAACTGGACATCAATTTGTGAACGCTACCAACGTTCTTGTCATTGAATATATGTATTCTATTAGTTGCTTAGCCATACGATAAATAAATACAGTTATGAGCTTTAATTATCGATTTTTCGTTGATTTGAGGATCAAAAGATGTCATTTCCAATTACTGCCTTTGGTTACAATGCGACGTCAAGGTTGAACCAGATTATCGAATGATAATCTTGCCTTTCTTTTGCGTACAGGGGTACCGCGTCAGTATCACTCATCTGCTTGAAACATGGCACCAGTACGACACCACAAAACTCTAACTTTTGAGACGACTGAAAAATCGGTCACCGTAACAGACTGAATACTTCTCTGCATTCGAGCTGAAATTTTCTAATTTTCACATGCAAAGCTCCAGCAAATAGGACCACACATTTGTTTATCTTTTTTTTTAGTGAATTATCAAATATGATCTGTCAGTTATTCCATTGGCCGATAAAAGCACGTGCCTTTCCTAGATCCTCAGCTATTTGATACAGCATTGAATAGTCCAATTTTCTTTGCTATCTGACTCTCGCCGAAATTTTCTTTGTCACCTTTCAAGGCGTTAAAAGCTCACTCTCTCTTTTAGAGAGAAAGAGTTTCCTCACACGACAGTAAATGCATAGGATAATGGCCTCCGTCGTAAATTCTCAGTTCCGTTAATGGTTCCCACATAAGCTTTCTTTCCGAAGTCCTCTGTTTTTTACTGCTACAGGTAAGTTTTTGTCACATCCACACTTAAGTCCCCATCCATATGTTTCTGGAAAAGAGTGGAATATTACTTATCAACGTTTGCTAGGATAAAAATCTTACTTTCGAAATCTCAGTATTCTATCGCAAACATTGACTTTTTAAACGTTAAGGTTTTAAAAGCAAGATTTAGTTAACTACTTACGACACCACTACAATAATAATAATAATTCCGTGTGGTCGTAATGACCTGGAGATTTTTTATTGGCGCCGCCCCCTATCGTACCCACCTTAACCTAATCCGACAATTCTGCCGGGAACAGGAGACCTACAGTTTAACGTGGATTCTGAACCACGGAAGCGTTCGGGTGTACTTCACATTACACAGCAACCTGTGGCAGAGGTGAAGGTCGGGTTAAGCGCCTTTTAAAATCCCCGCCGAGACAGGGATTCGAACGGAGGACCTTCCGATCTCCAGTCAGACGTTTAACCACTGAGCCACCAGACCGCTATCCCACTACAATAATTTTGTATTATTCACTAAATGCGATATCAATTGTGTTTCCGAAGAAGTATCTTGAATTCGCTTTCAAGCAAACAATATATTACATATATTTACGCTGTAAAGGTAGAATGTATATTATTCAGGAACAAATGAAACAAGTAGAGGATATGGGATAGATAACTACCGACACAAGAGACAATCTTTACAGCGATTTTCAATAACTTTGTAAAAATGGTGACCTTTTTTTTTAATTAAAAAAAAGCATGTTGCACTAGATGGAAGAAAAAATAATATTTTAATGTTGAGACTAACAAAGTTTTCCCCAAAAAGCTCAAGAACAGATTCAAAAAACTGTACAGTATGAGATTAAGAAAAAAATTTAATCTGTATTTACCAGGTGATACCAGCATCTAAAACATGGTTTATTTCCCATCTTTCCGCAGTTGCTTAGCAATAAATTTTAAATGAAAAATCCGTCTTTTAGCAACTGGTTTTTTTATTATCTCTCAGACTCGTTTCACCTCTTCTGAATGGGGCATCATCAGTGACTGTGAATGTATACATGTGTTGTTAATACAAAGTTTACAAACATTACTATATACAATTAAATATTTACAAGGTACATTCTACTTACGAATTTTTGGTTATGACAATTAGCCTACATGTTGATCAGGAACAGCTCTCCTTGCATGTTTTGTGTAGCCCGATTTGGTGTTGGTTTTCTCATCACTCCTAGAAAAAGTGTAAAAAGCAAGAAACACATTACAATAGTGACCTCAAAAGTGGAATAGGAGTGATGAGAAAACCAATACCAAATCGGGCTACACAAAACATGCAAGGAGAGCTGTTCCTGGTCAACATGTAGGCTAATTGTCATAACCAAAAATTCTTAAGTAGAATGTACCTTGTAAATATTTAATTGTATATCGCAATGTTTGTAAACTTTGTGTTAACAACACATGTATACATTCACAGTCACTGATGATGCCCCATTCAGAGGAGGCGAAACGCGTCTGAGAGATAATAAAAAAACCAGTTGCTAAAAGACGGATTTTTCATTTAAAATTTACAGCATCTAAAAATTTACATCTTTGCGATTCCTAAGAATTCAATCGATACCCAAGGGACACGGAATACTGTTAGTGTCGCTCCACTATCAATACGTCTTTCTATATGTATGTTAGAGGTCTCTAGTTCATAAACAAAAAACGTTTCAGACTTCCAAAAGTTACGTGTTTCAGCGGGCTCTAAAAATATCTCATTTAAATTTTTGTAAAATTATTTGCTGGGAAGATCCATAGAAATACTAGAGCTCGAAAGAACATAGTTTTTACAACTCCAGCGAATGAGACGCTTTTTTATTATTTAGTAATATAAATACTTGGGCAACCATTTTTACCATTGTGTCTACTGTATCTCAAAAATGATATTATCTCGGAACTCTATACCACATAATGAAATTGCAGAAAAAGGGTGTCAGTAGGTTAGATTTATTTAAAAAAGAGTATCGAGTAGCTGCAATGTACATTACTAACGACAGAGACGCCAAAACCACTAATTTTGGAATCTTATATGTCTGTCTTAATATGTTCGCGCATCACGAAATAACTAAATGACGGATTTTAGCTAAATTACATGTAATGATTGCTTATATTGTCAGTAAGAATATACGATACCTTTTATCCCGATAAATTAGCAAATTTTCTATGGTACCGCGCCCAAAATAATAATTCCTTTTTTTTGGTGGGGGGGGGGGCTCTCTATGCATGAAGCAAAAACTAATGAACGAATTATAACAAAAATGCACATAGTGACAGCTTATGCCACCGGTTAACATACAGGATACATTGTCCCAGTAACATATAAATTTCCGTATAATAGAAAGTCCAAAAATACAAATTTTGAAAATAAATCTGTTTGTTCGCATATTTTTCAAAAACGAATGAATGCTTTATAAGGAAACTTCACATAGTGATAACTTATGTCTTCAGTTAAATTATGGGATACTTTTTATCTACACCAGTTACATAGTTCCACATGATACAGAAGACGAAACATTACAGCTTGGAATTACTGTCTGTGGGTGTGCGCCTCACGTAATGAATAGCTTTCAGTGAAACTGCACATAGTGTTAGATCAAGTCATCACTTGGCTGTTGGAACCATTTTACAGCACCATATTTCATCCGTAAAGTAAAAGCCAGAGTTTGGATTTTTTTTTATCTATGTGGGCGTATCAAGCAAAAACCAACCATTAGCAGGAAATGTATATTTTGATAACATATGTAAGAATAGTGACCGCTTACACTATGTTAAAAAAAATTGCCATTAAATTAGTTGTTGCGTAATAGAGCCAGTCTAATAAATATTAGTGATCTCCATGCTTCCAGTATACAGCCGCGAGAGCATGGAAAATATTTGTAACCTACTTGTCGCGAATGCCTTGAATTGTTTTCATCTTACATTGCTGGGGTGGCCCGCGAGATTCATCACAATTTTACAAAACATATTTTTTTTATAATGGCGTAAGAAGTGAAAATCAATTTACTAAAAAATGGACTATGTGTGCATTCAAAAATTATATGTCGAAATGATGAGTATCATAGTTATTATATTATCTATATTTACATGTAAAAATAATAGGAAACACAATAATAATAACTCATTATGTTTCAATTTTTCACTTTTAAAAAATGTCTGTAGTGGGATAAATCTAATAAGGGGAGTTATGATACATTTCCAAAGTGGCCTTCAAGATCATTTGGGTTAGGCACCCCTGTCATATTGTTTGACGCAAGCCTTCTAGCAGTCGAAATGTTAATCCTATATTTGTGATGACGATGTATTTAAATCTGCAAACAGATCGACTATGGCATTCAGTTAAGGGTTTTGTATCATAGTTTATTTATACACTTACATTCAAGAAAAGCAGTCTGTAAATACACATGCTAGGCTGCACCACTTGCTTGGTGAGAAGTTACGTGAACTATATTAAGGTGTGCCTATTGGACACCAACTACCATAAAATATTCGGAATTAATGATAGTTTCAAAGGGTGGAAGAAACAAATTATGTGCTAAGACATGTTTAAAATATTGGCATACACAATAAATTGCGAGAAGGAGGAGGAAGTTTCAACGCATCCAACATTTCTTCAATAATTTTTCACTGAGTTAATAGCACAAATTTGAGCTTCTGCGTAGACGAATTAGCGAACACAGTGTAACAGCCCTCAAACCTAAACTTTAACTGGAATTGTGTTTTATGAAGTATTTGTAGCAAGCGAGAGTTTGAATGAATATGATTTTTGGATTATTCTCTTGTAATTTACTGTAAGTCAGTGTAAATGCATTTCGTTTTGCGAAAAGAAATTTTATAAATACCATTTAATATGTTTAAGAACAGAACTATGCCAGATAATTGCTTAGATATTTGTAATTCCAAGTATTAAGGCAAGCTACGATGTTTAAAGGACGATTTACTACAGTTAAAAAGATTTATGTGGATAATTTTGTGTTTAAGTATCTTTAATTTTTATTTCTAAGCTTTATGCAATGATTGTAAATGATTATGTATCAATTCTGATTGCTTTTAATATGTTATAAATTGTTTTAAGTATTGTTAATGTTCGAGAAGTATCTGTCGGAAGCCTTTGTAGTGTTCTAGAAATTTCGATGGAACTTATATAAAGCAACCAGCAGATACTCAGAGACAGTTTTTACAGATTCAGTTTACGTCGGCCAAAGACAGTGTTGAACGAACAGTTTTGGTAGTATTGTCTTTGGAAGACGTGCCTTATGTGATCATTGGAGGTTTTGTGTTTATATGTGAACCGTATTTTGAAGTGGGATTCCTTACCAGCAATAAAAACAAGTTAAATTTTGAAACTGGATCGTGGACTAATTATTTATTATATTAGTATAAAACCACTAGCCATCTAATAACAGCTATAATACTGGGAATAGTTGTTTCTAATACAACTTGTAACCTGATAACAATATGTTCAATGTTTTTTAGGTAACTTTGCGATATACGAAGTACTATTTATTGGACGTGATCTAAATTCACAGTGAATTGCATCCAAATATAACAAATCTGATTGTAGTAATGGCACTGGCGAACACATATTGCTGCGTTATAGAGCCGTGGAATCGTATTTATTAACGTAACTTAGTCACCGAGGATGGTGGTGTAACGGTTAGCGTTCTGGCCTCGCATTCGGGAGGACGGCGGTTCGAATCCCCATCCGAGCATCCAGATTTGGGTTTTCCATGGTTTCTCAAACCACTCCTGGCAAATGCCGGGATGCTTCCTTTTAAAGGCCATGACCTAATTTCTTCCCATTCCTTGCCCCTCATCCTTTCTCGTCTCTGAAGACCTCGCTGTTAAGAGACGTTAAGCAGTAAAAAAAAAAAAAACTTAGTCCACAACCCGAAGGTTGATTGGATCCTGCCGAAGGAGTCATACTAAGCCATTGTGTCAGAGATAGGACGGCCAGGTCCTTCTACTGGGACCTACAGTTTAACGTGGAATCCGATCCACGGAACGACCTGGCATAGCTCATATGATCAAACGTAACGCTTAAGAATTCCTAAACCCGTGGCTGGTGTAGCGAACTTAAGCAAGTGTGTTAACCACTGAGCCACCAGATCGCTCCCCGTATTTATTACCTAACCTGAAAATACATCAAGCATTCATTTTTGAGCCAAGCATCTGCCGTCTTTTTTACAACATTAGATTGTGAAACATCAATTATGCGAGGGTCGACTCACACTGCAGTTTTTATTTACTTACTTACTCCCAAAGTGATGATTCACTGTCTTGGAATCAACAGATTAGTTTCTTATTTAGATTTAAGAATAACTGACGAAGGCAAACATAATAAGAACTGGGAAACCATGCCATCCCTGAACTTTTTCCCATTCATGTGTCGCCTCCCTAATCTTTTTTGGGTCTTTTTACAAGTTCGGTTGTAATAAAATTTCTTCTCGCAAAAAAAAAAAGGAAAATTATTTCCAAGGTCTAAGAATTCCGGCAGCTTTGGGTGTTCTTTGGACAGAAGCCATTTCTCAGTTCCCCAAATGGTAATCTCGAGACATTTGTTTGGTCACGGCTAGCTCTCTCCGATTGGAATCTCGACTCTTCCCAATTTGTTTCCACCAACAGCAGTTGACCCTCCGATAGGTCAACTAGAGTTGCTAGAAATTAGTTATTTGTCTTTTCACCTAAAACTTAGGGGTCTTTAAAAAAAATACTATTGTGACTGTTGGAGTCATTAAAGGAATATATTCTTTTTCCCTCAAATATAACATTTTAAAACGGAAGTTCCCTACGCTACAAATCCTATTTAATTAATCAATGTGTAAATATTTTCTGCAGAAAAAACCAAACCAAAATTTCTTTTCCTAAAAATGGGTGATTTAGAATAGTATCAGTTGATTCTTCGTTGAGAAATTATTCATCACCAATACAGAAAAGACGAATAAAAATATGATATTTAATTAAAAACACATATTCAACAGCCAGACTCGACGATAATGTGTTTGTTACTACGCTGCAGAAGCCGTTGACATCTAAGTATCCAAAATTTCTCAGTTTCAGCTTGGATTATGCTAAAAGTCTATACGGATTTCTAAAATATATTGGCTTCTGAAAACAATTTGTTCAGTACATTTGCTGAGCAGTAGCAGGAATGTACACCATCATGCACAGAAATTGAATGATTATGCTTATAAAATTAAGATCGTACATAACAACAACTTTAGGCTGATAACTAAAACTTAACGAAACTATTGCTGCAGTGAAACAGGGCGATTTTCATACTTTCTAATTATTTTTAATTATTACTGTTATTTGATTTCATGAATGGTATCTAATTAGCATTATGGTGTCTTTGTCTCCAGCCATAGTTGAGATTAATTAGGATAATGCATTGTTTGAAAGTATGATATGGACCATTCGATAAAATTATTAAGTTTTTAATCTACGGACCAGCAGTGGTGAATTGTAAACCGATACATCATAGGAGCTCATTCTGTTTGTAGGGTTAATGGATTATTTTACTAAAATAAAATGAGAAATTGGAGGGCCGAAATATTTACAAGACAATATTTACTACAGAATCTTCTGTTATACTGAAATAATTAGTCGATCTCGTCTGCAATTACCTTTCCAGTATTTGTGAGAATAAACACAGTTACTGAAGAACTAACTTGAACCATTTATCAACGGATTGATAAACTAATTTCATTGCGAATTTAATACGATTGAATATAATTTCAAATTATTCTACTGAATATTACTTTGTCTGTGAATATGATACAGTACTGGTGGATTCATTTATTCTCTTAGTATATTTTCTGCACTTTAATTTTTCAATCTTTAAATGGTAGTACGTTAAAAATAAAACGCGAATATTTACGATTGAAGTTTTAACTGAATGATGTACCTGTTTATATTATTTAAATATTTCTCCTCTAATCTTGTGCGTCTGTGCTTCGTGTATATGGCAATAAGTAAATCAATGCATAAAATCCTTTGAATCTATATGGCAACGATTACATTTCACCGCGAAATGAAGCATTAAGAACTTCAATTGGCTTCTCGTTGAGCTGTTCCTTGTGTATAGCTCTTAAATTTGTATACATGGACTAGTAAATTAATTATCAGAGGTGAACTTTGATTATACAGCCACGGTACTCCTGAACGTCATACCACAACTCTGTCTTCCATGCCCCGATTTCATCAAGCCATTAAAACTATTTCCAGCCTCACATGTATTTGTCTATCTGAATTTGTGTCTCTGAAACGTAAATTACTGTAACAACCATTTGTTTAAACCTTCCTATAAAGAAGTATGGTTTGATCAAAGGCCTTCAATCAGGTATCTACACTAATATTATAAATGCGAAAGTAACTCTGCCTGTTTATCAGTTTGTTAAGTTTCTTGGGCTAAATGACTACTCCAATCGTGATGAAATATGACAAGGAGATGCTACAGGGCTTCGCCGGAAAACGCTACCCTTCCAGTCTGTTGCCGTCGGCAACTTGCTCGGTCAGTGGCGCCAGCAGTTTCCGCCACACGGCACCGTGAATCACCGCACTGTTCAACACCTCCGCTGCCCCAACAGCGCAGTGCAGTGACCCTTACATTGTTAAGAACGGTTTCTTTGCATTGTAGATAGTTTGTGACTTCAGTCTCTTATTAATCAGTGTTGTGAATAAACGTTTCTTTGCGGCTTGGCTGGTTTGGGGCTTCATACTCTTATTAATCTGTACCGTGTTTGAGTGTGAGTAAAATTATGGTACGTTACAGTTTGCAACAAAGAATATTTCTCTACGATACATATGTGAAGAAGAAGTCGTTTAAAAAGTGTCGCAGTAAATTTCGTCGCGAATTTCCTGGCGCTTTACTGCCAGCTAAATCAACAATTCTGCGTCTGGTTAAAAAAGTAAGAGAAACGGGTTCATTTTTTAACAAAAAGAGACTGTCGGTCAACCGTATTCTCACAGAGGAGAAAATTGACGATATCGCTTTTCGACTAGAACAGTCACCCAAAAAATCATTAAGTCAGTTAGGGCAGCGTGTGTCTCGAAATATGTTCAGAAGATGTGAAATGTGCATTACACAAGAGGGTCAACACTTCCAGCATCTTTTATAAGGTAAGCTAATGAATTACGTCACATTTAAATGCTTAGCACACAAGTTTATGAAGTTTATGAAGCGTAATTATTATGAAATAGTCCGCGGCCGACGGTCGAACAATGCCGGAAACTGACCGCTCGCTCGCCGGGAGCTTGTAGCGCTAACAGTGGGTTGCGTTTCCCGGCGAACGCCCTGTATTTGACATTTGGATGGACATGGGATACCATATTATGTATAGATAAGAACATATTGTCATTAAATTATGAAAACTATCTGAACTGTGAAAGACAAACGCATAAAACGCATAATATGTATATGTCTTTGTAATGCGTAACGTTGCAGAGCGATGGCAACGTAGCTTAGTGGTAGCGTGCTTGCTTTTTTTTTTTTTTTTTTTTTTTTTTTTTTTTAAGTAAACTCCCGTGTGGCTTCGGGTTCTAACCCCACTGGGAGCAAAATGTTTTATGAATTTTTCATAGTTTGAGCCAAGCCTAGGATTTTGTAGTAAGGATACCATGTTCTGGCAAATCTTTGGCGATAGAATAGTGCCCTAAGCATTTACGTTATTCAGGGTCTACTGGTTCCACAAGCAATTATTGTGTGATCTAAACTAATAATATTATATATGCGAAAGTAAGTCTCCGTCTATTTTTTTAATTACTATATATGTATACCGAAATACTTTATATCATTAGGAACGAAATAGGATACTTTTTTCCGATATGAATCAATGAGACAGGTTCGACGGTAGAATGGTATATCGATAGCGTTCCCGTCATATTATGCCGACATATCTTAGGTAACTTTCAGGTTTGTGTATCCAATTCTAGCAATCAAATTCTAAATCCACGCGTACGAAGTCGCGGGTAACAGCTAGTTTTTTTTATAATTCAGCCGAACGAAAATTTGTTAAGAGGTTTAGTACTAATTGTAAGATTCCTTAACAGCCCTTTACGTGCACAATTCCAGTCTGAATTCGTTATGACGTATACACCGCAGTTCATTCTTCTAATTTATTGATTGTAACGATTTCATATAATAACTCCACGTTTAATGTACATATTCGTATAGAATTACGACTCGGTAACATCTAGGTTATTAGAGAAGGGAGAGAATTGGTGTCAAGGAAAAGGAAGCATTTCAGAAATGGAGTCTTTCACGGAACCACAATGTTAGAAGTTATTTTGAAAAACCTTGTAAAATTGAAATATTGACGGACTTACCGAGAATCGATCTCGCGATCTTACGAATGTTTATATGTGAGTCTAGACATTACTGTTCAATTTCAAAAAATCTTTGTTTTTATGATTTTTTAAAATATTTTTACAACTGAAATGAAGAGAAACCCACGTTTAAGGCATACTGGAGAACTGTATAATTGTCGCAATCCACAAGCAGCAATGTATGATTTCTGTTATTGTCATCATTTTAATTAATAAGCTGGAGCCGGTATTTGATTTAGGTTATAGATTTTGAACACCCAGAAACTGATGCCGCATTATAGTCTCACGTATCCTCTCGACGTTGGCAACCCTGATAACGGGGCATGATCTAGTTGATCGCGAATAACGGCACTGCACAATGTGATATGTGTGCGTGTGTACTGACCCAGGAAGGTGCCGTAACTCACACGCGTTATACCCGTCAGCCCTGGCCTTGCTGGTAGCGCCAATTACTTGAAGCGGTGGCCATTACAACCACGCCTCGTGAGATACCGGTTTGGTCCGAGACGTATGCGGCCACATCGCGAGCCGAACACGCGCTTATTGTAGTCGGTGGCTGCCGCTCGGTTCATTGACATCCGATATATCTGCGCGGGCGTGCATTAAGGAGGCAGCCAGATACGTGACTGCGGTCTGCGATGGCGGGCCAGAGATACCGAGTGTGTCATACGGCACGAGGGAAGAAGGTGCTGCGTCACACCGCACGTGTTACGACCGAGAAACCAGAGCACGCAACACGAAGGTTGCGCAATACTAGGGACATGCCGCATTTGACTAAGTGCTTTGCACAAACCAGGGTTCCATTTAAGCATAGGCTACCTAGGCTGTATCCTAGGGGCCCGCACCACAAAGGGGGCCCCACCACAAAGAGGGGGCCCGCAACACAACCCTAAAAAAAAGGTCACCCATAAATTTTTGGGGCAACTGCCGACAGAAGGGGCCGCACCACATGTATCACATGTATAGCCTAGGGGCCCACAACGCCTAAATGTTGCCCTGGCACCAACGGTGGATAAGTCCTTAAATTTGCTTCCGTACTGTGGGTCAATCCTACAAAACAATGACAGCGAAGTATCAGCATACAGTTTGCAGATTCGAATTTACAGGGTGTGCATTCTGTAGGACTCTTGTTCGACTCGCCGCCCTGCAATCCAAATTTGGGTTTCCATGGTTTCCCCAAATCACTCCAGGCGAATGCCGGGATGGTTTCTTTAAAATGGCATGTTCAAATTCCTTCCCGTTCCTTGTCCCCAGTCTAATCCCGCTTCTAATCACCTCGACGTCGACGAAGCGTAAAGCCGAAAGAAAGAAAAAAGGTTCGAATCTATTTTCCGCATCCAACATCACGTTGTCGCACTCGACAATCAAAGGATAAAAAAATGGATGCTGACTTTATCGTGCTGTAATTTTGAGTTCATTTCACTACATTTTGAAAACTGGGGGCAGTGTAACTTTGACTCAAACGACGAAGCTCTTTGTGATCGTAATCTACAGTTATTCTTAATATCAATCGAAACAAAATTCCTCCAAAATTTTAAACCGTTCATCCATCAAAGCTGCTCTTACTCTTTACACTTTCAAAGCAATGATTAAGATAAATGGTATGTAAGAATGCGAAGGTTGGTATAAGTTGGTAGTTCAAAGAAGGAAGTCCTGTCTTGAGCTAAATGTGATCCACTAAATTGTCCCTTCTTTCGGTGATATTATTTCATAAACTTCTTTACTTGCCGATCATTTTAAAATACAGTAGTTTCATATCATCTTTATTGTCCTCTTAAATCCAAAAAGTTCAAGACAGAAAGTCGTAAGTCATTATTAGAGAACAAAAGAGCTCTACTTTTTAAGAGACTCTTCGTTAGTGAAATTCTGCTTTTGTCTTAGATCTGCTATGAAATGTAATTTTACTTACATCTGTATTATTTTCATATGAATCTGCTGTTATTGCTATCATTTCTGGTAAATTTTAGGACATTTCTCTTGCTTTTTTGTACATTCAATTCAAATTCTGCCAATATTTAATATTTCTCAACATTTTCACTTTACGGTAACAGGGCAGCAAATCTCAGATACCGGGTGAATATTAAAAACAATAATCTGATGTCGAAGGGGACCATGACTGTAAATTTTGATTTGGGGATTAATGAAGTAAAGAAGTTTTCCTTTGAAGCTCGAGTTGTGATGGAGGAGACAAACAGTGTATAAATTATGCTCAAAGAGCGAAAAAAAAAAAACAAAAACGAACACAACGCGTTCAGATTTCTTAAAAAAAAAAAAATAAAAAAAAAAATAAAAAAAAAAATCGACCTGGACCCTGGACCAGAAGCGAATTTTGCGTTGTGGCCTTTTTGAGTTAGCGACAACGCGTTCTAGCTGGTTTTTTTTTCCATAACGCGAATAACATGTTGTCTCCCTTTTAAAGAAACCAGAACGTGTTGTGGTCATATATTTCGCTCAGTGACCGTTTGCGTTCTTTGAGTGCAACATATCTAAGACAGGGAAGGAGTTTTAACGGGCATTAGTAGCAAGCATCTTCCTCGATGTAGAACCAACCGTAGTTAACAACAGTATTAACTGTGATCAACGACACTTATAGAATTTCTCTCAAGGATAAATGTTTCGCCAGGTGTTGCATTCGAAGTTAAGTTGCACTGTGGGGCTGGACGTTTGTATGCGAGTGGCAAATTGCGTGACATGATACTCTACTATCTCTAAATCGTTAGCATAACGCTGCCGCGGTGGCTGGGAGCGGAATATAGGAGCTGGGGAAAAATAATTCTGTGATTCATGCGAGCAGCGGCGGCAGAGACGACGTCGTATTTCTGCGGTGAGGTCGTGAACTCTGTGCGGGCAATCCGACACCGGTGCTGTGCCACCCGCGCTCGGATTGGCCGTAAATGCCACCACTACAATACGAGCGAGGTCACCCGCACACCACCGTACCAGGAAGTGGAACGCACTCCCAGCCCATCCGACAACAGGGCCCGCTGTTCTCGGGATGCGTAGCCACGACAGTAGTTCACAGCTCACGGCTCTTTCCTGCCTTAGCCAGTTGATCAATATTGATGACAGTCGCGTCTTGAAACTCAACGCCCAGCCTATGTGTAAGCAATACGATCTGTGATACAAGTGTCTATCTCAGATTTCTATTATTTTCCGAATCTAGGTTAGCAATAAGCGACCTGTTGGGCGCGTTGCCATCACGCTACCCGTGCCACCTGTTGCGCGTATAATATGCGCGCTGGACGCTTTTCGCAAAATCTTTATACAAACACACAGTTTTTATCCGATTTTGATAGAACTTTGCGTATGTATACTTTAAAACAATTAGAAAAACACTGTTGATGTTTGATTTACAGAAACCTAAACCCTCTCTTCCTTTCACACCTCATCTTAATTTATGTCACTGTTGTTCATACAATCCCAGTTTTTATCAGATTTTGATAGTGGTTAGCACACATATACAGGCTTGTCAAAATGATTGCAATGATTTCAGAAAATTACTACAGATTTATTTTTTGCCATATATTTACAAGATTACGCAGATATATAAACAAACTGTGAAAGTTTTTTTGAGTGTCTACAGATGCTCAATGAGTGCACCTTTAGTGATTCTGCACACATCAAGTCTATAATCGAGTTATTCCTATACCCGAAGCAGAATATCTCTGTCAATGAGAGCAAATGCATTTGTGATGCGAACCCGCAGGTCTGGCAGATCAATTGATACTGGTGGCACGAACTCTGTGTCTTTTACGAAACTCCAAACAAAGAAGTATCAGGGGGTTCGGTCAGACGAACGAGGAGGCCATGACATCAGCTGACGATCAGCGTCTCAAGCACGACCAATTCATCTGTTTGGAATCCTGGTGTTTAGGAAATTACGGACAACTAGAGAAAAATGGGGTGGAACACCGTCCTGCTGGAAAATGAAATCTTCGCTGTCAGCTTCCAGAAGTGGCATGAGCCAATTCAGCAACATTTGCAGATAGATTTTCCCTGTGATCGTCACCTCATTAAAGAAAAAAAGGCACTTAAAGTTTCTTTCGTGAGATCGCGCAAAACACGTTCATTTTGGGAGAGTCATGAACGTGCTTCACATAAGCGTGGGGGTTTTCGCTTCCCCGAAATGCGCACATTGTGTCTGTTCACTTTTTCACTCACACAAAAATGGCATCATCACTAAACACAAGTTTCTCTGCGAATGTTTCGTTTTGTTCTAGACATGGGCACAGAATTGAAAACTACGCACTTCATCGGTGTGCGACAGTGCTTGTATTAAGGCTTCATACACAGTCGCTTCCGAAGGATTCTCCAAACGGTCTTCTGTGGAATTCCTAATTCCCTGCTAGATCGAGGAGTAGACTTCTGTAGGCTACGAACGTAACTGGTGCGCACACGTTCAACGGTTTCTTCAGACACAGGAGGGCGACCCGTTGTTTTACCTTTACAAAGGCATCCCGTGGCTTTAAACTGTTGATACCAACGCCGAATGGTGTTAGCATGCGGGGAATCCTTGCCGAACTTTGTTCTAAAGTGTCGCTGAACAGTTGCCACAGACTTAGTCGAATGAAATTCCAGAACAAAGTACGCTTTTTCACTTTCAGGCATCTTGCCCTCTAGCGCTCTAGCGGCCACCACGGGAAGCTTGAATTTAGTGCAATCGAAACTTGAAGAGCCACTTGTCTTATAACAGCCAACCCCATCATCATACCTATAATAGGACAGCCAAAAGAAAAATCGTGAAATCGCTGCAATCATTTTGACTAGCCCTGTACTTCAAAGCAAGGGGTTAAGGCACTTACTTCTTAAAGTTCTCTTTCCGGGTAGCGGGTTCAAATCCCGCAATGATTAGGAATTTTTAGGAGTTGTATTTGAATATATGAGCTACGCCGGGACGTTCCGAGATACGCTCCTGAAAAAAGGAACTAAACATCTCGCCTCTGACACAATAGGTTGGTACATCTCCTTTGGAAAGATTCAACCAACCTTCAGGTTGTAGAATAAGGTAGATTTTCAGTTTTTGAAGTGAAAACTTCTTTATGCGCGTTTGGCGATTTTTTAATAAGTAAAATCTTATGAGTTCACATTAATTATATATCTGTTGCGGTCTGGTGTCTCAGCGGTTTAGATGCGTGATTGGCTAATAAAAGGTCTCCGGTTCGAATTTCTGTCTCGGCGGGAATTTTCATAGACTATTAACCCGACCTCCTCATCTGGCATAGCTTGCTGTGTAATGTGAAATACGCCAGAATGCTTCGGTAATTCGGACTCGAAGTTAAACTGTAGGTCCCTTGCACCTGGTAGCACTATCGTGTACAGGAGCGGAAAGTGCAGCCAATAGAAACCTTGTCACCAGGTCATTATTTAGTATTTCTGTAGGAATAAGTATGACGTTTTGCACGTATGATATTAATAATTTTAAATTTTCACTTCTATCGGCAGTCCCCAATGACTGCTATGTTGTTTTATCAGCATAAAAATCTTTTGAGCCTATAGAAAAATTTTCGCGGTTTCGTATTGCCGAATATGACGAGCGAGAATAATACTTACCTCTCTGTTTAGGTCCGCTCCCACTTCGTCCTGCCGGTTGCTAGCGAGCGACTGCAAGTAATATAGTGAAAAAATTTGCTACTAAAAGTTAAATCAATTTATTAAGTTTATTGATGTTTATTGCAGAAATGACAAGACAGAAAGTATACAAGTTACATCTTCATAAAATCACGGTATAGGTAGCGGTGCGTTACATAGTGGTTCTACTAGGCAAATATGGAATGGTAGTTTGATCTGAATATTGAGTCCTGTCTCTAAGCACAGGAAGCGTTGCATTGAGAGATAATAGTGACTTACTAACTGCTACGATTGATTTATTGTAATAAGCTTTTTTAAAGTAAAAATAATTATAGGCCTATAAACTTCAATACCCTACAAATGCTTGACAGTGGTCGATGCAAAATATGTTTTTAATGATGGGTCAACAATGCAATACAAGTGTTTATAATTTGTTTGATACTAAATAAAGTTTTTAATTTGTTTATTTTTTAATGATGGATATGTAATAACTGCTTGAATGTGTTTGCTGCTAAATTATGACTAAATAAAGAATTGTATGTGTTTGTATTTTCTGATGCGAAGTATTGTTCCTTTTTTTAGCTGGTCACAATTGTCTAAATTCAAATATCATAAAATAAACAACGATAATTTGTTACGTTGTTTTCTGCTTCATGGCTTCCAATACTCTCGAACGGTTAACGTTCTGGCCTTGCATTCGGGAGAACGCGGGTTCGAATCCCCGTCCGGGCATCCAGATTTGGGTTTCCATGGTTTCCCAAAATCACTCCAGGCGAATGCTGGGATGCTTCCTTCAGAAAGGCCATGGCCGAAATCCTTCCCGTTCCTTGTCCTCAGTCCCATACCACCTACAAAAAAAAAAAAAAAAAAGGATCCAATACTCGCCTTTGAAGCTTGGTTTAAAGTTGAGTTCCAGGCTTGGTGATTCGGGGAGAAAAAATGTTGTGATTTGCAAACGAACGCATGAAATCTGCATGAAACACCTGGGAAAGCAGATTCTATAACTTCGACTGAGGCTTCCTGCAATACACAAAGAGAGCCATTGTTTTATTCTGTGCTCAGCGATCGAGGCTTAAAAGAGAAACTCCTTTACTCTCTCCGTTATTGTTAGAATATATATTTTTTTTAAATAAAAAAAATTAGCTTTATACAGAATGTAAAAAAAATCAACGAAACAAATTGTAAAATTTTAAATTGATTAATGTTTCTATCCCTAACTTTGCCAGCAGTTTTAACCATCCAAAATGGTTTTTCACAAGCAAAAGAAAATAAAAACAATGATTATTTCAGGCTTATCATTTGATGTACTTTAAAGTTTACCTAAATTATTGACATCTTGAGGTCAATATAACGTCTCTGGTTTAAGAATAATGAATCCATTATGGGGAATAGTACCTCTCCAAATTTATATTTTTCGAAACAAGACAATAACCACATACTTTTTATTTGTCCGAGTGGAATACGGATATTTTAGAAGATTTTTTTTATTATTTAGTGTATCTAGGCAGGAATTTTGTAAAAAAAGAGAGAAGAAATAAAGAAAGGAAGAAAAAGAAAGAAAGAAAAATGTGTGAGAGGGATCAAACACTTAAAATCATTTAATTTGGTTGTGTAAATGATTTTATGATCTGCATTTCACAACGTTAAATGTTGCGTTTTGTATAGAAAAAAACTACATATGTATCTAGCTGATGCTATTTCACCCCTTAGTAATGTTTTGCTGAGGATTAACAGCAATTTCAAAAGTACTACTACTGATCAGCTGATTTTATGTGTCATCTTTCATCGTGGATCGTGGTCGCGATGCCTGTTTAATGACGCTTGTCGAGACCCTGGTCGAGACAAGAACTCCTGCAACAAGTGCTTGTTGCTCCTGGCGGTCACGACTACCGGTATTATCGCTGTCCGGCATCTGCATCAGGTGGCCGCTGTCGCCAGGGAGGCCCAAATTTACCGCCTGTAATTAATTACCAGTGTAGGTTTCAATAGGGCTAGCTTGTCTGATTGGCGGCCTCGGCAGGACCCGTCATTAACTTCCGTACAGGCCCACCGACCTTCAAGCTGCTACACTGTGCCCGACTTTACTCCCGCTGGGCAATAACAGGGACTTTAGAAAATTATAATATAAACCGTTCTTACCAATAAACTCTACCTTAAGGAGAGCTGACGTACAAAGAGAATTGCATATTACAATAATGGAACTTTTAACTTCAAATCTTACAGGCTTATAGCCTTAACCTTTGGCAAAACTTGTGCTTTGTGAAGTATTCTATGGTCAATCAGTCATTTGAATCTTTAGATCCCGATGAACAGGAACTGGCCACCTCTCCTCTAACATCTTTGCTTAATCTTTGCCTCCATCCAGTAGTATACTTACTTATTTTTATTTTTTTAAAACTCAATAATGTTGTTATTTCTAGCGTAGATGGTTGGTAAAAGGTGTGTTTGGGCGTGTATGTGGTGATTTTTGCATTGCGTACTTATTTTTTACTAAGAAAGGGGACAGAATACAGCTATGGATTGAAAAAAATAAAAGACTCAGATTTCGCCTTAAATAATTTCCGAAAGCTGAAATTTGGACCACTGGATTTTTATTATTATTATTATTTTTCCTACCCTTAAAATCCTTAGCTTCATGTGCCTCCAACGTGATGTTGACTGATTGTTCCAAAACTATGACTGATTGTTCCAAAACTTTTGGTTCAAATATACGGTTGCTTTGATTTGTATTTTACAATGAGATTATTTTCACATCAGCTCTTCTGAACACGTATTCGGTACTGATATGATCTATCTACTACCTCTTAGATTCTTGTGTAAGAACACATTTCATATGTCTCTGTGTTTCTCCTTCTCATATTGCTTTGGTGTAGATTTTAGTAAGAACGCAAGGTTCATACAACCTGCTTCATTTGTATCACATAATCATTTATACCATTTTTTCATATAAAGAGTTTTATCTTTTCCTTTCTTGTTTTTGATAGATTACGATATTTAGCTACGTCTTTATTAATTTTTTTAGTTATTAAGCACTCGATTCGTTGAAGCATTCGAATTTTATCAAATCGCAAAATTTTATCCTCCACCCTCAGAATAAATGATGTCGAATATCAAAATTTTACTTCACTATGTGGAACACGAAGTTTTTGTGTAAGAGAATACAGCTGTTCAGTAGTTAATACAATCATATTACTGTTAAAATTGTTCTTTAAACCTAAAGATTACGTGACGGGTATTAAATGATACTCTGGTAGCCTTGTGTTTGCTTCTACTGTTTAACTTTCCCTTACGAATCATTGCCTTTCTATGGATATAAATTGATAAACTGAATCAAAGCTTTCCACAAGTTTTCAGGAGTTGCCTTCAAACTTCTATTTACTGCAAACGACTCAAGGCCTCCGGAACAAAAACACATCTGCTAACATATTTATAAAATGAAGTCAGAGAAACTGTGGTAGTGGTTTCGCATGGCAGCTTCCTCCAGTATTGGTGCAGGAATGGCAGACAAATGTCTCTACCTTGGTAACGTATGTTTTATGTCTGTCTGGTTCAAATATAAGTGAAGGTATCGTTATGTATCACTTCGAACCATGAGCATATTGGTTTTCTAGTTTTATGACGGGATTCAAATTTTATTGTAACGTATTTCTGATTCATGAGATAGCATTAAACAATTAATTTATGTACTGGTATTTTCCAAATAGACTTCCTCCTTTTTTGTGCACTCAAGTATTCTTTCCGGTAGCATAGGATTTTTCTTTTTTTTTTTTTTTAAAAAATTCTGATTCATTCCCAAAGTTACGCCTTCGTCTTTTAAGCATTAATCCGTTTAACTATACGATGTTTGCTCAAAAAACTGTAATACAAGTTTTCCATCAATTTTTGGTAATTCAAGTTTAGTTTTGTAAATAAATAAAAGTTTGTTTTCATTTTTCTTCTCGTATGTTTCAAACAAAAGACAACGCACGCCCTTTCCTAAAAATTGAGTTAGGTTAGTACTACTAATTCACGCACATACCAACTTTGAAATGCTAATTTTTGGTAGGAGCTAAATTCAAATTATCAATTAAATCTTAATGACTGTCTTAGCTAACAGCATAATTATTGATGTTTACGTGAATGGGCTTTGAATTACGACCACCTACGGAGGTTAATTTGGTTTCAGGAGCAAACAGTTATGAGTTATGCAGCGGCCTTCATTTTCGTCCCTCATCATTGTGTAGTGCGCTCAAAATCCAAGGTCTCTTATTTAGGATATAAATAATATTCTGTCTCATTTCCTCGCATCTGGCTCTGATGTGATTATTTAGATTTCTGTAGCAGATTGGAAAATGGTGAGCAACACCATCTGTTAAGTTTAATTAACACAAATACCTCAACGACCAATAACTTTTAATTACTATCTGATATTGCAAAAAAATGAGTGTTTGAAAGCAATTATTTCCCCTTCGTACATAAAAACAAAATGATTTTCTTAAGTAATAAATTTAACCACCTTAAGAGTTATTCATTTAATTGAACAGAACTTAAGGATGTTGCCTTGTTGTGACGTAATTAGTTCGTACATCCGTAACGCTAGGGTCTGAAATTCTAGTGGTCATCCAGATTTTAACTTTCCATGGTTTCTCTAAATTACTTTAGGAGAATTTAGGGATGTTTCCCCAAAAAGCACTTGGTTGAATTCTTATCATTACTTACTCTAATGATATGGATGTCGACGAACCATAAAGCCCAAGGAAATAAATGACCATCATTTCCAGGGTAAACGATATATTAGAATCGTCTTATCCGTAACGGTATCTTCGTATAAAATATCAATTTTAAGTTCGTTGGCTTTGAGCAATGATGATATCGCGGATTAGCCGGAATTTCAGAATGTTGCTGGTTAAATGACTTAACTATAAGAACCTTAACTTTTCTGCCTTCTTCTCACTTCAAACAGAGAAGGATGATTTCCATTGTTGTTAACACTCACCACTAGAAAAATCGTACTAATAATGAATATCCGCTAACTGCACAATCATCTTTTATATCAAGTCCAGTAGTGATTTCCCACGTTCTCCGACCAATGGCAGAACTAATTTCCAGTGTTAGTTTGTTCCACGCAATCCAAGTGAGGACGCTGCTCACTCATACCCGTTGTACGTGAGGATGGGTGGACTCCAAACGAAACCAAGGCACCTAAGGGCCCTATTACACTAGGCGACTTGGCGGCGCAACCAGCCGCGGCACTGGTGTCTCTGTTGGTGACGCAACCAGGATTCTGGTGGCGCCGCCAGCCAGCCACTCGCACAACCGAGCAGTCACTTTGCTGTTATCCTCGCATTGTATGCGAATTGTGTAGTTGAATATGTCCAGTGAACTACAGAATGTCACTGTGGAAATGAGTGGAAGTGAAAGTGTAGAGAAGACAAAGGGGTAAAGCAAGAAGAATTTCTCATTTTCGTATCTTTCCCGGTAATATCAACGTTTACTAAGTACAATGATTAAAAGAAAGACGATTTAGACATCCTTAAGTAATTTAAAAACTTGTCGTCTGAATACAGTTTAATTGCGATGGAGCTAACACTCCGGTAGCAATTTGCACATTTACAGCACTCTCTTCACCATCCTCCTTTCCTCCAATGAGTCCCAATCCAGCTCCTGTATCATATCAGTTACTGACTGGGTCCTGCGATAATTTCCACAAACAAATCTAGCTGCTCTTCTTTGCACACCTTCCAACTCCTGTATTTGATCTCCAAAATGTGGTCCCAAACTACGCCACCATATTCAACAAATGATCTGACCAAAGTTTTGTAACCCAACTCCCTAACTTCTCTGTTACATCCTCTCATCACCCTCTTCAGCAAATGAAGGATTTTGTAACCTTTTTCTACCACCTGCCCAATTGAGTTTATCAAACGTTATGCAAAGAATTTACACTTCATCAAGCAAATCTGACCCCACTCTGTAATCATAATTAACCTTTAGATCTATTTATCTTTGTATCTTATAAGCCGACTCTTCTTGGCATTTATCTTCATTCCATGCTGACCTACCCATATAGATATTCTATCCAGATCATCCTGCAACTGTTCAGTCTTCACCTGTTTTTATCCTATTGTATACCATTGTATCATTTGAAAAATACCTAGATTCTGACCGTAACACAGTCATTCATTAGAATAATGAACAGCAACTCCCATATTTGCTTCCACTTCTCTTGATAATGTATTTCCTACTCTAACCCTTTGCTTTCTGACTTTTAAGAATTCCTGTGCCCAGCAAGTAACTTTTTCATTCAATTCAATACATTTCAGTTTATTTAAAACCATTTTATGGCTCACTCTGTCAAATGCCTTAGAAAGATCTAGTGCCACACTATCAACTTGGCCTCCCATTTCAAATTCATTTGAAATATCTTGCATATAGCCCACTATCTGAGATTCAAATGAGTATCCTTGCCTAAAGCTATGTTGTCGATCTGAAAACTAGTTTCGTTCTTCACAGACATTTCTGATATAGTTGCATATCAATCTCTCAATCATTCTGCCCATCACTGATGACAAACTAATTGGCCAGGAATTTTCACCATATTTTTAACCCTTCCTTTATGAACTGGTACTACTATCGGTCTTTTCCATCCTTTGGTAAGCAGCAAGTCTCCAAACTCATTTTAAACAAAATTTTAAGGTAAGGTACAATATCCTATCCCACAATCTTTAATAAATGTGTAGTAATATTACCTACACCAGTTACACCAGTTTTAGCTTTCTGAGTTACTTCGCAATTTCCTGAAAATTTATTTCAAATTTTGTAGGTTCGTCATTCATTCCCTCCCATCACAGGATGACTGTCCCCAGTTGTCTCACCAAACCTGACACTCAGTATCTCTGCAATTTTAAAATTGTAAAGTAGGAAGGGGCATATGAACAGTAGACTGAACGCGTGGTGGCGAGTCTGGCGGCGCCGCCAGGTGGCCTAGTGTAATAAGCTACGTAAGATACAATGCCCCGCCACGACTCTCGGCCACCAGTGGTTGCCCGCCTGGTCGCCGGGCAGGGCAGCCAGCCGGCCGCCAGTTTCTGGCGGCGCCACTGGCTGCCCTAGTGTAATAAGCTCCATAAGACCCTGTGCCCAGCGACGAGCAGAGCCACCAGTGGCCCGGCTGGTGGCGCCGCCAAGTCGCCTAGTGTAATAAGGCGCCTAACACACAAGGAAACAATCACTTCAGAAACCGTAAACAGGAGACCTGGACGAACAAGTATAGACTCCACATATGGAACAGCTGTAGCTGGACACTTGCGCGGATGGCGGGTAACGAAGCTCAAACATCAATATAATGAACCAAGTCTTAATAATAGCGACGATTAACATCAATCGCATAACAACCGCAATCAAGCTGCATTCTTTGCTACAATTTCTTAGCCAAAGCCAAGTAGATGTCCCACTCATACAAGAAGTGATAACAAGCGAGTTTGAAATATTTGGATATGAAAGCATAATCAACTTGGACCCCCATAGTAAAACCGGCAAGGCAATATTAATCAGGGAAGGGCTCTTCTACAATAAAGCTGAAGCTTACTTCCGGGAGGGGGGTAGCACTGTGCATCAATGACATATGCATCATCAACTTACATGCACCCTCAGGCACCAACGAAAGAACGGAATTCTTCAAAACAGAAATTACATACTTACTACGAGGAAGCCTATCAGACTTGTAACAGGAGGCGACTTCAACTGTGTAATTGACGGAAGCGATCAAAGACCAAACCCTAATATCTGCCAAGACTTGTTAAAAATGACCGAAGGTTGAGGCCTGAAAGACACGTTTCAAGCATTGAATGGAAACCAGATCAGTCACACACACATGCCTTCGACCTATAAAAACAGACTCGACACAATTTATGTATCTAATAACCTATATCCAGCAGTTAGCAGCGATGAAATAGCACCTTTAAGTTTCTCCGATCATTGGGCATGTGTATGCAGAATCAAGAGCGACACAACTAGCACAATTCGCAGTTTTCTAACGTGACGTGTTCTGTAGCTTGGGAATCCTAAAGTTTTCTAACCTGAAGGGATTGGGGGGGGGGGGGGAAGGAAGGGGACTGGTGCGAGTTTTACAAGCAAAGTGACAGCTGTGATAAATTATTCACTTCAATACGTATCTAAAAAATCAGTGACTACTCTGTCTTCTCAATATAGTCTACCTTCAGACGGAAACATTCGAAAAGCTGCTACTTAGATTACATCGTCACTGCAAATGCATTTTTAGGACACTGTTTTGCTAGATGGTAAATAGCTCCTGCAAGAGAGGCACGTGCTACCACGGAGAATGTTTTTATCTTTTGGAAAGAACCAGATGTCACTAGGGGACTAGTTTTCCAGAAAATGTGGATTCTAATCTCCATCCACCCATCCAGATTTAGGTTAAAAAAATGAATCACCCATGTACGGTTAGTACAAAATATTGTAGACCAACTATTGGTATGTACGAGAAATAATAAAAAAATGACACGTATTTTTTTTAACTGCTTAACGTCTCTTAACAACGAGGTCTTTAGAGACGGGAAAGGATGGTGGGCAAGGAATGGGAAGTAATTCGGCCATAGCTTTTTGAAGGAAGCATCCCGGCATTGGCCTCGAGTGATTTGGAAAACCATTGAAAACCCAAATCTGGATGCCCGGACGGGAATTCAAACCTGCGTCCTCCCGAATGCGAGGCCAGAACGCTAACCGTTACACCACCATCCTCGGTGAAACGTATTTTGTGATTTCCCTTTTCACTGTTGCGAAACATCTGGCATCGGTAATTGCCATCTTGAAAGCCTACTTCAGCAATGCGTCCTGTATGAAAAGATCAGGATAGGACAGAATCCTTACAAAAAATTCGACGTTACTACAGAGTTTATATTTACTGAATCGTCCTTACTGAAAGGAAAGGCTTAATCATGCCGAAAGAACCAGGTGCTAAGGATTTATGAAGATAAAGTTCGGTATATCCATTCTTGACTTCCTAGAATAAGGTAGAACATGAAGGAATCAACACCACGCACCAGTCGAATTTATCTCCTGCAGTATTTTCCTTTTTGATAATGCATCGATGAAGCCGCCAGGTTTTCTTTAAGGATGGAATCTCGGTTGCTTAGAATAAAGTCTCTTTGTTACTTGTCATGTTTATGCATGGTCGGCTTCGAGGTCATTAGAAGCGGGAGAGCTTTGAGAACAACGATCGGCCATGGCTTATTGAGGGTATCCTCCCGGCATCCGCCTGGAGAGATTTCGGAAAACCATGTAAAACCGAAATATGAATGGCCGAATGAGGATTTGAACCCCACCATATACCATGCCCGAACGTTACAGGTCATCCATTGTTCTTTGTAGTCCGTGGTCACATGCTTCTCCGACTGAGCTATGGCACCGGACAAGCCTACCTCCAAACACCACTAGCTCATTTTGTTCCTAGTAGATACTAGGTCATCCAATTTTATTTTATTTTACTGTATTTGTGCCAAAGATCTGTACTTCCATCTGACTCTTGTCAGCTGTCAATACCTAATTTTTAACAATGCGTTTCGAAGTATTGTCTCAAGTTCCTTATGGATCTCAGATCATCTCTGTTTTGAAGTGTTCCATTTGGCTTCACCAGCATATACAGGGTGTTACAAAAAGGTACGGCCAAACTTTCAGGAAACATTCCTCACACACAAACAAAGAAAATATGTTATGTGGACATGTGTCCGGAAACGCTTACTTTCCATGTTAGAGCTCATTTTATTACTTCTCTTCAAATCACATTAAACATGGAATGGAAACACACAGCAACAGAACGTACTAGCGTGACTTCAAACACTTTGTTACAGGAAATGTTCAAAATGTCCTCCGTTAGCGAGGATACATGCATCCACCCTCCATCGCATGGAATCCCTGATGCGCTGATGCAGCCCTGGAGAATGGCGTATTGTATCACAGCCGTCCACAATACGAGCTCTAACATGGAAAGTAAGCGTTTCCGGACACATGTCCACATAACATATTTTCTTTGTTTGTGTGTGAGGAATGTTTCCTGAAAGTTTGGCTGTACCTTTTTGTAGCACCCTGTATATAACAGAATCGCTTTATCCGTATTTAAACTGATCAGGACGTTATAGGAACACAACGTTAGGCACTTAGAAATGCATTTTTTGTGTCAATGTATGTTTGATTATTTAACACATGGCAAGTTGGAGAATTGATCTGAGACAAACGGAAAAGTGTCCACGCGGTAAGCGGAAACAAGCAGCAGCAGAAAGTAGAGGTTTGTAAAGGTTAGGCCTGGCTCTCTTCTAGAATTTTCTAAAGCAAATGAACAAATGATATTCAAAAGACGATCCGATTCGCCGCCAGTCAGTTACAGAAAAAAAATGGCAGTGAGATGTTTGGTGGTAAATAGTGTCCATGCTCCAGATTGTGCCTACTGGTTGAAAATTGAAAGTACCGTTGAATCGCAATATAATAATGGTACAGAGATAGCGGTTGGTGTGAAGAGAGTCACCATCCAAATAAGTGGTATTAGACAGCTTCTTCTGAACCCGGCAGACCTGATATAGTGCACATAAGAATATAAAATAGGAGGAAGCTATCAATTAAAATTTTTGCAATTTATATTGGCCTCTGATTTAGAATTACAAATCATAGTTTAAAAAACATCAGAATATTCAAGCCTACGCCAAATTTTAAGTTGTGTTTCAGAATTTTGATGCCTCCACTGAAATTTAAATGAAAAACAGTTTAAAGATGGCGGCATAAGCTGACAACGAATCCTACAGGTGATTCCACAAACAATCTTCCTCCGACAAACTACTGTCGGTCGGTACCTGCTAATAAAAGGCCGTAATGTATCCACCTTTCCCACAGAACTGTAACCTCCCACCGACTCAAAATAAAGTCGATACCGTGAGAAACGTTCTAAACGAGGCCAGCACAATTCTGGACGGGACGTTCTTAAACCGCAAGCGGCAGGTCTCTTGCGGTTTACGCCCGCCCAATGTACTGGGACCTGCATTTACATCCATTAACAACGCGACGGCTCGCTGTTTCCCGGCAACACGAGTCGGGTGCTGGCCGACAATTACGGCCGTAACAGGGCGCAATTAGCATCGGCGAAAACGATAAATTGGCCGTCGAACGAGCTAATGACTCGGGCGAGGGTACCGTTAATTTGCATGAGGTAATGCCTCACGGAGCCAGTGCCGAAAAGACCTCGTCTCGCGTCGTTTGTCCGTATCTTATTAGCCGAGGTGACTCCCGTTATTACTGTCTCCACTGAAGGTACTAATGATTGCTTTTCATTAGCACCCAAGCTACACCCTCACACGAGGTCTAATTTAGGTTTTGATGGAAAATACAGGGACAAGTGTTTTCGAGATGACTCGAAGAGTATTCGGAACAAATAAACGTTCCCTCGTTCCTATGCTGTTAAAGTATTTGGTCACTGTTGTGGCCTCTTAAAGAATTCTGAGATAATTACAGCAGTTATGAAAAACCGGTTAATTGTAGTTTCCTGGCCGTTTGAGAGGGGCAAAGTTACGATCAGAACAAAGAGAATAGGTGCAGCAACTTCAATTGGTGTTATAATTTCTTACAGCCAGTATCTAATTGTCGAGAAAGCGTTGCAGACTGGTGATGTTTAGGCAGTACCCGGCAAGATCTTTTGTTTTCCGCTGTAGGCTATTGTGGTTACTATTATCGACTGTTATAACTCTCAGTACTTAGTGATTTCGTCTGACTTACGGAGTTGCATTACAAAATAATTCCTAAGAGCAGTGGTAAGGTACTCAACGTTAACTTACTGGAATCTGAAGAATTTAAGACACTATTTAAAAACAAACAAGTTATAACACATTTAAAGTCCAGTGTAAATGGATTCAAGATCAGATTTATGAAAGTGTTGTGATCGTATAGCTGCCGCTAGATAATAAAATGCTGCCATGTAATTGAGATTACCCGTAGACATTCCAGTGCGGAAATATTATTGTACTGTACATAAGTAACTCTGAAATGTTAGACGATGAAGACGTTGAGGCAATTTCTTTGGGTCTGTTCGGCGGTAGTAAGGGGGGGGGGGGATGTGGGTAGATAATTGATTTATTGAACTATAACAATTTACATATGAAAACATGGTGAGGGATCATAGGCAGAACAAATCAAATTGTTACCACAACATTTTACCCGATGTATTACTTGACTGCACCTATGGCTAAAACACAAAAAATAATCATGAGAGATACAACTCGACGATTCCTTACACTTCTTTTCAAAGAATTAAACATTTCCTTAGATCCTTCTTTGTGGCAGCAATATTTCTATCCTCATATATTTGTTTTAGGTCTCATACACGTTATTTTTCTCATCTCTATTTTTGTACTCATTTGCCTTGGCACTCCGTAAAGCTGTAAAAGTCTTGTAATGTTCTATGCATTATATGATGTTAAGTATACTGCCTCATCCCCTTCCGACTCTTGCGTCGTATGTGCGATCAAATGTTCATACGTTGCGTTATAACGAAGGGTGAACAGATGACACAATTAAATACACTATATGAAGTAATATGGTAGCATCAATATTCTAGAGAGCATAATCGAATTAAAGTGCTAGCATGGCTAAAGGAATATGATAAAAAGCAAATAACATTCTGTGTACTCATGATACTAAAGAAAATTACTTAACTGTTATTACTACGCTTACTGACGCCGAATCATCAACCGTAGCCGAGCCATCACTTCACCAACTGTCGTTAATGTATTATAAAATTATTTGGCATCGTATTATTGAAAAAAAATATATTAAAAACATGTGAATAAGACATGCTAGCCTGCCGATTGGAAGCCGCTGGTTTGTTCCCCGTCCGATCATAAAGATTCCATTCCTAAAAAAACATTCAAGGCAATTTATCTTCCGTTGTTGGACTACTATCGTCTCTTGACTAATGACTTGGTCTAAATCCACAAGGCTCTGGCTTTTTCTTAATATATATATATATATATATATATATATATATATATATATATACTTTTGCGTTGAAATAAGACGCTAATCAGCACTTTCTTGTTTAAGACTATTTACTGCTGCCTTTTTCTTTTTCTCATGTCTTTAATCCTCACGTTACGTCGAAAAAAACAAAAGACAAAAAACACAAAAAAAAACTAAAAACACAAAAATAAAAACATAGCCTGGATCGAGACTCTAATCAGCAGTTTCTTACTTAAGATTACTTAATGCTACCCTTTTTTTCTCATGTCTTTAATCCTCACGTTACGTCGAAAAAACAAAAATAAACAAACAAGCAAAAGACAAAAATAAAAGCAAAACCTATGCATTGGATCGAGACTCTAGTCAGCAGTTTCTTGCTTAAGATTACTTACTGCTGCTTTTTTTTTCCTCATGTCTTTAATCCTCACGTTACGTCGAAAAAACAAAAACAAAAAAACCTGTGCATTGAAACAAGACTCTAATAAGCACTTGTTTGCATAAAATTACTTACCGCTGCCTTTTTTTCTCATGTCTTTACGCCTCGCCCTACGTCGATGTCGAAGTCATCAGTGGCGAGAAAGGACTGACGGGCAATGAACGAGAAGGAATTTTGCCATGGCCTTTTGCTAGAAGTCATCGCGCCATTGGTCTGGAATGATTTCGGGAAACCATGGAAAACCGAATCCCGGACTCGAACCTACATACTCCGCAATGCGAGGCCAGAACCTTACCGCTCCGTCTTAGTATTGCACCTGATCACATATTTAATTTGCCTTCTTCGACACACTATATGATAGAGATGTTAAGACATTTTAGATGCTGCGGTTTCATAAGAACAATAGCTTTCCAGAAGTTATGAAGGACTCTCGTTAGAAGTATGGAATCTCCGATATCTTCTGACCACTGATGAATCATTTCGGGAACAACCTGCTGCACGGTCAGACAAAAGGGCACGGTATCACGCCGAAATGTTCTTTATGCGGGCATTCGGTTTGATTTACTTCTCACACGGAAACGAGCGCCTGACTCGAGAAAGCTGTGAATTATTGCCCGCGGGTCTGTCCATAAACAATGGAGCCTGCCCGGCCGAGTCGGCTCCGGTTGCTCGCCGTACAAGGCGGCGTATTTTACAATTGGTTCGCGCCGCCTGTACTGAACAGACAGTCTGAGATATAGCGCTCCTCCTTCAGAGGCAAACGCTGGCTCTCACGGTGTGTAATTACCGCTAAGTACAAGAACGTGAACGCCACGAGACACGACGCTAAATGCCGACACCTCGGCATGCCGCCGCCCCCATTGTTCTAACGGTGTCACTGGCCGCGTGCAGGGTGTTCCTGTCGGAGAGGTCTTCGAACTCCGGACTCCGATCAACACATGTACCTATAGTGTTGAGAAGCGCGTATAAACTTCATTAGAACCAACTCAAAAGTGCAGTTATCGTCCGTTCACTTAACAGAGGCGTCTCAAGGTCAGTTTGTCTATTCCCACACCTCCGCCATTACTCATGGTGAGATCGGGAGCTGGACTACGGGAACATGACCTTGAGTAGTCAGTTCGGAGTGAACAAGTAAATAGAATGGTAAAGAGATACATTTTTTTCTCTTGATTTGGGCTTGAAGTCTAATCGACATCATTAGTCTCAAATAAAGTTTTTTTTCTGTCATCAGTCTTTCGACTGGCTTGATGCAATCCTCCATCCCTTCCTATCTCGTGCTAATCTCTTCATATTTACATATCCCTTACAACCCACGTACTCAATTGTCTGCTTCATATATTCTAATCTCTGTCTTCCTCTACAGTTCTTACCTTCAACTGTTCCCTCCACTAGCAAATTAGTCAATTCAGCATGTCTCAAAATATGACCTACCGTCCTGTCTCTTCTTTCTGTAAACTTCTTCCACAAACTTCTTTCCTCACCCACCATTTCCAAAACTCGTTCATTTCGTTATTTGTCTATCCACTTAATTTTCAGCATTCTTCTGTAGCACCACATTTCAAATCCTTCAATTTTCTTTATTTCCGGTATTCCTAAAGTCTGTGTTTCGCTACCATAAAGTGCTGTGCTCCACACAAAGAGTTTTAAAAAGTTCTTTCTAATTCCTAGATCAATATTTGAAACTAAAAGTTTTATCTTTTTCATGAAGGCTCTTTTTGCTAGTACTATTCTGCTTTTAACTTTTTCATGCTTCGGCCATCGGTTGTAATTTTGTTTCCCAAGTAACAGAATCACTCACTTCTCCAATTGCATACGATCTTATTTTTATATTTAATCTACTAGTATTGGTATCATTTATGCTACATTTCATCACTTTAATCTTGTTTTGATTTATAATCAGTCCAAAATCTTCGATTCAATAATTATTCAATATCCTCAGCCCTTTCTGCTAAGACGACAATGTCATCAGCAAATCGTAGCATACTGTTTTTTTCTCCTGAACACTTATGCCACACGGAAATTTTTCTTTTACCTTATTTATTGTTTCTTCTACATACAAGTTGAATGTTAACGGGGATAGACTACAACCTTGTCTCACTCCAATTTTAACTGATGCTTGTCTCTCATGATTCTCTACTTTTATTACAGCCACTTCATTCTTATATAGTTTATAAAGCATTCTTCTATCACGATACTTTAGACCTGACTTCTTTAAATTTTGAACATTTTGTCCCACCTAAAATTACCACAAGCTTTTTCTAAATCAACAACTGCCATAGAAGTATCTTTGTTTTTCTTGATCCGCCCTTCAAGTATTAATCTTATAACCAGAATTGCTTCCCTTGTACCGCAATTTTTCCTAATTGGGGATAAAAACAGAAAGTTTTCGCAATAGGCCAAGACTACCCAATCAGTTTTGGAGATGTGCCACGATTTCGATTCTAAGTTAGCCTGCGGGCCACATAATGTATGCCTACAGTTACAACAAACATTTAAATATAGCAAAGATATAAGTAACACAGTTTAATTCCATTCAAAAAGTAAAAATCATCAAAGAGACATGTCCAGAGGATTTTTTTAAATTATGATGAAAAAGTAAAAAAAAAAAAAACTGAGACCTTTGCAGAAGTTTTTGAGCTAGCACATTCTAGACCGCTGATGTTGGCGGGAAAATTCAAATGCGCTGGCGGGCCTCACCCTATGGTTGGGCAACCTTGCCCTATGTATTTTGAAGTAAGCATCCCAGCATTTACCTGGTGTGATTTCGAGAAACCATTGTTACAGTCAAAAATTGTCTCATTACATAATTTTAATGTTAAGAACAATGTGCGACGAATATATACAAATGAATACTTACCACACGGATAAACTTTTACTATTAATCCAAAGCACAGTATTTTTAACAATGAAGGCATGAGGCTGTGAGAAGAGTTTTTGGCACAGTTTGAGGGTTGGGTGACTCTGATGGTGGATACAGTAGCAGCAGTGGAAATTGGGTAATATAAACAAGCGACAGTGAAAGTCAATACGTATCATGTAATAATTTTGAAGGATCAGAGGGCATCGTATTATTAAAATGCTTTCATGTTAGGCGACAAGGATACCGGATTGACATTTTCTGGAGCGACACAACCAAGATTTACAAGCGAAGCAAACAATCTGGTAAATGAATCAAGCGGCAAAATGTGGAGGAAAGTTAAAGAGTAGGGAGACATGCTCCAATAAAGAATCGACAGACAATGGATAGCCTTTTAGATTTTGCTCTTTTTTTCTGCCAAGCCAATAAACTTGAAGCATAACGAGGAGAGACAAGAAGGAGAATTGAGATCATACGGTGGGAATGCTCTGGGATTCGGACGACCAACAGCTGAGGCTCTGGCGGTTCGGAAGAGAGAACTATCTGCTTTGCCGCCATACGACAGTGTGGTTATGTTTTGAGAGTGTTGAGTTGATAGAAGGTTTATGGTGGAGTTATCATAACAGTACTTTTGATATTGGGCCACCAATAGTGTGGCTCAGGGTCATTCTGTTCACGGTGCTGTCTACGGTCAACAATGGTAACTTAAGAGCGTTCTGCTTCGTTTTGATCGAAACCCCTGTTAAATAAAAAATTTCCGTTACTCTAAGCAAAATTGAAACTAGCTGAGTGGCGCCAAGATTTAAACTCCTGTTGTAACAGCCTTCAGACCAAGCCCTTTTATGAAATTTTGTTTTTAGAATTATTTTTATTTAATTTTTTTACTTATGTCTTTACGCCTCGTCGACGTCGAGATCATTAGAGGCGGGATGTCACTGGGGACAAGGAACGGGAAGGATTTCAGCCATTGCCTTTTGAAGTAAACACCCTGGCATTCGCCTGGAGTGATTTGGCGAAAGCATGGAAAACCCAGATCTGATGCCCGAACGGGGATTCGAACCGCCGTCCTTCCGAATGCGAGTCCAGAGCGTTAACCACTCACCCTCTATGCTCGGTTTAAGAATTATGTGGAGCAAGATGGGAGTTGATTAATTGTGGATTTGTACATTTTTCGTGTGATTAATTGTGAATTTGTGTATATTCCTCCTGTAAATTAACATTGCTTTATGGAGAGAAACTGTGTAAATGGTGTGTAATGCGATCAAGGACAGTATTATGTATTAAACATTAATTGAACGTTTGTAATTGTAAATGTTGATGTGAGCCACGATGTTTGGAGGTGATTTCTCAACGGTTTGTATTAGTTTATGTAGATAATTTTGTGTTTTATGCATGTAAACAGTAGTTACTTTCATTTGAAGATGCTCTCTAATAATTGTGAGTGATTTTGTACAACTGGTGATTATTTTTGTACGGATTTGATTGTTAACGCATTGTCAACATTGGACAAACGTCTGTCGGTACTCTTTGTGATCTTCTGGACGTTTCGCTGGTGCGGAGATAGCGAACAGAGTCAGTTGTTTTTGGATGTTTTGGAATTAGTTTTTGAGACGTCAAGCAGTTTTACAGTCGTTTGTGAATTTAATCGCTGGAATATTTGTGTATTTATTCTTTAATATGTTTGGACGAGTCTAGTGCCTTATCCGCGTGTAATGTTAGTATGGAGCTCACGGAGAAATAAATATGCAGTGAATAGTGATTCATCGATGTTGTCGTTTCATAGAGCTATTTAATTCGTACAAAGCAGTAATTATTTAACCTTTTGTGCAAGGTAAAACAATCTGGCGACCAACGACAGGAACCTGTGAACTGGAGGACGAAGTAATTAAACGTAATCATCATTAATTGACGACAGGATGAATTAG
The DNA here is from genome assembly GCA_031002005.1 of Vandiemenella viatica. Classification (NCBI taxonomy): domain Eukaryota; kingdom Metazoa; phylum Arthropoda; class Insecta; order Orthoptera; family Morabidae; genus Vandiemenella; species Vandiemenella viatica. Next base: position 76,605,033 of record JARYHS010009186.1, on the reverse strand, counting down.
TTAATTACTGAAAAACGTATAACTGTTTTATTGAGTTACTGAATCTTTTTTCATGATGTATTATTGATTGTTTATTTACAAAAAGCTGCATCATGCATATCAAGACTTACAGTTTTCAGCATTATGTTTTTATGCATAAATTTTAAATCGTGAAATATGATAATTCGCTTATTGTAAAATGCAAAGTATCTCATCACTAATTAGATACTAACCAGTTAATGATTTTTCTCCCCAAATAACAATTAATTAAGTTATCGGTTTTTTTAATAAAGTTTATTGTTTTTGCAGTCGTGATGTTCGTTCAACGCTACTTACTTTGTGCGTTAAGCGTTGGGTCAATGTTGCTGCTACTGCCGACTTTTCAGCACACAACCTAGAGCCTTCCTCAGGGCCATTCTCTGTTGATATATTCCATGCTGACGCCTGGTTACACCACCTCATCGTTTGCCTTCACACTAGGTGGTCTTTCTTTTGCATAACTATTTCACCATGGATAACAGAAATCAGAATGGTTAGGCCGAGCTTTTAATCCACGTCGTTCAAAATGTCAGATCCGAGCGTTTTCCGTATTTCACCGAGTTCAGTGACGGTTGAGAGGACCTACGGCGGAATTAAAAGATATATATAAAAGTAGGCACTGATGACCTGAAAAGTTTCAAGTGAAGAGTGTTCAAAATCAGCCAATTATTATTTCATCTTTTATTTTTAGTAGTCCGCTTCCCCTTCCACGAATTAGATCAGTCGACCTTTTCTGGCAGAATATTTTGCCATCGGACCACACAACCTATTCCCTTCCTGGTTGATAATGGAGAGCATATTTTGGAAATCTTCTAGTTTCAATTCTTCGTAGATATTCTGGCAACTTCTGTTGCTATCTGTATGATGCTATGTGGATTTCTAATACTTCCATCTCCTGCTTAAGCGAGTTGCTTCGGATCTTGTCTAGTAGTCAACAGCGTTCCATCCTTCCATCTCTTTTGGATGTCATTTAGGTTCATCCTCATACATCAGTCTTTTTCTTTCTCAAATATATCTGGGTTTTCTTTTGGGCTTTCTCTACGTTTCTTTTGATCGAGCCATATATTGTTTGAAATCTATTTAATTTCTTTTTAAAATAAGATTCTCATTCTGCATGTAATTCATAACGCAGGTAAGTAATCTATTTCATTTGTTCGAAAACTATTTCTTCTATCATTTTATTGGAATTTATAGTGGTAATACCAAAATTAATGCAATAGATGATATAGAGCATTGGAAAAGCAATGCTAACGTGATGTTGTATGTCTAAGACCTACTGGTCAGTATAAAAGATAAAGGTGAGTTTTCTGTCTCTTCTCTTTTTTTTCTTAGTTTTTTACTGTTTGACGTCATTGGAATAGAGAGTTTACTGGGCACAAGGAGTGGAAAGAAATTCGAACATATCCTTTCAAAGGTACAATGCCGAAATTCGTCTGAAGTAATTTTGGAAAATCATGAAGAATCGAAATCTAGTTGGCCAGATAGGGAATCGAACCCATGTTCTCCTGAATGCCAGAGACGAAAATGAATCGCACTACGAACTGGTGGATGTCTTTGAGGAAGAAGTGGGATCATATGACAAGAAGTTAGCTGTAAAAAATAGTGAATTGGTATCAATACAAAAGTAGAACCTCTTGTAAACTAGCTTACTGCAGCAGGTGAGGGTAATTGAACGAAAAGTTTCAAACACTTAAGTAGCGTGATTGAAGAAATTGGAGGAGAAAGAGCAGTATAGCTCTGGCCTCGCATTCACGAAGACGCAGGTTAGAATCACCGTCTGGCCATCCAGATTTAGGTTTCCCATGGCTTCCCAAAATCATTCCAGCAGAATGTCTGGATGGTTTCTTCAAAAGGCTATGACCGTATTTATCCCCGTTCATTATCCCTAGCTCTTTTCCGCCTCAAATTACTTCGACTTCAACGACGCGTAAAGCCTTAAGCAAATAAAAACATAAAATAGTAATAATATTAAAAATAAAAAATAAAATAAAAAAGTGGAAAGAAGATGAAAATAAATTAAAAAGTTATATGTGTGTATGGATTTTTCAAATGTGCTAGAGGACTTGGATAGAGGAGGAACGCACCGTAAAAACGTAAGTGGACTGTCTACAAGATTTTCTTTGTTCTGCTATTGATGTAATGATCGGAAACATGGATAAAGAAAATGAACAAAAATCGATTGCAGTTAGATAAGAATACATCTTTAAGATTTGGAGTGTATTTAGTAAGAATAGCCAAAGTGAGAAATGAGATGAAGAAATTCCTAGAAACCGGTACAGAAAAGAATGCAAAAATCAAGACTACAATGGTTAGAGCATGTTAAGAGTTTCTTACTGTTTATGGTTCGATAATTACCCTCCAGTTGAACGGGTAATCACTATCACACAGAAATTTAAAAGAGATCTTCATCTTGTGCTTCTGTACTTATATCGGTCACTAGCACTTATTTAACAATCTTCCAGGCCCGCACTTTTAATTATGTCATATGTAATGGCGTCAATGTTGCGATTTTTTCACTGTATAATCCTTTCCAGCATAGGATCAGTAAGCATGAAAATGTGGTGACTATTCGAGGATGCAGGACGTCCATGACGTATCATTGAGCCGTCTGAGTTTCCTCCTTCACAACCAGCCGTAACCTAAAATGATAGCCAATGGATCCCCACATCATGACGCCAGGAGTAATACCGATATACCTGTCTCTAGATCCCCATCCTACTAGTCGACAACTGTTCTTCAGGGACATTCTGCGTCCTTGTGTCTTACCTCTAATACGACAGTATGGTGGTGCCATTTTTCAACAGGACAATGCTTGTCTACACCCGGTCCGTGTGTCTATGATCTGACTGCGTGATGTTAAGGTACTCCCGTCGCCAGCAAGATCTCCAGATCTGCTCCTGATAGAACATGTGTGGCACCAGCATGGACGTCAACTCCGTCCCGGTGCCAGTACCCAGGATACTCAGGACCAGTTACAAGAATTGTGTGCCAGTTTTGCTGAGGAGATGATGCAACGACTTTATGACACCCTTCCAAATCGATTCGGCGCATACATTCAGGCTAATTGGGGTACAACATCATATTGATAATTGAGATCATACTGTCAAGTTCTTTGTCGTATCGACAGAAGTAATTATTACCATGTGGTACTCTGGCACGCAGTACACATTAGGGTCGCATAGATGAAAGCAGCAGTTTCACAACATGTTTTGTAAGCAGTCTCTCCGCATGAGGGGTCGGGTGGGCGGTACTCAAACGTTGTCCAACTCTGACGTATAGCCCGACTGCGTTCGGAATAACCGGAAAAACACAACGAGCGCCTGTGCATGCCGCGGCCAGTCGCTCACCCGACACGAAAGCGAGTTTACTCAGCTGACACCGAGACGTGTCTCATTCATTCCTCAGCAACGTATAACTCGAGACGGGATTCGCAACTTTCACACAAGCGCAAGTGTCTCCTCGCCATTCACGAGCGAACGCCAAATTCGAAAGCCGCCTAGAGCAAAGCCACGAGAAACGCCCACGCGGGTTCAAGTCGCCTGCAATTTAAGCGTACGCCTGCACCTTGTCACCTACCATTAACAACACGGGACTCTCTGTCTACGTTACTTCCTATCAAGTTGTTTCACTTTCTAATGAGAAGTCCGTAACGTAACCATCGCTGCAATTTCTTGGTGTCAAGGAGCTTATGATGTCACTAATTACCACTTGGACCGGGTATGGCTTTTGTGAATGGACGTAACATGATCTACCAACTGTATAACACCATATAAAAGTATATTGTTAAAAAATATAAATTAATAGCTTGAAAAAAAAAAACTCTTTTGTAATGCATACAATTAGTACTTCCCAACTGAGCGTGGTGACCGGTTAACGCTCTTGCCTCGCATTTGGGAGGATGCCGGTTCATTTTTTGTTTGTTTGTTTGTTATTGCTTTACGCCTCGTCGACGGCTAAGGTCACTAGAGGCAAGATGTGAATGGGGACAAGGAACGGGAAGGAATTCAGGCATGGATTTTTTGAAGGAATCATCCCGGCATTCGCCTGTACTGATTTCGGGAAACCATGGAAAACCCAAATCTGGATTCCTGGACGGGGATTCGAACCCGCGTCATCCCGAATGCGAGGCCAGAACGTTAACCGTTCACCCACCACGCTCGGTACGCCACGGCCGGTTCGAATCCCCGTCCGGGCATCCAGATTTGGGTTTTACATGGTTTCCCCAAATCACTACAGGTGAATGTCGGGATGCTTCCTTCAAAAGCCGTGGCTGAAATCCTTCCCGTTCCTTGTCCCCAGTCCTCTCCCGCCTCTAAGGACGTCGAAGAGGCGTAAAGCCATAAGTAAAAATAAGAATAAGGATTTATGTATTAACATTATCAGTTTAATGTCCACGTTTCTGATTTTTCTCGTGTGTAGTACTACCATTACTAGTTCTTGTAAAACTGCAGTTCATATGATTTCTGTTTCTATTAACAATGCCATAAAATCTCTGACTTGATCTTTAACGCTGATTTCTGATACACGTCAACCAAAGATAAAAGTTTCCCTATTCTAAGGAAAATATCAGACCAAACATTTAGTCTAAACTCTTTCAAACAATTACCTCACAAGCTAGAGGGGACTTTTACTGAGATTTCGAATTAATAATGTTTCATTATCATGAGAGTTCGAAAAGATGATAAAAATGTCCACGAATTAGGGTTCATATTTCGTTTAACGTGATTCACTCAAAAACTCGAATAGTATAAAGACCATTCTCCTAGTATTAAAATAGAGTTGGGCCTATGTTTCATTGTTGTGACATAGAAAAGCTAATAAGCAAAAATTAAAGACTCCAAAAATTAGAATCTATTTTCCGTTACATGAGATTCACGCATAAACTACTTCTCTGATTTTGATTCGGTTCAAACCAACGCACAGTGCATGGTTCTAGGAATAAAATTAGATATATTTGATTACTATGTGAATTCGAAAAGCACAGAAAGTAAGATGAAAGTGTCCGCAAATCAATACCTAATTAAAAGCTTTGATACTTCTCGCAGTAATACGCATCAACTCATCGTTTTATTCGGAATTTACATAGAATTATTTTAAACTAAAACTGATAATTACCAGTGATACGCTCTGTGGTTCGGATTCTCATTAAACTGTAGATCCCTGTTACCCTATATTATTATACGGTTCGTTTAGAAGCCACAAATAGACGTACTGATCCGGTAGGTGTATCTGTCACTAGGTCATTAAAGGCACACAAAATTATTATTATTTATTTACAGTTGCACTAGAAAACCATCGGCGAATACTAGCAGAGGGAATAGGTAAAGGCTATTGTTAAAAAACTTTAACTTCTCAGCGTTTTTTATCGATGTCTATATATAGCGCTAGAATGTGTGATTTTTTTTAATGAATCTTCTTTGGGGAGATTGGGGAGATTTTTTTTTAGCGTTACATGCTCATGCACCGCGACGTTCTGCGCATTCGCAATTAACGATATTTTGATGCCAGCAGCTTGTGATGTCCACTGCCATTTAACCCCATGTGAAACGAAAATTGCTACAACATTTTAAGTTAGTTCCCATTATGTTTCATGAGTATACCTAAACTGTATTAAAATTGTTAAAGCCTAAATTGCTTTAATACTCACTGAATATCACGTGCCTACGTTAAATGAAAAAATTAAAGTGCGTGTACGCACTGATACACCGACCATGGATTTTTTTTCCCCCTCTGTGACTGTAAACCATCAAAATTTTTATCGTCAGTTGTTTAACACATTTAAGAAATTCCTTACCCTATTGGATAGCTTACTGCATTTGCAGCATTCTTAGCTACGCGTTTGCTGTCTGTAAGGAGGTCATATCTTCCGTGTGATTAACTTTAATACCAAACGAAAGAAGAAAAAAAATGGTCTCCCTTATTTATTTTTATCTGGCCTAGTTCGACTCTTGCAGGAGTCTTGATCCTTCCTTTGAAGAAAACAACTTTGTGGCTAAGCTATTTATTTTAGAATGTCAATAGCTTTCCCGGCGAACTATTTCATAAAAGTTTCGCCGATATTTCAATACATATTTCTTAGTGATCGAATAGCAGCGTGGTATTCAATCAGTTCGACAATGTCCGTGAAACTTTTTTTATGACGAATTTATATCTTGGAGTATAGGAAGACTAGGAGGGCAGTGTAAAAAGTTTGCGAATTATACAGGGTGATTCAAAATAACGTGGACAAAATGACATGGTAGATCAGTCATACAATAGGAATCAAAAATCGCATAGGAACAGAGGGTTGCAAATGCGTTCCGGAGTCGCTACAGGGCGTCTAAAATAATACTGACATAAAGAGAAGAAACAAAACCATTACAGATCATTTTATTGATAATTACTCACTCACATCCGACTAATGCAAGCCAAATGTTGAGCCTACAGCAGATGCTCAAAGTTTTTGCCAGATGCATCGAGACAAGCCCAGCATCTCCGTTGCATGGACCGGCGCACCTTCTCAAAGATACCAGGTGTATCTCGAACACATCCGGCTGCCGCAACGATTCTTCCTACCAAGTCTTCCGGCGTTTCAACAGGTATTTCATACACAAGTCCTTTTAAAAATCCCCACAAGAAAAAAATCCAAGGGACCGTATTTGTATCGCAACGCCCACTCGTGGTTCTAGCGTCCTCTACAGGCGTTTGCGACCCTCTGTTCCAATGCGATTTTTGATCCTTATTGTATGACAGATCTACCATGTAATTTTGTCCACGTTTTTTTTAATCACCCTGTATATGATGGATAATGAGGTTAATGGTATGTAGCAGTATTAAAGAAGAACCGGCCCATTCGTAGCAAGTGCTTTTTGTCAACGGAAATAGGTACGTAGCAAAACAACAACATCGTCTTACAAACAGTTAGAAATGATAAAATGTTTCCTTAACACAAACAACGATATGTGAAAGCTCCTTACTACAGAAAACACACACAGTTTACCTGTATCTCTGTGTTATGTGGTGCTGCTATCTAGCGGTAATGACATAATTCCTTATAGACCCCAGCGAAGCCTAGCAGCTTGATTCTGAACTATCGCATACCAGTGACCTTGATTGTTCACAATTTTGCAATTTACTGGTCGAATTTCGGAAAAGAAACTTTCTTAATCAATGATGTTCCTACAGCGGAGAACTTAATATTAAAAATGATACCTCATTTATCGATTTTGGATAGTAATGAAGGGAGGAAGAAGACTCGTCATAGTAAACTACCTTCTAGAAATAATTTATATGATGGGTTACATGTCACCTTTAGCTAGGAAACAGAAGTTTGTTTTTTCGTTCTTAATAAGGAATGTTGACTCTCTCACACATCGGACGGAAAGGAGAGAAAGCTGAAAAAGTTTTGAGAAACTTGTTATACTAACTAGTTTGCTCCTCATACTGTGAGAGGCTACTGTATCATACTATGCCTGCGCAAGGGGAAATTGGCCACAGAAGGCGAGGTATCGCAATTAACACATGGGAGGTGGTTTTCTCGCAGGCATATTTATGCAGAGGTGGCGTCACGAGGAAACAAGTGGCGTTGCGAACAGGTTGTGGCGAGCGGCTGGCGCGGTCACCGCGACAAAAGGTGACAATCGCTCTCACCAGTCGGCGCTGCGGTGACCCCGGGTCGCAAGGAAACAGTCGCCCTGCGACAGCACGCCGCCTAAAGCAAAGCACGGCTTTCTCCATGCGCGACACAAGTGGAAAAGTAACACCGGAGTAATGACCTGACGAATATCCTTACCAGGAACTAATTATGTTTGTTACCTTTACAGAGGGTATATAGCTTGAAAGAATGAAGTAAATAAGATATAATTTATACCGTAACAGACCTCAATTTTTTTTTCAAAAAAATAATTATATGTCATGATCATGAATACTCCTCACTGAGCTTAATTAGTATTTTGTGCAAGTGACAACATTATGCAAAAAAAATCAACTTTATATCTGCAAAGGAAGATTAATGTTCCACGCTAAAATTAGATAATGTAGACTTATCATTCAAATAGATAAGTCAAAAAAACTTTAAAAATTTACCCTTCTGAAAGAACCATTTCGGCGCTCGCTGGAACTAATTTTGGTAAACATGGAGGATTAGGGATGGATAAAGCAGGAATTAATCGCGTTCTCTCCTCAACTCTAGGTCCGGAAGTTAACCACCTCAGAAAAATGATAATAGTAATAAATGAGAGAGAGAAAAGGACCTTATTATTTACCAGGGGCACTCTAGATTGAATCATAGCTTTGAGCAACAGTATCAAATAGTCTACATCTCTAATTTACTGCTCTTAGGGTGGTGGGTTTAGCGGTAAAGCTCTGGTCTCGCATTCGGGTTGACGATGTTTCGAACACCAGTCCAAACATCCAGATTTTAGATTTGGGTTTTCCATGGTTTTCCCCAATCAATCCAGGCAAATTCTGGGAGGGTTCCTTCAAAACGTCTTGGATGAATTCCTTTCCGTTCCTTGCTCCAATCCTTCCCCGCCTCTAATGATCTAGAAGTCGAGTTGGCGTAAAGCCATAAGCCACATCTAATTTACAGCAATTATGAAATACATAACTGTAACCGATTATACAGCAGTACTTACTTTACTTTCAAATTGTTTTTTTCCTAGAAACTAGATGCTTGGATTGCTTTATCATTGTTAATAATAGGTCTTCATCTTGACACGTGAAGCCCATGTCTCTGCACTCGAGGAGATGTTCTGGTGTCTGAATGTAGCCGCAGTCACACTTGTCATCCGTGTATCCCCACTTTTTCATATTGCTCCTACACCTTGATACTCCTGTTCTAAGTCTGTTTAAAGTCTTCCATTTCCAGGACGGCAGGTTCCACCATGGGGCCAGTTCTTCTTGGGCCTTAAAGCTTGAAGGTTTGGGAAGCACCTTCTCCCATAAGGATAGTCTTCTTTCTTCTGGAGTTTTGTTTAGTTCCCTACCTCTTCTTAACAAACTTCTCCTTGAGCGGAGGCGTAGTGGAGCCATGATTTGATTGTACATTTGGTGCTTTGAGTCAGGCTCTTGTTTGAGCTTCTCCTTCTCTGTGGGCACTCTTCTTCTTATATCCAGTGGTGCTATGCCTGCCGGTGTATATATTTTTTGTGTTGGAGTTGGTCTCATGCACCTAGTTACCAGTCTGACAGTCTCATTGAGCGCCACGTCTACCTCTTTAGATTGAGCGGAGGCTTCCCATACCGGTGCGCAATATTCTGCAGCCGAAAAGCAGAGAGCCATGGCTATGGTCTTAAAACTCTGGGGTCTGCTCCCCAGGTGGAGCCAGTAAGTTTGCATAGTATATTATTCCTGGCATTTATTTTGCCTTTCAGCTCTTTGCATTGATTTTTATACGTGATAGACCTATCGAGCTTAACCCCCAAGTATTTTGGGTGGCTAGTGTGTTACTTCTCGTACGTCAGTGCAATATCTTCATTCTATGACTTTTGTAGAAATAACAGAATAACGTCGAAAAGGTGTTGGTGCACTGGTAGAGTCTACTGTAACTGCATAAAAATATTTGATTGTTTCCATATTGGACACCGAAAAGCACAACTGTGTCCCGAATAGAAATCTCCGTCTCAGTATACTGGCTGTCCTGGTTATAGTTTTTATACGGTCTTCTGTTGTCATATTGAAGAATGTTGGGGTTGTCAGCAGGCTAACTCAAAAAAGTCTCACTACCCTAACAGCATAGAAAGAATCAAATAAACAAAAAGATTGGTCGGTGTCAGATGGTGATACATACTACCCTACCTAGAACTCCGGTTTAATGAGCTCGGCGTAAACTTTCAAGCAAAAAACTTACCACAATATAGTACATAGTGTATAGCATAGTAAAAATTACCAATCTCTGCTCAAAACTACCAGGATTCAATTTACCACGGTCAGTTTGATGTAAATTAAATCGGATTAGATGTGGTACGGGAAGAACTGCTTCACTCTCCACTCCTGGGGCTGGGCAGATTCTCCGTACTGTGACTGCGGTGAGGTTTCACAAACTGTGTCGCATATTGTGCAGGACTGTCCACTGCGTGCCTTTCCTGGTAGTCTGGAAGACCTTAATTTTGCTACGCCGGAGGCGGTGGCCTGGTTGGAGCGCCTCTACGTCACGTTGTAGTGGTTGCGAATAGAGATCCTGTCTCAGTGGCCAGCTGCGGGCATTGTCCACTGAACTATGTGTATATATATGTGTGTTTTTAGATTGTTCATTGAATACGGTATAATAGTAATTGAATTGTGTAAATGTCTTATAGCATCATATGCAAAATAAATGAGTAAATAACCTCAATATACGTTGGTAAGAATTACAATTGTTAATTCATCATACCAGTTCTTTTCAGAGGGTAACCCAGGTAGGTCAAGAACACGTATCATCGCAGAATAACGCAATGATTCCCACGAGTGTGGCTGAGTGCATTAAGGTGGATCCGGGAGAGACAACGGGACCTGGACCACACCTTTCGTCCGTCTTGATTGCAGTTTTAGGTGGTTTCCAGCGATCAACGAGGCGGATGCCGAGAAGGTCCCTAATCAGCAGATATAATACACGTTTCATAAACAAAAATACACCTACCATACAGACACCAGCTACACGTTTCATACATTCCACCCTTAGGAGCAACTCTCCGATCTGGTTATACTTGTGGTAGGGCTCCTATCCCCCTTGATTAATCTCTATACCTGTGACAGGCAGCTAGTGCTTCCTTTGTCCATAGAGTCATCTTTCTTTCTTCGTCACTAGGGAATGATTCTTTGATCTCCTTAAAAGCTTTATATAACTCATTGGATAGTGAAAACTCGTTGGTGAAGCTTCGTAAAGTTTGTTGTACACTCCGCACCACACTTTGAACTTGAAATAACACTTCAGCAAGCATTATTACTAAAGTTTCACTGAAATTCACTTGATGGAATAAAATTAGAATTATTTTATCAACGAGTGGCGTGGCTACACTCGAGTGATCCTGATCAAGACAGTTTTATTTCAAAACAATACGAACTGTCACCGTCTTGGGAAATCGCGGATGATTTCCATAAGCGAATTTGTGTCTAGGTACGGCATGTCTAATGTTTTACGAATCGTAATGCGCCGTCGCGTATCGGTTATTTTAAATGCGCCGACCGCGTGCAGCACAACGCCATGACTTCAAGTTACAAGTATGTGCGGCACTGTCAGTATATACGATATCTAAATTACATACACAGATAATTAAATGACTGAAATAAATATTTTCATGCTGTTGTGCATTCTGTACCTTGTTTTATCTGTGGTAAATTATATTAACGAAAAGCTACGTTGCTTAGCTGTAACCTCCCCCTAGCAGGCCAGCGTAGCTTTCTACACAACCCCTTCCTTCTCACCCGTGGACTGAGTCACGTAGTTTATGGACGCTCCCTAAGATAGTTCACCAAGTCTTTTGTTTTCTGTCCCTTCGAGTCCCTCACTTCTTCTCAATGGGACTTGACGAAAAGGTAATAAGGGCCGGAAGTGGAATGCAATCACCGTTGGCATTTATAAAAGAATAAACTAGCATTTTCCTGGGATAATTCCGAGAAAATATTGAACAAATGGAATTTGAATGACCGGACAGTATATAAGATATGCATTTCGCCATTTTGACACTAACTGTCTCGTAATACAGTTGGAGTCATGTTTTATACGGTTGGAAATGACTTTGTTCACTACCGATAGCTAAACTTGTGTTCAAAATTTGCTGATCTGATCATGATCTTACAAATATGTAAACTAGCATCTGTCCTAATATAACTCTGATTCTATCCATTATTGCGTTCTTTCACTGTGGTAATGGCCACAGTCAGTGAGCACTTTGACATGTGTTTTCTGTATTCCGCTAAACATCACTTCTTGTTAGTAAAAATGTTTTAAATGATGTACTAACAAATTATTTTTACTGGAGGAGACAAAAGCACTGCGGTCAATATAACATCAAATGAATCTTCAGTAAACTGACAAAACAATTTCACAGGTCTGTGATAGGCAGATGAAATTATTCCTGTTTCCCACGCAGAATAAAGATAATTTAGAGGCTGATTTTACTACTATACAGAGTTTAGTGTGAAAAGAAATTCTGTTTCACATAATTTTGAACAATCGTGTATTCTTCGGCACAATTTGTTATCAAAAGCTTGAAGCTTTTAGTAAACGGAGATTTTTGAAGATACAATAAATTGAAGTAATGATTTTTAAGTATCATTTGTGTAAAGATCAAACCGCTTATAATTTTTAGAAAATGTAAAAAATTTTAGTGTCTGTAACCTTAAACTGTAACGTGTTGATCAAACTTTAAGGCCTGTAAACAGCTCACCAAAATTAGTCACATAGTCAAAAGTTAAAAAAAAAAAAAAAATTAAAAACTAAACTCTGGCAGTAAGCACTTTATTTATATAAATCTAGTAACACTCACGTTGAAGATGCATATTTAACGTCAGCATTTTTTTGGGAGAATAAACGATACACAATCACGTTAACAGCTGGGAGATTCAAGAAAAAATTTATGATGTGGATGACAATTTGTGAGCTGCAAAACGACGAACCTCGTCAGCCAACTGATTACGGGTTCGCATTGACTTACAGTATGACACGTTTATGATTGCTTAACGGTTCAAACGTCGTATTTTATCGGGCATGCTAACGAGATGTTTGTATAAGGCAGCTGGGGACAAGTCCTGGAACGACAGTAGGTCGTAAAAGGTAATTGAAAGGTTGTGTGAATGACGACTGATCATTACCCGACCTGGGAGGAAACACTTGTTACTCCGTGTAAAAGCTTTCGACACACAAAGGACGACATAAACGTCACTGAGGCCTCCCTATGGCAAACAGGAAATAATCTACAATACACAACATAATTTTAGATTTTTAGTTATTTGTTGCAACGTAACGAATTGAATAGTAGTACCAATTACAGGAATTATAATAAACAAAAATTTGAATTAATTAAAATATTAAAACTGCAAATACATAAATTTTCAGTATTTGAAATGGTAAGCGTTAAAGAAAGATGTGAATTCTGAAACCATGACATTAATAGGCAGTTGCTAATACTGTATAACAGTTAATTTATGTATATTCTGAATTATTATTATTATTTATTTTATTTTATTTGTTACTAGACTCTCGGTAGATTTAATGGAGTCCTCCATTTCTTCTCTTTTAGCTTGTTCTTTTAATCACAATAAACGCATTCAAAACCTACGCCCTAAAGTAATCTACTTCATGTGTAGCAATGTTTGTTTTCCCCTGTAGTTTTTCCCTTCGACTGTTCAAATTAAACAAACCTGCACATCTTAAAAATGAGAATTTATCCTGTTCTTACTCTCCGTCAGACTCTTTCACGAACTTCTTTTTCCAGCTATTCATCGAGTACCTTTCTTATAGCTTACGTTCATCGATATCATTAGTGGTGGGAACGGATTGAAGGAAAAGAACGGGAAAGGATTTGGCCATAGCCTTATTTAGTAGTAATTGTCCCGGTATTGACGTGGAGTGATTCAGGGAAAACGCGAAAAACTTTAATCTGGCGGGGATTCGAACTGTGTCCTTCCTTATGGGAGGCCAGAGCGTTATCACTCACCAACAACGCTCAGTTTTAGTAATTTATCTTTCCGGCTAATTTTCAACACTACTATACCACCACATTCCAGAATTTTCAAATGTTCCTTTTATCTGGTGACGTAGTGGTTAAAACGTCTGAGTGGTGATCGGAAGGTCCTAGGTTAAAATCGCTGTCATGGCGGGAATTTTCATATGCCCTTAACCCTACCTTCACCTCTGACACAGCTTGCCGTGTGATGTGAAGTACGCCAGAACGCTTCCGTTGTTCGGATTACTTGTTAAACTGTAGGTTCCCTTTAACCGGTAGGATTAATGGGTTAGGTTAGGTAACGAGGAAAGAAGTGGCCACCTTACCTCCAATATCTGGAGTAGTCCAACCAAACTTCGGGTTAAATACCAAGCTCCGGTTTAAAGAAATGCTGTGATCCTTACATGGGTTCAGTTTGAATGAAAATAGTGTACGTGCAAATAAACTTCAACCCACCCGTTTCTTGGTAGGGGGCGTGTGACTCTAGGTTTGCTTTAATTCCGAAAAAGGTTGGCGCGAATTTAATGAATCTTTATACAAATGTTTCTCATTGCGCGAATAAAAATGGCGTACGGGTAAATCTACGCCAACTATACCGGTCAACGCCGGGAACTCCACTAGTTAGCTTATAAAAGTGCTCATTATTTTCTTTAACGTCTTACATTATTTGGACAATGTGACGCTAAACATCTTCAGCGTCTGTCCTTTATCCTCCACTTTAGACAAATAATTCAGTATGTTATCTGTAACATGCGACGTATTAAACTTACGTCAGCAACTATCAAAGAATATTTTCCTGAAACTTTTTTAATTTGAACGTACTACGCAATTCAATTTACGTTGCTTTACTGACAGAATGCCAAATTTTAATGGTGATCACAAATATTCTCGAATCTAAACATTAGTGTTTCCAAATCATAAGACTCTGTAATGAGGGAAATTTCTAGAATTTACACTTAGATTATTACTTTCATCCTTTTTTTTAACAAAAAAAAAAAAAAAATCAAAAAAAAACCGGTTTCGTATTTTTAAATCTTTAATAGATCCGGAATATTTAAATGCAGAAGATACTTTCTCAATAACGTTATCATTTTGCTTGTACAGGAAAGTGGTTAGGAAACTTATTATCCATAGAAGAACATAGCGAGAACCATGTTTGCTAGAAATATAACGCAAAATGAAAGCTGTTATCCTGCCAATTCTTCCAAGATAGTCGACTTCCTTATCCAGACATTTCAGTTCCCCCTTCGGTTCTTCGGTATGTTTTACCATTAGACGTTGGAACAATTCATCGTAACATCTCTGGTAAAGTATTAGCTAGCGCAATGTTCGTATGTTTGCCACTTCGAGTCCTGCCTCGCCCATGGATGGTTTTAATTGTTGTGTACTAATTGTGGTTGTCTTTAATGTGGTTGCGTCTAAGCGCTTTTGTGTCACCGAGAGTGGTGGGTGAACGGTTAACGTTCTGGCCTCGCATTCGGAAGGACGCCGGTTCGAATCCTCGTCCGGGCATCCAGATTTGGGTTTTCCATGGTTTCCCCAAATCACTCCAAGCAAATGCCGGCACGCTTCTTTCAAAAAGGCCATGGCCGAATTCCTTCCCGTTCCTTGTCCCCAATCCCATCCCGCCTAAAGTGACCGTCGACGAGGCGTAAAGCCATAAAAAAAAGTTTTTTTGTCATATGCAACATAACTGTTTGAAAAAAAAAAATCGTGAAGTAGAAGTATGGTTATCGTCATTCGATCTAAAAAGAGGACTTGTAATAAACTTCTATCTTTTTATTTTGATGTTTGTTTTCTTCTTTTTTTATTTGTTCTTGATACTAATTTGACCAAATTTTTTACTTGTCTTGTTTTATTGAATCCTTCTATTGAATAAAAAATTAAGTATTGGTAACTGCGTTTCCGGAAGATTTTGTGTACTACCAGCCTGTTACTCTTTGTTATTAGTATTTTCCTGCGCATTTTTAACTGCTCTATGTAAGTGGGAATGCCGGATATATAAAATGATGAAACAAGTAATATGACATTTTAGTTTAGTTTACGTGATGTATGATGTGGAGATTAAAAGTTAGGCAATTTTTTTATATACGTATTGACGCAGGCTTGACAGAAATCTCCCTCACATGAATCCTTCAATTGTGGAAATAACCGACAAAAGGCACAAAGGTGATTCGCTTTTCATTCAATTTAACGAATGCCACTTCGCAATCTGAACAGATGCCGTGTCATGTGAAGCACAAAAGATCCTCTCGCTACTACCGCTGTCCACAAAAATACAACTTAAGTAACATTCGTATTCAAAAATCCCAATTCTGTTACATCAACAGGGTAATTACTTTCCGGTAATAGGATTTGATTGAGCCGGCTTCACTGTTGAGGGTTAGACGCTTTCAGCGTGACAAAGGAGAACGGGGCTTAATAGAATGTCTTACACACCCATATCTGCTCAATATCTTGAGCACTCTTGTGCTCACGTGAGGCAGCATCTTCTTTCACGTTATGTCAAGAGAGATACCAAAGCCGGCCTCCCGTTGCTGAAATTTTTCCTGGAAGCCAATTGCGATCTCTGACACGACTTCCCTTTAAAATAGACCTCGGAACTTATCCATAAATAAATTCCTTACCGCAGAAACAATTACGTGTAGTGGTCATCCTTTGTTCCACATCTATATCGCCATGAATAAAAAACGAAATTAGTGCAAATATTCTGTGTCTATCTGTATCTTTTCAGTTATCTAATGTTGTCCTTAGTTTTGCCTTCTTTTCAGGGATATTTTGTTTAGAATGTTTTAAAGTGATTTTAATAAAAATTATAAATTTGTTATTGCTAAATCTCATTTTGTTACTAACAGTTTATTCTACGTTTTTGGCAAAGTAATCTTTCAAAGAGATGGTAATGTAATTTACAAAAACATTCTCATTAATTACCATATTGAGTTTAGAAAGATTAAACCAACAGACTATATTATTGACGCATAAATAGTTCATGTATCATTCCTCTTGGCTAAGCCCAGGAGGAGTGCTGATGTAAGGAGACAGGAGCACCTTTCCCAAAACCTATCCTCCCATATCCCCTCCCCCCAAATTGACATATAAAATATCGGTTATCTTTAACACCGACAATGAGTAAGTTCTTACACCTTGTGTATCCCTATCCAGTTACTTATATGGTTCGGTATTCATTTACGGGATACATCTCATTTTGCTTTAGTTACAAATTTTGTGATTACATCTTCTAGAGATTAAAAATAACTTATAAGAGAAAATACATAAACTGCCTGCGATAGAAGATAAATCTGTTTTACAGTTTTTAACACAGCGTGCAATGAAACAGAATTTTTAAGAACAATAACGAGAACTGCGAAATACTTTAAAAGAGGATCAAAACGGTAGAGGACTATAAAGAGTTGCAGGGTGTTCTGGACAGGATATCTAATTGGGTAGGTAAACGCGGCATGAAGATACATGCAAATAAGAGTCAGCTTATTAGATACACAAAAAAGTTGATTATGATTATAAGGTGGGGAATGAATCGCTTGCTGAAGACTTTAAATGTAAATATCTTGGCATTAGATTTGATAACAAGCTTAACTGGGCAGGAAACATTGGACATGTAGTGGGAAACGGTTTCAAAATTCTGCACTTGTGTGAGAGAGTGATGAGGGGATGCACGAGAGAAGTAAAGGAATTGGGTTACAAAACTTTGGTCAGACCATTGCTCAAATATGGTAGTGTAGTATGGGACCCACATTTTGCGTATCAAACATAGGAGTTGGAGACGGTGCAAAAAAGGGCTGCTAGATTTGTTTCTGTAAATTATTGCAGAATGCAATCAGTAACAGATAAAAGAGCTGAAATGGGATTCATTGCAAGACAGGAGGAGGATGAAGAGGGTCATGGGAGTGTACAAGGCGTATACTGGCGATGAGGCATAGAAAGATATTGGTGTAAGTATGAAAAGTAGTGCATGGAAGGGAAAAGATGACCAGGACCACAAGCTTGCACTCGATTTCAGGCACAAGGGTGTGGGAAGATTCTCCTTTTTAGATAAGGGTGTCAGGGATTGGAATAAGTTACCTAGGGAAATGATGAATAATAAGTCATCGGTAGAAACTTTCTGTTACTAGATTAATGCCTTTTCTTTGTCTAAATCATTATATACTTGTGCGAAAGTATATTCTTAATCACAGAAAGCAAATCAGTACAGTAATCTTGAAAATTTATCATGTGCCTACAACAATTAATATTAGACAATTTTCACTGACAGGAAATTTTAAGTATTCTGTGCAGGTACATAGTTATATATGGTGTTCCTCTATCTTCTATACTAGGGCTTCTATCATTCCAATTTTCTTTTAAAAACTTAGCTGTTTTATTTCAAACAAAAAAACTTCCTCACAAAGAAAATAAAAACAGTATAACAAACCAATGTCGCTACGCTCGATTGGGGGGGGGGGGGGAGGGGGTTACAACAGGAACAGGACTGCGTCCTAGTCCCCGCGAACCAGTCCTCCTCATTACGGTTTTCCGTAATCAAGTAGGCGAATGTGGTCCACCAGGGAAAAAAATTAGCTGAAAAGTCCCAAAATTTGGGTATATTAGTAAACGGATTATGGCAATTCTTTTATCAATTGATTCTGGCAAGTAACAATTTTTGCATTTCAGGATATCCTCTAGATCTGATGTGACATACTTGCAGAATATAGTCTGTTGAAGAAGTAGTCCATTAGAATTATCATAATTTAAATTGGAGCAAACATGTAACTTGTCTATTGGAGCAACGTTACTTATTCGTACAGTGTCATCAATACGCAATCTTACAGCGACGAAATAAATTTACTTCTCTAATTTCCATCTCGTGGAGAAGTAGCAGTTATGGCTTTCCGGTGTCTTCTTTAGTGTGAAAGCATTCTGAAGCGTTAGGGGGCGTCCATTAACTACGTGGGGTGAAATAGGAGGGAGGGGGGGGGGTCGACTGAAATCTCACGAAATCTCACCAAGGGGGAGGGGGGGATTAACGGAAATCCCACGTGAGGTTTTGAAATTCTTGCAGAATGGTTTAGCTAAAAAACCGAATTAAAGGGGAGTATAACTACCCTTGGGAGCATGAGACCTAAAAAAAGGATCTTAAAAAGTTGCGAGGGGGTGTCTCCGTCAAAATCTCATGTCATTTTACAGGGGGGTCCGACCAAATTTCACCAGAGGGGAGGGGGGTCCGACCAAATCTCACGAAGTCTCACCAGAGGGGGCGGGGGAGGGGTAGGAAATTCCGGAAAAACACCTCACGTAATTGATGGATCCCCCTTAGTTTATGCGTGGATCAGTGAGATTGCGTCATAACTGTTGTTTATCGGCACAGTCTTCCAAAAGACATAACATGAGCCGCCAACTTTAACGTCATGAACAGACGATCGCCACCATCAACAGTGCCTTATTCTTATCCTCCACACTTATCTGCGGAGAGATTTTGAATTTAACCAAAAACTTTGTATGTACAAAATTTTGTAGTTAACAATCGTGCATATCACGTTTCCTCTCCTGATAGTCTGTTCCCGAATGACGAAAGTTTCTTTCAGGATCGAATCAGCTAACCCAGTATAGAGCGAGACAAGCCACTGGTCCAGGTGGTGAGAGGTAACGTTCGGGTCTGGAATTTTCGGAGAACGTGCGTTGAAATCCCCGACCAGTGAACCAGATTTATGTTTTCCGTGGTTTCCCGAAATCTCTTCAGGTGGATACCTGGATGATTCCTTCAGAAAGCCATGACTGATCTTTTTCCTGTTCGTTGCCCCTTCCTTTCCCGTCTCTAATGACCACAAGGAGAAAATAATGCCAGACAACGTAATGATATCTTAGCGAATTTGACCAACGTGCTGGCTTTTGGATTTGTTATAACCGAAATAATCAGTACTAAATATAAAAACAGTAACAACTGATTTTTTAAACTTTAGGATACAATGATCCAAATCGTGTGCCTTTTGACCCTTAGTAGGAGAGTTACATCAGCTATCCTGCTAGACAGACCAATAAACCCGGCAACATCTTGTCACTGACCCAAAGGCTCCAACCAGTTAAAGATATAAATGAATGTAATTTTTCTCGGCGTTATTTATTTATAAACGTTTCTCGGGAAACAAACCGAGTAATATTGTTATTAATGCACAATATTTCGGCGACTTTATCCTCCGTCGCCATCTTCAGGTGAAGATGGCGACGGAGTATAAAATCAATAATAATAAATAACAATATTACTCGGTTTGTTTCCCGAGAAACGTTTATAAACAGTTAAAGATACTTATTCCTCTAACTTTACACTCTTCTCACCAAGTGTTACGAAATTTTAAGTTCAAGTTTTGACGAATCCATGAAAAAAAACAAAAAAAAAAAAAAAAAAAAAAAAAAAAAAAAAAAACTTGTAGATGTGACGAGCAGGAACGAAAAAAAAATTCTTATAATTTATTTTTTTACTTGCTATCAGTTTTGGCCTGTGGTTTCAAAAAATCTGACCCAATGAAACCAATAACAGAAATCGTTTAAAGAATATGGGATGATATATTTCTTTATTTATGACGAATGGGCTTTATTCGCCAGAGCTCACTGAAACGAAATGTGAACGCTGATTCTCTGAGTACTGCAAAAGAAATGATACAATATATTGGGACCACTTTGGCTAATTACTTCATGAGAACAGCAACAAATCTAAAAAAAAAAAGTTCTAGTTACTTCCTAGCTAGAAACTACATTCATTTTTACCCTTTTTTTGAAATCTAAATATTACTCTACGACCAAAATACAGGGTGTCCAGAAAAGGACTCCCTGATTTCGAAATTAAATATCTCGAAAACAAAGATCGATAGAGGAATGCAGTAAACGGTATGTTTATTGTGACAGCTGTAAGAAGTGTATACAGCAGTGTTAAATAATAGTTACAAAAGCTGCTAACAGATGACGCTGTACAGCTCATATCAGCATACATAAGTGAAATAATCGTATGAAAACAATCTTTGCAAACAATCACATCACAATGTTTTCAAAATGTTCACCATTGACACTACAGAGGTGGCGGAAACGAAGAATGAAATTCGCCATCATATTTCGTAGTGTCTCGACCGAAATGGATTCACATGCCGCAGAGATCGCCGATTCCAGCTCGTCCAGCGTGGCGGGATGCTTCGGGTAGACCATGTATTTCACTGTGCCCCACAAAAAAAAGTCACAGGGAGTCACATCCGGCGAATATGCAGGCCAATCCATGCCTGCACCAGTAAATTCGGGATATCCCAAAGCAATGACTCGTTTCCCGAACTATTATTTCAAACTGCTGTATACACTTCTTACAGCTGTCACGATAAACATACCGTTTACTGCATTCCTCTATCGATCTTTGTTTTCGAGATATTTAATTTTGAAATCAGGGAGTCCTTTTCTGGACACCCTGTATTATAAGCAATTCAATCACTCTTATCCATCTTAAAGTTACAAGGAAAGAAAAATTGGTAACAGGACTTTATATGTAAAAAGGAGAGATACTATAAAAATAAATCTTTCAATATACCATTAAAAGTAACCTTAAGACGATAAATAAAGGTCTTTAAAATTTAAAAAAAAAATCTGTTACCAATACTGATTATCCAATCAGTACTGAACTTCATATGGTTTACTACTGTCGTTATTGAAACTTTCTCCTTTTCTATACTTAGCAGCGATTGAAATGAGATGCTCCTAAGATTGGTAAACATCTCTCTCGTGACTGGAAGAGAAATGACACTCCAACATCAGAGATTAACCTTTGCTCCAGTAATGAATCTCCAGCTGATTCTCGTTCCATTAGCCGTTCAGCTGTCCGACAGAGGCGTAACGCAATCTGTTTTGACGTACGCCCTCCGTTCTATTGCTTAAGCTCGCATTTAGCTTAAATGTTATGTACTAATGACTTTTAATTAATCTGAACCACCTCTGCACAATAACTGTAGCAGTTGGACGGTTGTTTCAAACAGACGATACAGTATTTAGTGGTAGCGAGGTTGATGGAGACAGCGAGTAATATTGAAATTATTTACAAAAATTGAAAAATCTTACTACATGTTATAACAGGCCCCAGACCCAACCCTTTTATGGAATTTCATTTTAAGAATTAGGTATAGCAAGATGGGAGATGATTAATTATGTATTTGTATATTTTTTTTGTGTGGTTAATTGTCAATTTGTCATGTAAATGAATATTATTTTATGGAGAGAAACTGTGTAACGGATAGGTAATACGATGAAACTTTAATTAAAATTTTGTATTTGTAAGTAGTGATGTGAGCCACGATGTTTGGAAGACAATTTTCAACTGATTGTTTTGCTTTATGTTGGTAATTTTGTGTGTAAATACCTGGAAACATCTTTAATTTCGATTTCCGTGTGTTTTGTAATGATTCTGAATAATTTTTTAGTAATTCTGAGAGTTTTTAGTGTGGTTTTGATTTTTGCCGCATTGTAGACGGTCGAGAAACATCGATCTGCTTTCTTTGTATTATTATGGATATTTCTCCGCCGTCTATTTAAACGCGCGGGGATAGCGAACAGAGGTAGATGTGAGTCAGTTGTTATCAAAAGTTTTTGATATTTGTTTTTGAGTCGTAAATCAGTTTTACAGTAGTCGTAAATATGTGTAATTGTGCTTTAGTATCTTTGGACGAGTCTACTGAGTTATCACTGCGTAATATATTCTGAACTTTTCGATCAAATAAAAGTTGAGGGGAAAGCGATTCGTCGGGGTTGTCGTATTATAGAACTATTTAATCCACTCAAAAACAGTAGTAATCAATAACCTTTGAGGGAAGATGAAACCGTCTGGTGACTAACGACATCAATCTGTACATTGGAGGACGAAGTGATTAAAGGAAATTATCATTAATTAAGAACAGGACAAATAAGTTAATTACCGATTAGCGTATCATTACCAAGTATACATATATTGTTTTACTACTGAGGATATCATCAGTTATGTAGCAGTGGCAGAGATCTGCCTTTATACTTTTATAGAGACTGGTAGGTGAGCGACAATGCTCGGTCCTGGCATTCGGTAGGACGCGGTTTCAAATTCCCGACCGGCCAGATTTCAGTTTTCCATGGCATCCCGAAATCATTCCAGCGAATGCCGGGATGGTTCCTTAAAAAGTAATTCACAAAACTCCTTAAACCCTTTCGTTTCACGTTTTTAATTACCTCGATGTCGATGAGACGCAGAAAGAGTTCCTATTCTTTTCTGAAGATTGTAATATGCAGCTTATATGTCCATACAATTGTTCTGCAAACACAATTATGTGTCGTTTCAGTCCTAGTATAATGTTATGAATAAGCAAACATATTCCACGAAATGGCTCTGTATATGTATTACAATACAGATCAGTCAGACTGAATGAATTTAGTATTTTGAAGATTTCCGGTGAATTAAAAATCGCACCTCTTCATTAATTTTTGTAATAAGTGGTTTGTGGATTAAGAAAGAAATTGTAATGTAATTTGCTCAACCGTTCAGATTTATTTTTGTCACTAAGAAACTGGGCGATATTAAGGATTGATTTAAAATTTTAGTATCAATAAACTTGGGGAAATGCGGAGTTTGATATAGGACTGTTGATAATATATCGAAATACCGATATTATTTTTTGAAAATATCGATATTTATGATTGATATTTTTTAGAACGATATATCGATACTGAAATCTGGATAGCGGCTTCGATATTTTTGAAAATAAGATATCATTTTTCGTTTGCTCTGAATGACACTATGTCTCTCAAATTTCTGTTGCGCATAGAGATCAGCAAGCATAAGTAAATCTTACTACGTTTCTATAATTAATTTGAAAGTTACGGGTACCAAGTCTACTCAGATAAAGACAACAGTGTAGGCAAGACATCGCTCGCCCAGCACGAATCGAAGGCGAGCCCATTGTTTGAAATGAGCGTATGGATTGTCCAGGATAGTCCAACTTGAAATTAGTGTGTTAGCAGGAATAGAGGGAAGTGTAAATAACAAATAGTTGCTGATTCTGGAGCAAGAAAAATAAGACACCTCAGAATAAGCTATTAACATACAAAACTAAAGTAAATACCACTAAAAAATCATATGTAAAAAGTTATATAACTTGGCCATAGTGCATGCTATGATAACTAAACTTCTACACAAATAAATGTCTCAACTATATTACTTATCAGTCTTAAAAATACAAAATAAGATTTGCCTCGAACCTCTTTCGAGTTTTATAAATTTTATTAATTTTTATGAGACGCATAATGGTCATTTAAAAAAAAAATCAGCAATCATCATCACCAACAGAAACCATTCGAAAGTGAAAACCTGATTAAGAACAAAATCACACGTCTATTTATTAGTGGACAGCCTTATTTTTGCAAGGTTTGATTTTATGAAATTGCTTTTATGAAAGTATCGATATATTGATACCTCAGTACTTATTCCGATATATCGACAGCCGATATTGTACTTTTCAAAATATCGATATATCGAAAATCCGATAAGCCGTTTGATATAGGGCTGTTGATAAAATATCGATATATCGATATTTTTTTAAAAAAATATCGATATTTATGAGTGATATTTTTTAGGACGATATATCGATATATCGATATTGAAATCTGGATATCGGAGTCCGATATTTTTTTAAAATAAGTGGATATTTTCCGTTTTCCTGGTAGAATATTCCAAGTTATTATTGAAGGGAAAACGATTACCTGTGTTGCACATGCAATACATTTTCATAGATAGAATTTTAAGAAACAATGAACGATACGAGCACATGGAGAAGCATGGCCGCCGTAAGGGGGCGTGCCAGGCAGCATATTATTTAGCGGGCGACCTTTTTTTTAGCTCAACAGCTGCTACGGGCGGTCGGCGGCGACACTGGGGATGGCAACAATGGGGGCGGCAATCTCACAGTTTTTTTACCCGTTTCGGAAATTTCCTAGATCCACCACTGGCTGTAGTTGGACAGGGGGCGGCATAATCGCTATTGCACGCGGGCGCTCAAACAGCTACCGGCGGGACTGTGGAGAAGTAAAAAACAAAGGTAAAATAACTCATTCAATATTCATTAGAATTCTTGTCTGGACATTTTGAAAAGTTTTTAAAATTTGTCTTCAATCAATGCAAAAGTATTAGCATTGAGAAACTAATCGTAATGTACCAGGTATGGGTAGGGTTGCCAGATAGCCGGAAAATCCGGGAATGTCCCGGAATTTTGTGTCTGATCTCGTATTCAGGAATTATGCGTTACTATCCCGGAATTTCCGTATACTAGTTTTTTTCTCAAACTCAGTTCACCACGGTGGTCATGAGGCTAAGCCAAGTATCCCATGCTTGCAGCGGGAGGATGGAATGTCCCTTTAATCAGAGGAATTGAAACTGACAGGAAAATACTCTTTGAATTTTCTGGGAATTTGAAAATTCTAGATACAGTTAACATTAACTTCCTTTATACAGAGTTCACATGTCTGAAACGTGTTTTTCAGATCCTTCCAAAAACTTTCCAAACGATAAAATCTGGGCCAATTTCTTTAGAACAAGCGTTTTTAATGATTTTGAATATTTAAAAAAAATAGTTGGTTTTGTTTTGTCAATTCCAACAAGCAATGACTTTTACGAGACAAGTTTTAGTCCGTTGAATAATTTATGAAATAAGAGTGAAACAGAACGTTCATGGATTCGATCAAAGCTGAACTGCAAACTCAATCAATTTTGAAGACTCTTGCTGAGAAATTTTATCAGTTTTGCAAAGCAGTGACGGAGAAATATTTATGAAAATGGCAAAATCTAGTATTAAATGTTTTAAAAGTAGATTATTAAGATCTATTTGGATTGATGTTGATTTTGATTTAGCAAAAGATAGATGCTAATTGTTTATTTGTTGATAAAACCTGATGTTGATTTTCTGCCTAATTTTAATTAATGAGCCTAACAGAAGTGTTCAGTTTTGGTTTAATATTTTTGAGATTTTGATTAATAATACCCGATGTTGATTTTGTACCAAAGTAAAAAATTCCTAACGAGGTGGTCAATTTTTGTTTTAAGTTTAGTATTTATCCTTTTGATTCATAATACCTGATGTTGACTCTCTACCATAGTTTAATTAATAAAGTTAAAAGAGGTGCTATATATACGTTAGATAACATATTTACCTAAAATAGAATTTTTTATTAATTTGCATTTTTGTTCACTCTTTAAACATACCGCTAAAATACTTTTTAGACCCAGAAATGTCCTGGAAATTATAAGCCTGTATCTGACACTCCACAGTCAAATATTTCGAGCGAATTGGATACGGTTCTTGTTCCATATCAACAGAAGAATTGAGCTTCAAAATTATGTTACAGCCAGTTTTGTTATATCACTTACGAATTTACTAAGATAAGAAATTGAAAAAATAATATACCACTTTTGGATTGCCTTTACGAAGCGCTATGCTAAAAACTTATTATCATAGATTGGTGCATTTAAAAAGCATTAACGCCAAGGGAACTGCCTTGACAGTAGCGGCGCTAGGATTTTTCCAAGCCGGGGGAAAACTGAGATTGCCGCCTCTTCAAACATTGTTGCCAGCCTGACCCCGAGAATCGCCTCCTTGATTGTTGGCCAAACGCATTGATGTTGCCACTTTAACTGTTTGCCAAACGCATTGTTGGACACGATATTATCGCCCAGAGCAAGTACCCCGGTTTGCCCCCACCCCTCGCCCTAAATCCTGCATTCCACCTAGAATCTCAGCTTTAAAAAAATTGTATTATGGTAAAGCGTTACCCATTTGCGAAGCAATATCAAAGAAGGGGAAATTTTCAATTAATGTAGGGAGTTCTCCATTCATAGTAGAAGAAACAACGGGAAAAACATGAGTTCATGCTCTTGAAAAGTATGTCCAATGAAGTTTCTGACATGAGTTTTGGTGCAAAATTTTACTTCATTCACCACCTTAGTTTGGAATTTTTTTGGATCTGAAACTCTTTTAAATAACTATGACGTTCTCTCATCATAATTCTTTGCAACATCCAGTTGTCCTAGAAAATGGTAATTTGGTACACATACTTGGTTTCATCCCCATAGTATAAGAAAAGTTCCTGTGTTTTTTCAATGCCAATCTAAAAGCTGAAACGTCTTAGAGAAAATTTGTAGGTTAATTGCTTTCTTCTTGATGAGGCTATATGCCTTGAATTTCAGTTTTGCACAAAGATCAGGAGCATAAAAAACACAATTAATTTTACTTTGTTACTACATTTAATTTGGAAGTTATTGGTAGTCCTACACCGATGGACAATGCAGACACGGCGCAGCTCGCACAGAACGAATCGGACTCCAGCCCATTGTTTTACATGAGCGTGCGTTGTCGAGGAAAGTATTTTGATATGGAAATTGGATGCAAGCAGGAATATTGATAAATTCGGATACACAATCTATTCTAAGGTGCAAACATTTGGTCCAAAAAAGTAAGAAGACTCAGAATAAGCTATCAACCTACAAAAAGAAATTAAATTCCACATAAAACAATACTTGTAAAAAAAGTGACTTGGTCATTATGCAAACTCTGATAATAGAACATCAACCTAAATAAATGCCTCTACAATGTTGTATTATTGACCTTCACAAAAGCCAAGATTTCCCTCGATGCTCTTTCTGGATTCACAAGTCTTCGAGTAAATCATAAACATTCTGCCTTTCCTTTTAGTAAAGTAGTAGTATAATGGCTAAATCACAATTTTATTAAAAAAATAGATTTATCCGTGACGTCATGAAAAACTATTTTTTTTTTAGAAAATCAAAACTTGATTCAGAAAAATATCTCACAACTCTTCATCATTAAGTAGCCACAAGACTTCGCCCTTTTTTAAAAGATTTGTTTTTTGTAACATTGTTTTTATATAATGGGGTATATCGATACTTTTTCCGATATATCGACACCCGATATAAATATTTTTTTAAATATCGATATATCGAAAATCCGATATTTTTTAAAATATCAACAGCCCTAGTTTGATATACTTGGCAAGTTTTTCATTTTCAAGACTAAGTATTATATTCAAATATCTGTGATTAACTGCTAGATATCTCTGAATCAAAACAGGGATTTTGTTTCAGGAAAATATTTTTACAGAGTCTGTGTCCAATGACCAATCGGTATGTAATGTTACCATTTTAACTTCTGAAAATACTTGTAACAACTTTCAGGCATTATTTGTTGCTGTATAAGTATCATTAACAATGTCATTACGATTCACGGCAAACATTTTCCGATTTCCGTGCAGTATTACAAACACAAAAACAAATTACCTTGCGCCAATAGGGTAACGCAATTGACACCAAACTTAGCCTTATTGCATCTCATTTTTTCTTTATATAATAAAACGTAAACATTTCGGATGCGAGAAGCAATTTATGTTTCGTTGGCCGCTGTTCTGTCTGGTTGTTGATCGGATTTTAATAGGTATTTAAACAGCGTACAGCCCATAATCCAGGAGGAAAAAAAGGACACATTTCATTTTTTTCTAAAATCTGAAAGCTGAGAAATATAGCATGTTTCCAAAGATTAGTATCCATTTTCGATTAACGCCCTTTTTATAAATTTACTTATGGCTTTGCGCCTCATCGACGTGGTTGTCATTAGAGGCGGTATGGGATTGGGGACAAGGAATGGGTAGGAATTTGGCCATGGTCTTTTAAAGGAAGCATCCCAGCATTCGCCTGGAGTGATTTCGTGAAACCATGGAAAACCCAAAGCTGGATGCTCGGACGGGGATTCGAACCTGCGTCCTCCCGAATGCGAGGCCAGAACGTTAACCGTTCACCCACCACGTAAAGTCCGAAGAAAGTGATCCACAATAATACTACTGGTTTCGTTTTGATGTGATTTCGAATAACGTACAGCACATAGTACCAGAAGTAAAATAGGATAATCGGAAAGCTAAGAAATTTAAGATAAAATTGTTCCGAAACTAATATCCAAGTTGAATACGATTCACGCCAGAACTGCAAGCCGGATTTTTTTATTTTTATTTTTGGTTGTCGAATTGTCTACGGTAGTTTCAGCTCTCTTCTCGTTGGTGGTGTGTTGACTGTGACATAATCGATTTAAGAGAGAGGTCCGTTCTTTAACACTCCGCGTGAATGAAGTTGAGGACAACAATTTCAAATAATTTTGTTCTTGGGCTTCTCATCAGCAGTGCAGTCATGAAATGATGCGTCCTCTTCGAGTTATAAGTAGAGACGGAACGTCTTTTCTAGTAAGAATGGTCTTGGATGATCCTCTGCCGTCTGACACCAACAACCCCGCGTACATCCTTGTTCCATCACTCAGATGGTCTTCCTCTCGTTGTCTGGCTGTTTCGTGGGCTCCCCTTCAACATGGTTTTTGTCCATCTCCGGATCATCATGGCTGGTCCACTGCCACTTCAAGAAGGCTGTCTTCCCCAACATTTCCGTGACTCCTGTAACTGATCTGATTCTCGTCTTTTCTAGTTAACATTGATTTTTTCACAGCTCTGTGAACTGTTCTAAGTTTTCGTTTTACAAAATCATTTTGCGCCCAGGTCTCTCAGCCGTAAGTCAGCACAGAAAGACTGCAATGACTGTAAAGTATTTTCTTCAGATTTGAAGTAGTATTAGATTTGAGGAAGAGCTGAATGGATTCCAAAATCTTATATCCCAGCTTCTGTGACAGAAAATGTCTCATATTTACGAGCTGACCAAGATAAATGTACTGATTGGCATTTTCTAAAGAAATTTATTTATTTGTAAATTCCCCACCGGAGCCCATTTCTCAAACATTTTTTTTTTTTTTTTTTGAATGATTTATGATCAGACCAGGAGTTATTCAATTTCGTTGGCAAAAAGTGCAATCTCATCTGCTAATCTCACTGATTTTAATTCCTTTTTCTGCCCCTTCTAGCTTTGATACTGTAATTTACAAGTCGGCCGAAAATAATTTTGCAGGGGTATGATCACCTGGCTTAAAACCATTTTCGATATGGAAATCTGTAGTTAGATCCTTGACACTGGCCAAGGCTGAGGTGGTGCATTTTGATATATTCTGTGTCAACGTCGTGGTCAGCTAAGGAGTGAAGGACAGCCTTGCGACTTACTGAATCAATTTTTTTTTCGAAACTACGCAAAACAGAACATTTGGTATTCGTTTTCTCAGCTAATTATTTACCACAGAGCAAGAATACGGTCAATTTCACTAACGCTGCTGCGGAATTCAGCTTGCTCAATGAGTTGGGAAGAATCAGTGATGGAACTGATTGCGCCCAACAAGATCTTTGTAAAAACATTTTACAAAAAAGATATCAAGCATATAGGGTGGTAGTTATTAGCTTTATTCCATTATGATGGGATTGAAGCATGATGTACTTAGGAAGAGAATAATATAGCCAAGTGATTTATAGTTTTCTTGCCAACTAGCTTCAGAATACAAACATAGAGACCGTTGCCAGTGGCCGTTTCTTTTTGTCATGCTATCTGTAGCACTCCTGACTTCAGAGGGAAGTATACTGAAGTGCCAAAAAGTAATGGAATATCTCCTAATATCATGTGGAACCGCAATTTTTTCTGCGATGTGAATCAAACCGATGCGGCATTGACTCAAGACGTCGGAAGTCCCCTGCAGAAATACTCAGCCATGCATCCTGTATAGCAACTGAGAAAGTGTTTCCGGTTTATTTATTTATTTAGCTTGTGGCCATTGCACAAAAATAATACAATTTAACATTAAATTACAATTAAAATTCAAAATTAACATGGTGTAGCCAATCTAAAGCTTCATTTGAAATATTAATAAAATCTATCGGAGATCCCCTGAATGCTCGAAGTGGGCAGTCAAAGGTCACGTGACGGATAGTTTGCTTTTCCTCACCACAGTCGCATCTCGGTGAATCTCTCATTCCCCATGTATACAAAGATGAAGCAGATCTTCCATGACCAGTCCTAACTCTGTTAAGAGCTACCCAGGTCTTGCGAGGAAGGTCGAGTCCCTTTAGTGCCTGTTGACTGTCGAACAGGGAGTGCCATTCTGGTGGGGCTGAGGCTATCCACTCCAATTTCCAAGCTTCTCTCCCATTAAAATTATCAGATATAATCTGTTTTACAGTTTTTACACTTGGATTTCTCGATTTAAGTCTCACAAACATATTATCCATGTCGTCATGGATGGGCAGATCCAAGTTATCACAGATCTTATTATACTGGGCAATTAGGAGATTGTGTCGTCTTATTGTAGGCGGTTCGATGTTACACAAAACAGGTAGCCAGTACAGTGGAGTGGTCTTAATACATCCGCTAATTATCCGCATTGTCTGGTTTAAAACTGTGTCGATCTTTTTGACGTGGGCGCTATTTATCCAGACAGATGAGCAGTACTCAGCTGCAGAATATACAAGGCTCAGTGCTGATGTGCGGAGTGTAGAGGCGGATGCTCCCCAGGAGGTGCAGTGTTTCCGGTGGGGATGCAGGATGTTGTGCGCGATCTGACCTTTCAATTATGTCCCATATATGTTCGGTTGGGCTCATGTCTGGCAATCCTGGTGATCAAATCATTCGCTGGAATTACTCTGAATGTTCCTCAAACCAATCGTGAATGATTTTGGCCCAGTGACATGGCGTAATATCGTACTGGAAACGTCCATCGTTTTTTATGAACCTGATGGCCACTAATATCTGCAAATGGTCTTCAAGAGGCTGAAAATAACCATTACCAGTCATTGAACGATTCAGTGTGACCAGAGGTTTCAGTTCATGCTATGGAACATAAAAACCTCAATGCGCCAGCCTAGTTCTTTTTTTTTTAGTTACGTCTTACCTGTTAAGTTCACTTACAAAATTATATGTTCCAGTCTTTGTCATCTTACTGCGTTTTTGCGTGCAAAAAGATCCACCAGAATCAGCAAGATGTTGTAATACAGATCGTTGCAAGGAAATTGAGTGGGCTGGTGGCTCAGTGGTTAAGGTGCCTGACCAGAGATCTGAAGGTCCCGGTTAGAATACCTGTTTCGGCGGGGATTTTTATAGGCACTTTTCACGATCTTCACCTCTGGCATAGCTTGCTCTGCAATATGAAGTACGCCAGAACGCTTCCGTGGTTCAGATTCCAGGTTAAACAGTATGTCCCCTGTAAGCGGTAGGAATGCCAGGTTAGGTTAAGGCGGCTACGACAGGAGCGGAATGTGCAGCCGATAGAAATCCTGCCACCAGATAATTGCGACCACACGTAATTATAATTATTATAATTGTGAAGAAGTTCTCATTGAACTATCAAGACATCGGCATCCATTCCAACTGCTGCCTGGAGTTTATACAGACACTTAACGTGAGTTTCAGCTGTGGAAAAGCTTATTTCGCGTATGTGAAGCACATTATGATCACTATTGTATGGTTCTGTTACACGACAAAGGTGGAATGCGCGGCCACATCAATAACCATCACCTGGTCTGAAAAACCACGTGAATTTATTTACCACGTGAATTTACTTATCACGAAAATTTAATTTAATAATCGAATCAGGAAATCAGTACATATTTAATGCGACACCAAATTTTTCTATTAAGGCTACTGTTGCAGGTGCAGAATAATTTGTTTTCTATGAAAGCAAAAAGTTATCCTCCAATATATTAAATGAGAAACTGTGTATTAAATGGTATTTCAGCAGAATTTTTTTTTTCCCGTGTGTATCAATTTTACATAATAAGTGTAAGTTGTGTTAAGCAATATCCTTACAAGTTTTGTGGTATGAAATATTTCTTCATTTATTTCTTTTGTCTCTTTATTTCCAATTCATCATTAAGTTTTATGAAACATATATTTTTTATCTTTTCCTTAAGTAAATATTATTCTTTTTGATCGTCGTATTAAACCATGCAAAATGCCAAACATGTAGCAGTTCATTGGATTAATTAATATTTTTTAGATTTTTTTTTCAATTGACATTCAAAATTATTCTTCTTCCTATGATGTTATACCCAATTCGGAGCGTAGGTAGTTATCGTGAGGATGTACCCCTTCATGGTAACTCTCTTGGGAAGATGAACTAGGCTGGTTTTCTTTTGCCTTCCGCAATGTGTTTTAGTTTGTGTGCTTGTAGGTGTGGATGACTGTGTTGAAGCGTGTGTTCAGTATAGAATGTTGTTGTGTTGTATGAAATGAGAGTTGATGGAAGAGAGAAAAAACGGGTGCCGACTCATTCAGTCCTACTCTTTGAAAGACAACCAAGACCGTCAGGCTTATAATAATCATCCTACCGACCAATCACCATTAGCAGTATTGTACACACTCACTGAGCAGATGTTTAGGATTTAACCCAGGACTACAATTGGGTGACTAGAATAACGCAACACAACTTCTCCTACCCTGCTGATCAAGTTCAAATGATAAAATTTTTCGTCACTGCCAGGACTTGAACCGGGCTGTCAGCGCCGGATATCAGCACGGTGCCGGAACCGACTGACCCAAAGATGTGGGAGTATCAAAATTATTATATTTGTTCAAGTTCCTATTAGAAATTTTGTATATGTAATGCAGATATAGTGTTCGTATATTTTTTAGATAAATAATGTAATCATGTTAAACGAACGTTGATAACATTCAGAGCTAATTAATTCTAATAATGATACATATACTGTAGTGTGTGCTTGGGGGCGACTACTTTTATTGGAATATTGAGATTAATATCAGTTTCGATAATCTGGAATAGCAAGAATCTCGAATGCTGTGAAATTACAGGTGAATAAAATATTATGTTTTACTAAATCCTACGGCATTTATATTGCTGGGTATATTTAAATTTATTTCTAACACAAGACAATGCAATTGCAAGCAAGCAATACCCAGACCTTACAATTTGACGGATTAGTGCAAACAATAACTGTATTATAAGTATCCCGAAAGTTTACAGCGTGAATATGTAACATCGTGGCGTCACAGGCCAACAACTAGATGTTATACATATCATAAAATTCCCAGCGGAGCCAATTATCTGAGTCATGTTACAATAAACAAGAAGTTTTTAGAATTCAATGTTCGGTGAAATGAAATTCCAGCTAGCTCAGGGACACTCCCACAATTAAAGCTGAGATTCTATTCCCAGGTAGCGTTTACGGGTCTTTAAAGCCTTGTGAATACCCATGAAACTTTGACCTAGCGTCAGAACGCATTACTAAATGTTTTGGGCCGCCCACGGCAAATTGCTAAACAAAGCATCGCCACGAAATAACGATCTCACGGACATCTCTTCTGTCGGGGCGCCTCTGTGATGATTGCCTCTGTCAGCCAAGAAGTAGATGTGCATCGGGCCACGTCCGGCCAGAAAGTGCTCGTTGTGGCGTCTTCCCCCCCCACGAAGAAGAAGGCTCCTCCTCTTTCAGTACAGCGCCCGCATTACATGAAAAAGAAGCTCTAACTTATTGTCGACCCCGTAGTTATATGCCATTGGTGGATAGCGGATGCCAAAATCATGTGACTTGTAAAGCGCCTGCTATTTGCCGTTTGGTTTTGCGCGCAGCTGAGCATAGATGACCTTCCACCCTCTAACGTCTTGGCTGAGGGTCTAATGCCCCCGCCTCGCGCTAACGGGACACATCTCTCTCCCCGGGCACCGCTTATTGTGTCCGCCGCGATATAGTGTCGCCAGCCAAAAGCTTTGTCCAGCTATGCGAATGTTCAAAATTTTCCCCTGACCGCCAACATTTTCACCATTTCATATTCAATTTGTTCCTTTATAATAACAATCTTGTATTAACAAATCTTTATATATATAAAAATCTCGTGTCACGATGTTCGTCCGGGATGAACTCCGAAACTACATAACCGATTTAGATGAAATTTGGCTTACTGTGTATAATTTAGTCCAACTTAAAAGATAGGATAGTTTTTATCTGGATTATAGACCTCAGTATTTATTATTTGTGAAATAAATGTTCATTAAATGTTTGTCATAGGACAATGGTTTGTAATTATTTGTAAGCCACCAAAGATACGAGGTCTGCTGGCTTAGTGGTTAGGACGTCTGACTCGAGATGGGAAGGTCTCCGGTTCGAGTCCCTGTCTCGGCGGGGATTTTTATAGACACTTAACCCGGTATTAATCTCCGGTGCAGCATGCTGTGTGAGGTAAAATACGCCAGGACGGTACTGTGGTTCGGATTCGACGTTAAAATGTAGGTCTCCTGTATCAGGCAGGATGGGCGGGCTAGGTAAAGGCGCCTACGACAGTGGCAGAATGCCCAGCCAGTAGAAACCATGTCACCAGGTCATTACGACCACACGAAATTATTATTATAGTTTCATAAGTTTCTAACAGATGGCGATGTGATAACTTATCGATACAACACTTGGTTAGCTAGGTTGGGTAATCATCCAGTAGATCAAGTTCTGTTTCAATTTATTTATGCTACAGTTTATTCCTAACAGATGGCGGTGTGTTAATTTATCGAACCATCCAGTAGATGGGGTTGTATTTCGATTTATTTATGCTACAGTCTATTCCACGCCATATGTGCGAGTTTCTTCAATTTTAATTGTGCTGTGTATTGTGTTATAATTATACTGTATTGTTGTTCATCGTTTTTGTGTCTTTATACCTAACGACAAAGTAATTACACACATGAATATAACATTGAAGAAAACGTTACGATAAATTCGAATCGTGTAAGCATTTCTCGCTAACTTATCATTTTTCTTCTTCTTTTTGTTATGGTCAGCTAGACTCCACGTGTCAATTTCAATTCCTCTCCTGTTGTTTTTTTTTTTCTTCCTCCCCAGTACTCCTTCACTATTGCACTCCACTCTACCTTTTAATCCTGCCATATTAAAAGTCTGCTATCGAAATATTTTTCTTTCCATACGGTTCACTGTTATTATTTCGTTTCAAATCTTTCTAAACCTCTTGAAAGCCTGGTGTCATCCATGCTATAAATGTATCAAAAAGTATCATTCTTCTTTTTCTGTTATTTTTTCAATGTTATTTTATATTTCCTCATTAGTTCTTAACTTCCATTTTACTGTATTTTTCAATGGACCCAAAAATTCCGGTTTCATCACTGTATTATAGTGTCTTATTTTAAGGCTTTCAGAAAGGCACTTTTTGCTGTAATTAAAATATTTTTCAGTGAAATGTCGCCAAAGAATCTAACCTCTACAATGCATGTAGCAGAGAGGCACGACGCACGACGAGAGAGCTCATCAATCAGCAACACAAATCGCGGCAAGTAAGGAACTTTAAAGAATCAGGACAGCTGAGCAACTTATGCAAGAATCTGGTGGCTTCCGACAGACATTACCAGTGATTCCTCGCTCTACTTCTGCCGATGAGATTAACGTTTGTTTAAAACAATCGTTTTTTATGGCGGAATGTCTAAACACTTTGATTGACCATGAACATGCAAGTACAGTTGCAAAATGATCCATCGGCACAAGTATTTTGTAAGCAATTTCTGGATATTGGAAAATGTGAAATAGAACTGCATCGAAATACACAATACATCAAATTGCCAGACAAATTCTGCACTGTTGTTCACTTAGAAATGAACTAACTCAGCGTGTGTTCCTGTATATATCAAATAATTACTTAGATCATAATTGGATCAGTAATCGTGCTATTTTGGCAGCAAAAAAATGTTGATGTCAACGAAATTAACTTCCAGATACGACAGTTGTTGCCAGGTGATCTGATTTCTTTTAAATCAATAGATACTATTGTAGATGAAAATGAAGCCGTAAATTTACCAAATGAGTTTTTAAACTCTTTGGATATAACAGGAATGCTGCCACACAATCTCCGGTTAATGATTGGTTCACCGATTATTCTTCTTCGTAATTTGAATCCACCTAGATAATGCAACGGTACACGTTTGGTGATCAAAAGGATCACCGGAAATGTTCTTGAAGCAACTATTTTGACTGGAATGTTTGAGAAATCGTCCTGTTGCCACGTATTCGAATGATACAGTTAGAATATCCAATACCATTTAAAAGGCTTCAATTTCCGATTCGTTTGGCTTTCGCTATGACAGTAAATAAGTCACAAGACCAAACAATGTCCGTTTGCGGCTTGGATTTGGAAAATACGTGTTTCTCCCATGTGCAACAATATGTCGCCTGCTCACGTGTAGAGAAACCATTAAATCTATTTGTATTAGCAAAAGACAGGCTAACTAAAAATATTGTGCACCAATTAGAGCTTAGATAAATTATAAATTGTAATAATTTAAAATAATGAAAATAATTGTTAAAAATGTTTAAAAATCAACTTCATAGGACTCATTTATAAAACTGAAATTTTAGTTTATATAAATAAATAAATAAAAAATAATTTATTTATTTTTATAAATATCAATTTTTATATAATTTAAATTAAGTAATTTGTAGTAAAATGTAAATTAATTTTTTTATGATCGTTTGTCCTTAATTTCAACTCTCCGTAATTATTTACCAATTACATTTTCATTTCCAAATCGACTACAATGTTTTGTCTTTATTAGTGAATATTAATTTGACTACTTTAGGAAGTTTAGAATAACATTAATCCAACGTACTATAATTACTAAGTCACAGCAACGCGTGACCGGGTCAGCTAGTCTATATAATAATTTGGCCGCCAGAATTTATCATGAATAAATTACCTTTGAATAAACCTAAAACTATTGACATTGAATGAACCGTTATAATTAATAATCTAAATATGGTAACAACAAAAATAATCTGAATATAGGTCGCAGACTCTAAATTCATGGAGGATGACACGAGAATGTTCATACTACAACACTTTGAGTTAACCACAGTTAAAGGTCTCATAGCATATGCCATCAATACAGTGCCGGATCTGGGAGGGGGGTGGGGGAACCGACACTTGCCCGGGGCGGCAATATCAGGGGGGCGGCAAAATTGTATTTGAATGGGCGGCAAATGATAAATTTATGTCGCGGCAACAATGGGGCTGGCAAAGTAATGATTGAAGGGTCGGCAATCCCAAAGTTTCTGCCACTGCTCGGAAAATTCGTAAATCCACCAGTGCCTCAATGTTGTCGTATGTCACAGACTGAGAGTTTAAACGTTAAGTTTACTAGTTTCGACATTTGGGTATGTGAACTGATCTGGAGCCATCATCTGTTCTCTAGGCAGTTAGGAACATTTGCGAGTGTATGACAAAACCAGTGTATTCTGTCTGAAATAGTCGCATTGAATATTTCAGAATAAATCTGGCTAAAATGTGCTTCGTAACAATTGAATGTATTTATCAGTTTAATAAAACTCAATTGCGTTTGGATTCGACACTCAGCAACTCATATAACCAATGAACAAACAAAATTGACGTACTTTGTTTTTCTAGATACTTCTTACATCGTGACATAAACCTACAGTATACTCACTGAAATTAACAACACGTTACTTTCTCTTGCGCATCTCATGAAGACAATATTCCCTAATGAAGACGCGGTCCGCTTGTCCGTCACTTAGCTTGAAAATAAAGGCAACAGACTTTCTCCTCACTCATCACATGAAACGTCAGGTGTAAGTGAAGGATATTCTGTTAAAGGGCACTACTTTTCACAACGGAAAATTTCAGCTTTTACCTAACCATGGCACCAAACACCAACTGATCTGAATGCTATAAGAAAGTATTCTTACTCTGTTAAGAAATGAACGCTCTTGGTAGATGATAGGAAACGTCAAGGACAGCCAATTAAAGTCAAGATTCGTGGTGCGGCAATCAAAACTTCGGTTTTCCGAAATCACTCCAGGCCAGTGCCGGGTGGT
This sequence comes from Vandiemenella viatica, assembly GCA_031002005.1. Lineage (NCBI taxonomy): Eukaryota > Metazoa > Arthropoda > Insecta > Orthoptera > Morabidae > Vandiemenella > Vandiemenella viatica. The sequence continues at coordinate 76,566,598 of JARYHS010009186.1, read as the reverse complement.
TCCTTCATACATGTCATGATCAAACCCATTCCTGTTACTATCAAACAGTCCTCTCATGGTTCTAGTGCCCTGTTGATGAACAATAAAAATCTAATCAAAAGAAAAAGATCAAAGAGCTACAATAAAAGAATACGATGTGACATGGGAGGATGGTCTAAAAAATATTTCATGCTCGATAGTAGATTGTTTTGCACCCTAATCTACTTTGTATTAGTGAGTAAGTGTACTTGTATTTCCTTATAGAGATTCATCCTCAACAAATTTCTGTAAAAATTTCATGTTTCCTGATTTGATGGTTGCATTGCAGACTATGCTCGCAGACTATACTTTAGGTAGTTGAGTACTGTGGTAGACAAAAACTTCAATAGGCCAACACTTAATTCTTGAGGAAACGATGACGTATAGAATCAGACAATAAGTTCTAGATATGTTGATGTAAAAATATACATCTATTGAGAAAAAAAATTGGATAAATCGTTCCGTATCTCTCCATTTCATATGTTCACACTATCCATGAGCATCATAATTCGTTCTCTTTTTTCTCTTGGAATACTCTACACATTTAGTTTTACGCTGAGTGCTTCATATATTTTACAGAAAATTTTCTCTCTTTTTAAACAGGATTTCAACGTTTGTTAGTCTGTTTTATTCAACTTCAAAAGTTAATCAATTATCATCAGTAACTCAAGAATTTCTACAACTGGTACTACATAATGCAAAATCAATATTCTTGCTTTTGAATTCATCTAGACTTCGATTTAGAGAACTGCTTTTGAAGAGCAATGTTTCTGTGAAGCTCTTACGATCAATCGGGGGATATTACTAACAAAGACATGATAATCACTTATATTTCAATACGTAGATAAGAATAAAGTGGGACTATTTTGAATGAATAAGATTTAAATTCCAGCTATTCATCACGCGTTGTAACTCAATTGCTAAGCAGTAAATAAGGTCATTTATTTTTTTCTATACATCTGCCATCATCTAAAAAAAATTCCAATTAGCACCTGTTGTTTCTTATTTTTTTATTTCAGCACGTTGGGCATTCGGAACCCAACAACATCTTCAGAGGTTTAATGCAGTTTTTATGATTACCTGATCAGCATATAATTTACATTTTCCAACCTGGATACAGAAACCCACTGTGGGAATAAACTCTAATTATGTGAAACTGGAAAAGAAAATAACTAAACCTTGAAGGTATTTGCAGATATAAGTTTGAAACTTTTATTAATCATTTACCAATACAAGACATTCATGCCAGAAAGTTCGCAACAAATTGAACATTCCTGTTTACGTTAATTTGGCTTACTTTTTGAGAGATTTCAACAAAAAACCTCTTAAAGTATCTCGAAGAAATGGATAAAAAATTAGTTAACAAAGAATCTATATAAATAAAAATGAATCGTCAAATGTGTTGATAAGCGCAAAAATCGAGAACGGCTCGACCAATTCGGCTAATTTTTCCTTCATATTTTCGTTAATGCACAAGGAAGGATCTTATTGAGACAAAACACGTAAAAATTGCTAGGGAAATAGTAAAAAGAACACTTTTCTTTTTCCATACAAACCAGTCAATCAAAACAAAACAAATGCGCGTTAGGATTATCTTTGGAATCGAAAATGATCGATCTGGAGAAATATTTTCAAAACAAGTCATTGACATTGCTAATGGCAAATTCCCTGTAGACGTTTTGACTAGCTGCGTTACATTTCCTGTCAATTTTTGTCAGTTTACTGAATCAAAAACCGAGCTCATACAAAAGGTGTTCCCAAACGTCACTCAAAATTACAGAGATAATTTTTGGTTGAGCGAACGAGCTATATTAGCTGCCAAAAACACGGATGTAAATGAAATAAATTTCAAAATTCAAAATGAAATTGCCGGTGAATTAAGGACTTACAAATCAGTTGATTGCGTAACTAACAAAGATGATATCAACTATCCGCCAGAATTTTTGAACTCACTGGATTTGCCAGTATTGCCTCCTCATAATCTTCAGTTAAAAGTAGGATCGTTGCTCGTAATGTTGCGAAATATCAACCAACCACGTCTGTGTAATGGCACACGGCTAGCAGTGAATAAATTACTGAACAATGTGATCGAAGCAACCATTCTAAAGGGAAAATATAAGGGAGAAGATGTGTTGATACCTTCCATCCCAGTGGTACTAACTGACGTACCAGTTGAATTTAAACTACTGCAATTTCCAGTGCGGCTTACTTTCGATTTGACCATAAATAAATACCAGACTCAGTCGTTGAGTGTTTGCGGCGTTAATCTTGAAAACCCCTGCTTCTCTCATAGACAGTTGTAAGTTGTCTGCTGCCGCGTTGGAAAACCGTCAGCTTTATTTGTTTAGGCGCCAAACAAATAATATCGTGTACCATAAAGCTTTACAATAAAAATATCACCACATTGTTAATAACGTCTTGCAGTATAAGAAATAGAAAACTTATTTTTGCAAGTAATCGTTTTTCATTTTTGAAACATTAAATCAATAAATAAAGTGATCACTCTCAAATAAGTTTTATTTATTTATTTTTCCTATTGGACTACGACAGAAAGAAGTCTGTCGGGGCAGCTAGTGAAAAATAAAATTTAATGATTCTCATCTAAAAGAACGTGTAAGTTTATAAACATTAGTTAATGGATGTATTACTTATTGAGTATTTTTCTAAAATTAATGCTACACGGATGGTAGCTTTTCTGGAAAAAAAGTAGACACCATTTAAAAAAAAAAAAAAAAAAAAAAAAAAAAAAAATTAAAAAAAAAATTAAAAAAAAAACTATAAAGCAGGCATAACTGAAAAACGTAATGTTTCCAGATTTTTGACTTAAAGAGTTAGAAGAAACTATATTTAACTGCGTATGGCTGTATTAATTCGCTGTATGTATTGGACAGCTTTCCTCGCGTGCAGAAGATGTAGAAAAGCGTTTGCATGCAATAACGGAGCAGGATGTTGTGTGGGCGTTGCTTTGTCGCTTACCGCTATGCGCAGAATCTATGTTCTAGCCGGCAGAGGCGGGAGTAGACTGGAGGGGGTAGTGTGGTAGTAGGGGTAGCACTAGGAGTACATAGCTACTTCCTCGCTCATCCTGCAGTCCTGTTACAAGTAACTATCTCCCCTAAGTGCAGTACACTGCAATTGCATTCATTTTTCATTGCTGGATAGTACGGAACATCTATAAACTAACTAACGCTTATTCATACTGGAGGATGGTAGATTGCAACTTAGATAATAGTGGTTAAACGGCCAGGTTGCTTAGTACACACATAACCATGCATTCAAGTGCATTTTAGTTTGTAATCGAGGACGAAGATTAATTTCATTGCAATGTGGAATGTATACTCGAAGATAGTGCTGTGCACTGGTAAGAGGGGGTTGAACTTACCAAAATATTCAGCTCCTTCGCCGGAAATGTGATAGATTTGGATTTCGATACTTCTTCGGCATATATGCTAGCCTGTTACCTTCCACTAGTACTGAGGGGTGGAAACCGATTCTAGCATACTCAATCAAAATATTCGTATCAGACATTTGGAAAAGATGTTTCTTTCGATGGTGGCTCTGTAGAAAGTTCTAAAGAACTAGGTAGACCAAATCTTACATAATATAATACAACTAGCCACAAAGCCCGTCAAACATGACGGGTTTAACGGATGAATTGATTTCTTCTTAGTAGCATAACTAAATAGAATTGTAATAAAATAAAGCTCAATGTGCTGTAATTTCTCATCCCTTGTGACGTAGCAAAAAGTTTCATTGTCTATTTGGTCCAGGTTGCGTTTCAGCCTAACTACAATCTTCACCAATATAGAAAATCAAAACTTAATTCACACGCGAATTAATATATTCCCTGTATCGCATGTCAATGTCATCATGCATCGATACCAATCATGCATCATGCGATACAAACTTCATCCAAAATCTTCACAGTTTCATACAACTTTCTTATTTTCTATGATGAAGGTCCATGTTTTAACGCCTGAAATAATGACCCCAGTGAAAACGAATGATGCTAAAAATAAATCTTGAAAACCTACGCTATGTCACGTAATATTATAATAGTTTTAATTGTGGTTTAAAGTAGCACACATCGCGAACAATTTGGAACTTCTTTCATTCAAACCAAGTAATGAGTTCAGTAAAAAAAAAAAAGCAACTGTTAATTAATATGCCATTCTAGCATTACAATTCTTAACAATTATTTAGATAAATATAATTGTCATAAAATATAGTTCAGTGTAATTTATAATGCTTTGCCCTGTAGGAAAAGGTTTTCGTTGCTATTCTGGTCCAGGTTGTATTTCAACCTAACCATGTACTGAACTTGCGATGAGAGAAACAATACTTTATTCACACGCATGGTGATATATTACTTTATCGCATTTTAGTGGTAATAATGCATCACGATGTTAACTAAAACAAAATCTTACGCATGGTGATATATTACTTTAACGCATTTTAGTGGTAATAATGCATCACGATATTAACTAAAACAAAATCTTACGCATGGTGATATATTACTTTAACGCATTTTAGTGGTAATAATGCATTACGATGATATTAACTAAAACAAAAATCTTTACGGGTTCTCCATCTTCCTTTTTTATATTCGTGTTTCAAATAGATACTAACACCTTTGAATGCCACAGTTACATGCGGCTGAAATACGGCATCAATAAAAGTAAAGGAAATTAAAAATAAATCTTAATAACTTACGTCATTTCACGTAATATTAGTTTGAATTGTAGTCTATGTTGTGTAGATCTGAAAAGTGTGGATCTACTTTCGTTAAAACAAAGCAATTTTGAAAGTAACAGAACACTTAAGAAATCAAAATTAAATTATTAAAAAAAAAATACTTATGCTCTCTTCTGTCAAGTGCCAGTTCTAATAACAATCTATCCAATTTGCCGCTAACATTGACAAAATTAAAGCTTTTGTCTTATATATCTGTGGCCAAAGACTTTAACGAATACTTTTACATAAAAACGGATCTATTATTAAATAAATCAAATCTACTGATACTTATTATGTCAATTTAAACTCGATACATACTTTTATTGCAGTGTTCTGACAATTCACGGCTTAGTGTAATTCCTCGTGCCTTGCGTTGTAGCAAAAGGTTTCAGTTTCCATTCGGGTCCAGGTTGCATTTCAACCTAACCACGTAACTTCTCGCCAGAAGAACAATACTTCAAGCTCACACATATTAATACATGAACTGTATCGCGTTTTAGTGGCAATAATGCATCGCGATATAATTTTGATCAAAAACGTTCAAGGGTTTTTGCACATTTCCTTTTTGTGATTCAGACTGGTAGTAAAACGTTTGAATGGCTGACACAGTTGCTGAACTAATAGGCTCAGTAATATTACGCAGTGAAAGCAAAGGAAATTAAAATAAACTTACATTATGCCACGTAATTATTGTTCTAAGTGTAGTGCATGATTGCACAGTTCCCGGATCAATGTGCAACTATTTCCATTCGAACTAATTAAAATTTCAATAATAAGACACAGTTTAACATATTTTGAAATAAACTAAATTATTCATGCCCTATGCCGTAACGTCAAATGCCACTTGTAATTCTAATCCATGCTAAGTAATACTCTAACCAAAATTTTCTCTACATTAATGCACGAAATACAAATCTTTTATCTTACGTATCTATGGGCAAAGAATTTAAGGAATACTTCTAAATATCAAAAGAATATTACGTAAATATAAGCATCTAATGATTGATATGTTGATTTTAAAGCAATACATACTTTTATTTCAGTGTTCTGTGAGTTAATTTATTCACTGATGCTTGGAAATGTTATTAAATAACGCGCATTCCCACAAATAATATCATAAAGCGAGACGTCATAGCGCAACGTCTTAAATTGACGTCATGCCGTGACATGACGTTAGAGTGACACTTGCCTATTATACTAATAGATTAACCAATGATGCACAAGTGTAACTGATCGTCAAAAAAAAAAAAAAAAAATAAAGATAAACAGAAGAATGTTTGTTCTCTATGAAAACTGGAGAAATAGAAGAGATAGAAAGAAAAGGGAAAGGAAAATCTTGAGTAAAATTTGGGGACCATTAAAAATTGAAAATCGTGAGTTTGGACACCGGAGGACTAAAGATCTATACAAAGAAGAAGAAATTGAAAGGATGTCAGACACGATCAGGAAGAGGAGAATCAGTTTTTTTGGCCACATCGTGAGAATGGATTACAACAGACTTACAAAAAGAATTTTCAACCATATTTACAGGAGTAAGAAGGGAAACCAGTGGATCCAAGGAGTAAATAAAGATATGATTGAGATCGGAATAACAGAAGATATAATACAAGATAGAACAACTTTTAGGAGACTGACAAAATTTCAAGGGTTTCCAGGAGAAGGAGAAGAGGAAATGTAGTAACGTATGGACGGAAGAAAGGAGAAAACAGTAAAGTGAAAGGATGAAGAACTATTTGAAGTCAAGAAAAGAAGGATTGAAATGAATGCATGGGATTAATTTTCGTGGTCCTTAGATGGCCGATATTGAAGTGAAGAAGAAGAAGAAGGATGAGTACGTACCATGTTCTTAGCAGAAAAGTAACGGTTAGAGTATTTTGGAAACAGCTGGTAGTATCTTTGCTTCTTTTATAATAAAAAAAAAATATGGTATCAACATTGGGGATCAGTATTTCATTGAGTCTAAGAGACCATTTATCCTGTTTCCGGCATTTAATCTGTTGTTCTCTGTCAGTGCATAAAAAGGTGTTGTTTTAATAACTGTTAGTTTTTAGGAAACAGTGATGATTTTTAGTAACGTGCTATAGGTTTGCGGAGTAACAAGATCAGGTAGTTTAACAGTTGTCCACTTAATATCTACTTATGATCTTGTTTCTTGTTGAACTACAAAATACTCCTCATTGCTTATTCAGTAACTCCAAAAATATTTTTATCAGTTTTCCTACCTGTTGTGATATTAACCTGTCACATGCAAGTAAGTGTTTCTATGCATGAAAAAGTTAATTAAATGTTAGTATGGATATTGTGTGAAGCATTACTCCACCGGAATATGCGTTCAGCACATAATCAACTGTTTTCCGAGATAAAATGAGATAAACTACGGACGTAATTATTGTTTTTCAGTGTGCTAATGTTATTGTGGAACTGTGTTTATTTTTATGATCATTCTGATTATACCGGTACTGACAGATTATTAATTTAGCGTAACAGATTTTGCGAGTTTTAACAGGAGGTAAAGGATCGAACACGATGGGCAATATCAGATCGTATAATAAGTTACAAAAGAAATCTGTAACATGATTTTCACGCATCAACTAGGTTTTCACTACCTTATTTCAATCCACCGACGCAGAAACTATGTTTCCCAAGTCAAATGTTCGATTGTTTTTAACAAACCTCGTTCACCAGCAAAGACCCAAGAACAGAAGAAGTGGCACTTCACAACGTAACGATGAGATTCTTAACAAACCTTCCTTTAATAAAGAAATTTTATGCACATAGTCTGCATGTTGTTTTACGAGTGTTATGAGAGATTATTAAATGATGGTATATGGCTACATATGATATAGTTATAAGTGTGTCTGAGAGTGGCCCTAGCAATTATTAATTGGTTCCGATTGAGAATATTTAATTGGAAGAAATAACGAATAGTTTATTAAGCGTAGAGGAATATTCGTAACCTTTAAATCTAATATATATATATATATTAAATATAGACGTGTATTTTCCTATATTTCACTTTTCAGCCACCATTACCTAGCACAGATCACTGGTGTTTGTGTGTGGAAGTAGCATGGAATTTTCTGTCGTGCACAACGTTGGCCGAATGCCGACAGCTATGGGGATGTGGGAGATATGATGGTTAAAAGTAGTCGATGCAGGGCATTTTCGTATTTCGACCAAAGACATGTGTCTCCGTATATGTCACTCTGCTACCACAACTACTTAGCATAGACCAATGGTGTTTGTGTTTGTATGTGGTAGTGGTAACGTGTCTCCTATCGTGTACTATGGTAGTTAGATGTCGGTAGCTATTGAGGTGTGGGAAATATGGTGGTTGAAAGTGGTCGACTTGCGGCAATTTCATACTTCTACCAAAAACGTATGTGTCATGGTGTATCACTTTTCAACCAAACCTACCTAGCGCAGATCACTGGTATTTGTGTGTGGTAGTAGCATTGAGTCACCCGTCGATCACAACGTTGGCGAATTTCGGTAACTGTGATAGTGTGGGAGATATGGTGGTTGAAATGTGTGTCCGTATATTTTACTTTGTTGTCTGATGTACATTGCTGGGTCTTGTCATTCAATAGTGGAAGCAGAGAAAAAGAGGCCGGGGGGGGGGGGGGATGAGCGGTAAATCTCTGGCAACACATTCGGGATAACGAGGACTCATATTCCCATCCGGCCATCCAGATTTGAGTTTTCAATGCTCTCCCGGAATCAGTCCAGGCGAATGCCGGAATAGTTCCTTTAAAAATGCCATACTCCAATTCCTTCCTGTATGGTGTTGGTGCTCGGAAGAGTAGTTTGGTCATCGAGTGAAAGTGTTTTGATCTGCCACGCCTTCCGCCTCTGTTGTGGTTAGATATACAGAAGTTAATTTTCAATGTCTGCAAGAAATGTCAAACACTATATGTATCTTAAATTTTCATACTAGGTGCCTTAAAAATGGTCGTAATGGCACCAAAACAATATACTCAAGAGTATACTGCCCTTGCATCCTTCTGATCCACTTTAATGTCTTCATTTTTTTTTTTTTTTAAGTTAAGCGCTTGTTTGGATCCATTCTGTATGGTTACTACTCGACCAATCATTTATAAGACCAGCTCGCTGTCACGGCACCAGTAAACATAAAGCCCAGCTGCATGAAACAAAGACGTGAAGCCTCATATAACCTGCTTTCTCTTTTCTGTTACAAACAGGAACACACTCAACATGACTACTCAGTCCACCCGGAATTTTCCTCGCTGAGAAACGACGCAGGCGTCCCCCGAAGCTGGGCGACAAATGTGTCCGAGGACAGGATTGGGTGCCACGGACCGTCCCGAGCAGACCGCAGATAAATCCTGGCCCGCCCGGAGACTAATGGGAGCAGTTAGTAATCGGCTCTTTTTGTGGCTGGTCCGGTATGGTGTTACGTAGAAGAACGTGCTGCCCAGCCGCTACCTGTCTTTAACGGACCGACTTGACCCAGCCTGCGTATCTCTCGACACGACGAATCTATTTGTCAAGACAACTAAAGAGGCGCCTCCTTTCCAATTTCCTAATGAGGTGCGTATCTCTTACCGTATTACTTTGTATCGGGGCAGTGAAGCAATAACAGCAGAACGGATGACGTAATATCTACTTCATTTTATAGATTCCGTACATTTAAATGAAACACTGATACGAAGTCATTTTCCCTTCTTTAGAAGCCTCATGATTTTGAATCACTTAACTTGTAGTTTCGCAGTATTTTTTAGTTTTGACTACGTCAAACACGGTTAGAACTAAAAATTTGGAAAATTAATGCCGTTCAAAGTAATCATAGGGGGTTTGAAGGAAATATTTTTTTTATTATTATTTTTTTAGATAATCTTCGCAGATATAAAATTTTAGCTGCCCCATTAACTCTGAAAATGCTGGTTATTTTTTCTGTTTGTGCTACTTTTGGAGTAAAAACCTTACAACATCTGATTTTATCCATGTTCCCTAAACTTCTAATCCAAAAATTCTTCAATAATTTACATTGATATCATAACTACATAAAGATTACGGGAAAACTGTATCGATATTCCCAGAATTTATGTTTTCGTGAAAATAACTAATTGACCAAGTAGGCTACAGTGAATATAATTCCTCAGTAGATTTTTTTTTAGAAATACTTTGTGTACGTTACTCTATAGAGAAATTCATTTATCAGATACTATATATGTCGTAAAAATATTTTTTTTAGAAAACATTCAAAATTTTCCAGAGATTATTATTTTTTTATTTTTATTTTTTCTGTTCATATATACATTTAACAGACAATTTCTTAAAACTAATACTGAACTCGATTTATAACTACATTATTATTTCTTCTTTTATAAGTTTTAACAGAACATTTTTTTGTGACTTTTATACACAATGGTGTGTTTTAAACTGTTAGTGCACTTTTTAATTGGTCTTTAGTCACATCCTCATGGCCATTAAGGATGATATAACTTGAGCCATCACAGAGATAGTTTCCATCCTTCTCCAGTTTGTGTAAACTTATTTTTATTTGAAACAGATTTTTGTGTTATTCTATCGGGTTAAAAATACAGGTTTTGAACCGAAGAACTGGCAACATAATAGCATTCGAATATGTAAACTCCCTCAAACAGTAGTTGAATGGCCGACACGAAGTTTTTTTTTTTTTTTTTCTTTCTTTCTTTCTTTCCCTTACGTCTTTGCGTCTCCTCGTTTTCTAGGTAATTACAAAGGGAAGAGGATTGCGAACAAAAAACGAAAAGGAATGCAGCCATGACCGTATGGAGGAGGCATCCCGGCAATTGTTTCGAGTAATTTCAGGAAACCGTGGAAAAGGAGAAATTTGGATGGTCAGACGGAGATTCGAATCCATGTCCTCCAGAATGGCAGGCCGGAGCGTAATCGCACATCCACCTGGTTCTGTACGGCATGACGTTACCGTGTTTTTGTGTGTGTATGTGTTTTTTTTCTTATGGTTTTATGTTTCATCGACGTCGAAGTCATTAGAGGCGGGAAAGGATGGGGAAAAAAGGGGGGGGGGCAAGGAATGGCAATTTCAAGGAAAAACCGGGCATTCGCTTCGAGCGATATGGGGAAACCTTGGAAACCCCAAATCTCTATGCCCGGACGGGGATTCGAACCTGCGTCCTATCGTATGTCAGGCCAAAGTGTTACCGGTTTTAGAACATAACACTGTAGCTATTCATGTCCTGCCTGCCGCCGGTTCATAAGCATGGCCAAACTGCTTTTGGGATTACATACCTCAGATACAAATTATTACAGACGTCACGTTGCAGTCAGCTTTGGATTTAAAATTATCTTCTTTTATAGTCTTAATGCTGCTACATACAATCTTACAGCATAAATTGGTGAATAGCAAGTTTCGGGTCTGATGTTCGAATGGGCTCAGTTTGTATCACTGGTTCGTCTTTTCAGATTTTGATTTACCATAGAGAATTACATCAAACCAGTTATAAGACCAATAAGAAATGAAAGGATTGGGGGGAGGGCAAGGAACGGCCATTTCAAGGAAAATCATGGTATTCACCTGGAGTCTAAAATAAAATTCTTATTTTTGGAACGGACCCCATATATAAGTTTCTAGCTTTTCAAATAGAGGGCTAAAGATTTTTTCAGCTTTTCTTTAAAAAATAAAGACGTGTGCAATCTAGCAATAGTTAAAGTTGACACTGTACGCCATTTTTGTAACAAACTCTGTCTCGAATAGGCTGTTACCTCGGTACACCAAATTTGTCACCGATATAACCCTGCAATCAAGCGGCAAATACCAAAAAAATTTACACTAAAAACAATTTGTAAGTTTTGAGAAAAACAGGAAAAAGTTTTTATTTCGAGATAAATTTATTCAGGAAGCAAAGAATTCTAAATCACTTCCTACAAAATAATAGTATACTTTATTTCCGAAAGGTGTTTTTTGTGACGAGACACTAATATTCCGTCATACCTAACCAAAATCGATAAATCAGGTATTTTAAAGATTAAGGTCTGCGCTTCGGTAGGTTCATATATTAAGAAAGGATTCTTTTTCGGAATTTGGTCCCTAAAAAGCTAAAGTTTCATCATTTCCTATAATGTGCTTTCAATACGTAACCAAAATCGATTAATGAGGTATCATAAATTAAGAAAGGAATTTATCGGAAGTCAAACTCTAAAGCGGCCCCTACACGATCAATAATATTGCGCAATATTAATGACTTTCTCCCTAGACTGCTCAATAATAATTGCACAATAGTTTAGTTGACTTCGAAATGACGGACGAGCAGGACGTAGTAGCTGTTGCTATTGCTTTACTGTGCTGCGTGAAAAAAAAAAAAATAAAAAATAATGTAAGGTGGATAAAGAATTGGCATGTGAATTGGAAATATTCACACATGAGGGAATTGTTTTCGAACTCTCTTGGTGCTTTAGACAGGAGACATTTAGTTATCAGGATACCACCTGGCTCTGAATTCCTTTTTATAAGTTTAAACACTTTTTCGGTATTGCTCTGTTGGGAGCAGTAAACGCAAATTACAAGTTTTTAGTGGTTGACATCGGATCGAATGTATGTGCCTTCGTGTATATGATGGTGACTTTCTTAAGTTTCCAAATTTGGAGATATGCTTATTAATTCTCACACTAGAACTTTTACCAAACAGTTATATACTTGCACCATTTGTTTTTATTATTATTATTATTATTATTATTATTTCTGTGACGATGCGTTGCTGTGTTAAGAATGAGGGAAAAGTTCGTTGGATAGATCAGTTTTGTTAGCATTGCTTGAGTAAATTTTGTGTTGTATTCGTATCTAATTAACCCTTTTAAGGTCACATGTATACTAACTCAAGGTTTGTTGTTATCATTGTGGCTAATAATAAAATTGAAATAATAAATACTCAAATCATTCAGTAATTTCCTCTGCTCTTCCAGTGGTCCCTTTGTACGTTTTGTGCTCACCAAATCCTGGTCTCCAAGAAAACTCACCTGGTCGAAGTACCATAACGTAAGTTCCACTACTTCATCTCCAGACCCACAACTCTTCTTTTTTTGTATCGTTAATTCGCTTTACTTTTTTTCTGTAGTAGGTTCTCAAAGAATCGATTCTCTCTGTAACATCTTCCCTCGTAGCAATTGCATGTTTCTTTTTATATTTGTGCAGTACCATTTCGTAAGCCTTATTTTTTCCCGTCTGTTTTTATATTCAGACGCTTCGACATCCCACAATACTGGTAAAGTCTTGCACTCACTAATAAAAGCCCTGACTTAACTATTTGCATTCATTTTCAGAAGAAAAAATCAACGAAATAAATATTACAGTAGCAAAATACAAGCGGAGACAAGTGATTGTGCCCATTTCTGGAGACCAACTGAGGGAATATTGGGCAAAATCACCCATAGACGGCACAATATATTTCAGGTTGCACAATATATTTCAAACTGTTTTGATTCACTCAATAATATTGCACAACCTCTCAATCTAACCTACCCAAGTTCAATATTATAGTGCAACCGTGGTTATTGTGCAATAATATTGACCGCGTAGGGGCCGCTTAGGGTATTAACTATCAAGGTCATGCGTATGAGACAGTTCAGACTCATGCCGCTAGGATTCGATGCCATCAATAAGGATTGATCACATTGCCGCTGCATAACAGTGCCAAATATCATAGAGAAATCGGTGAACTGTGTTTGTTTTCTACAGTAAGGAGTTTCTCTATTTTTTTTCTGCTAAGTAATGTTTTACGTAGTAATGTAAATTACGATGAGTTTGTGTCATAGTGGCCTACGTATGTTTCACGCCTCGGAATTTTTTTTTTTTTTTTTTTTTTTTTTTTTTTTTTTTTTTTTTTTTTAGTGAGGCGTTGAAAGTGTTTTGTTACGTACCTATTTCAGTTGACAAGTAAACCTTTGCCACAGATGAGACAGCTCTTCTTTTATCCTAATACAAACCACCAACGTCGCATAGTATTCTAAATGCGAAATTTTCGCACTGGTCGTCTAGTAGACTGTACATAACACTTTTGGAGAATCGTTGACTGAATTCTGCTACATAGCCTGGACATACAATTCACACCAATCTCTGCCTTAAAGCTAGTCGTTATGGGGGTTGTTGTCCTGGGACATTTCCTCCCTCTGTCGTCTCTTGAATGGTCTTCTCTTCACTTCTGGATGGTCGTCTCGATGGTGTATTATTAGTTGTTCCTCAGCGCTCCGTCAGTAGTGATGTTCCGATACAAGTAAATACGAGTAAGTACTCGATACTTTGTTTCGATACCGAGTACTTTTCGTATTCGATTTAATTCATTCGATTCTTACTCGGTATTGGAAGAAAAGTACTTGTATCTAATCGAAAGTATCGAAACGCACCCGGTGTTAAATTCTAAATGCATCATTCCTGCTGCGCCACTCAGTCGCGCCTGCGAAATTAATTTCCCGCTGACGTCAAGCTGATAGCATTTAAAAAAAAAAATCAATCTTAGAATAGGCAATCTAATCTAAAAGAGTTTGTTTTAGGTCCCTATTTCGTTGTAATAAAGTTGTACTTGGCGCGCATTTCGCTATACCTGGCCAATGGTCGCTCCCGCGCAGCCCCACACAAAAACTAAAAGATATGATTCATATGCAACTACGTAGCCCATGTGAATCGGAAGCAGAAGCTGCATCAGCTAACGTTTCACAGGGATATGACAAAGTCTCTCTCTACTTGTCAAAACCGAGCGTGGTGGGTGAACTGTTAACGTTCTGGCTTCGCAACGTTCGAATCCTCGTTCCACATTTGGGTTTTCCATGGTTTTCCCAAATCACTCCAGGTGAATGCCGGGACGCTTCCTTCCAAAAGGCCATGGCCGAATTCCTTCCCGTTCCTTCTCCCCAGTCCCATCCCGCCTCTAATGGCCTTAGCCGTTGACGAGATGTAAAAAAAGAAAAAAAAGATACTTGTCAAACACTGTAATATCTCCAAAAGCAATCCAGCAATTGCAGAATGGGAAGAAAAGAAACTTATATTTCTTTATCTGTATAAATACGCTCAACTGTATCCTATTGTTGTAACAACGTCAGTATTGAATGAATGTTTATTTTCTAATGCAGGTGAAACAATGACAAACAAAAGAAACAAGCTGTCCCCAAAATATTTGGAACAATTGCTTTTTTGGGAAACCTTCCAAAAGCGGGCTTTTATTGCTTAAAAGTGTTAAAACTATAATAATATTTAAAGATAAGTTTGCTTTATTATAATTTTAATAAATAAATTATATAATTATAATATTTGATTTTATTACATTAATCAAATAAAATAAATAATTAAGCAACATGTCATGTATATTTTTATATTTCGACATTAATTTTAAAAAAGTATCGATATGAGTAAGTATCGATACTTTTGCAGTACTCATATGAGTAAGTATGGTAAGACAATTTGAGTACTACTCATTTAAGTAGTTATCGATACTTTGATGGTATCGGAACATCACTATCCGTCAGCACCAATGGCCTACTATGTTTGTCAGCGGCAGTTCCATATTCGCCGAGACAACTGACCAGTAGATTGGCAGAGTGATATGCTGCAGTGTACAATTTATAGGCATGTTGCCTGAATCTTTCAATAAGCCTGGGTGTTCCAGACGCCTCTTGCACTGCGTCAGTGCGGAAACGGTCGTGCAGATGTAGTGCCCGCTTCAGTGCTCTGTTCTGTAGCACTTGCAACTTTTTTATGTCGCAATTAGCAGTGTACTCCCAGACAAGCAAGCATACTCACTTACCGGCCTAGTTAAGGAGCAGTAAATGGTAACTCCTAGATGTGGTGCCAACGAGCTTGCCCGGTTAAATAGCGGGTAAAGAGCATCGAGCCGAGCACTTACCATTTGCCTGATGTGAGCACGCCATGTCAGCTAACAGTCAAGTGTAACACCAAAGTAGCGAGCAGTTGGCGCCCAGGGGATGGTTTTACCTCCGAGCTGAAGTTGCGGGTGAGGTGGTAGCCTGGAAATTTGTCAAGGAAGGATTTTTATATTAGACAACGGATCTATAACCGGCGAGATGTGTGTCTAAAAATTCTAATTGCACGAGGTTTGGCTTGCACTTGACCGTTTATTTATGGCTTTTTGACCCATCGATGGTGATGTCACTGGAGCCAGGAGAGGATTTTGGGGGAGAAAGGGGCCAAGGAACGAGAAGTAGTTCAACCACTGCGTTTTCAGGAACCATTCCGGTATTCACCATGAGTGATTCCAAGAAACCAAGGAAAACTACCTCAGAGAGAATCCTAACCAAAGCTTCTGCTTAATATCGATATTACAATTTGATCGAGTTTATGTAAAATATCTATTCCTCGTATTTAATGCCTACTTTGAACGTTTTTGAACATTTGATTTTTCCGAATTGCATTAAATTAAAATATACAAAAAACGAAAATCACAGAATTTTCTTTCAGCTGGAGGAACACAGTAGGTAAGAAATTAGCTATAAGAAAATTTTTTTACATGAGATTTAGGTTTTGCTCTTTTGTCCAGAATAATAATTACTCGAAATTTAAAAAACAACAACAACAGCGTTATGCTCGTTACTCTACACACTTAAATCAGGGTGGGCGAAGCAACGGGAAAATTCTAGTACCAATGCTAATACTAATTAATAAATACAATACGTCATCAATAGTTCAGTATATAGGAAAATATTCATTTTATGACCGAGCGTGGTGAGTGAGCGGCAACGCTCTGGCTTTGCATTTGGGAGGACGTGGGTTAGTATCCCCATCCGGCTAGCCAGATTTCGGTTTTCCATAGTTTCCCGTAATCACTCCAGTCGAATGCCGGAATGATTCCTTCAAATGGCTATTTGCAAATTCCTTCCCTTTCCTTTGCCCCCAATCCTTTCCCACCTTCAATGTCCTTAATGTCGAAGAAGCATAAGACCATAAGCAAAACAAAAATCTGCAGACAGCATCACTTCAGCTATACATTAAATATTGCGCAACTTCGTTAGTCAACGAGGCCCGAAATATTACTACCAGCAAACGTTACCTGTCCCACGTAATTGCCGAAATTAAGCCTTTTCAACGGAATGACTGCTTACAACAAGATGGCCGTGTGTTGAGTATGTCATTAACTCATATAGGCGCAACGCACGAACGACGATTACTAAAGAAACAGCCGCATGTATCAAACACTGAAACGTGTTTTCATATGTAGATATTATGGCTGTCATAACAAATAATTACGCCTATAGTGTATTCGTAATGAACGGCATTTGGTTAATATGACAACACGTCTATATATTAATGACCTGCATGTAGATCTTCGACTGAAGCGGGAGATAAAATGTTACACAGCTTAAAAGAAGAAATTCCGCTTTCCGTGTCTTCATAAATGGCGTCATATTTTTTAGCTTTACCACATGACTTGTTGTGGATTGCGCCTCTAAGGAAGAATTTTCTTACTGTCTAAAATATTTACAGAAGCATATATGTTCCTTGTTTACCACTTGTCGCACAGAAATTGTTCATTTTCGACATCATACTAAACGCAGAAAATTTAAATCTTTATTAGGAATTACAGTCAAAGTGAATACACTATCCTTCTTTCTCCTTATGTAATGTTAATAAAGTGAAACCTCAGGGTTCAAAACGACGATCAAATTTGGGTTGGTAGTTGATGTAAAATTATTGAAATAAACGGCAGATTTATTTAAAATTTTAAAAAGGAAGAAACAAATTTGATTTCATACATAATGGAATGGTGGAAACGTAGTACTGCCGATTGTTGAGGTACTCTTTTTCTGAAATGCTTAACTTCTGCCTGCAGATGGAACCTCATCCAGCATTCGCTCAGATGATTAGGTAGACTACTGTAATCTACTTCACAAATGTAAAATCTATGATCGGAAAGAAAGAATACAGGCATCTTCGTTCTTCCCCAACGCCAGAATGGGAGTAGCAAATAAAAAAAAAAAAAAAAATAAAAAAAATAAATAAATAAATAAAAATTGAATTATAGGACGGTTTACTGCCGACAGGGGGGCCCGCACCACATGTATAGCCTAGGGGCCCACAAAGCCTAAATGCAGCCCTGAATCTAACCAAACTGTATATTATAACTTATTCTAATGCCGCATTTACACTCTTGCCTCGCGTCTCGCCTCGCCTCGCGCTTCGTGCACGAGCGCTGACGCGAACTGCCGTTTACACTCTCGCAAGAATTCATTCGTGGATGACTAGTGGGCGTGCCAGCTTTCGTGGTGGACTGTGGGGGTTTGGTCCAATAGTTAAACGCTTTCGTTATTTTTCTAAAAATTAATTGACTTTTTAAGGTTTTTAAATAGATTTAATGATTTATTTATAAACGTTTCTCGTGAACAAACCGAGTAATATTATTATTGATGCATAATATTACTCGGTTTGTTTCCCGAGAAACGTTCATAAATAAACAACGCCGAGAAAAATTGCATTCATTTATAGATTTAATTATGTTGATTTGCACCTTAAAGAAGCTAATAAAACGCTTATAGGTTACCAAAATGTTCTGTGTGTCATTATTTATTGAAAACTTTTAACTACTGCGTTACAATCTATTAAGAAGAAAATTTCAATAGTTTCCCGAAATATTATCTATAAACGATAATAACTCCAGAGGATATTGACAGATTCAGTACCCACCTCAACTAACTTTAGACATGGAAAAACGATTTGTAGATATTTTGAAATTCAATGTTTATGACTGAATGAAAAATCCTTCTACCGCAAATATTGAAGAAGCTGTTAGAACTTGACAGGAAGAAGGTTTAGAAATCGTATATGACGCAGAAAGTAAACATAAATTCGATAGTGTTGGATATGAAAACCCGTGGCAAAATAATAAAAAAAAACACCTGTCATATCAAAATGTATGACAACTGATATTCATTTTAATGAAAACTTTTCCTTCATATCTCATGTAATCAGGCATTTGTGCTGTTAATCATATTATAGCCAAAGAAAGAAACCGAAAGAGGAGACCTTTGTTTGTTCCTTGCAAAATTGACCAAGATATCCAGTTTTTATTTTAACATTATCTCCCTTAGGAATATCATTAATAAACCAAATAATAAAATCTAATTTCACCAAACTTTTATATACGCAAAGTATAAATAAAAAGACAGATTTAACTACAGTGAGTAGTTTTATAAAGACTTATTGTGCCAAACGTAGCGAAAGTCAGACAAAGTATTTGGCAAATTATTATTAAGGGCTTTAATACGCTGTACGTCTGTTTCATAAGGTATACATTGATACAAAAGTGGGCGGTAGGTAAAAAGGTTGACTACCTCTGCTGTAAACAATGTGCTCGCGCCAAGAGACCGCCACTGAGGCGAGCGGCACTCGCGAGCTTAGACGAGGCGAGGCGAGAGTACGCGAGTGCACCGTTTACACTCTCGCGTTCGTGGTGTCTCGCCTCGCCTCGTCTAAGCTCGCGCGAGAGTGTAAACGCGGCATAACAATCGCATTTCACCATTTTCGTGGTCAGCATTTGGGTTATGTGTTGTGTGTGCAGCTGACTTCTAAACCTGATATATACTGGTATACTATTATAAATCTTTAAGCTGGCTTCATCTGCCTGTCTCTTTGTGCAATGTTCAGTGTATGTTGCAGAAATTGGGGACCATCCCAGCGTTCGCCTATGAGTTTGGGGAAAAGTGCCTTAAATCTGACATCAGTAGGCCTGTACGCGGGAAACAGGACTCTGACGTGGTTCTAACTTACCTTCCCGATCCAGTCTGGCGATGCCTTGACTGGTGAGCTATATACACATACAAACTATATACATTGATGCATGTTGAATTATTGACCAAAATATCTCCGAAGAATTCACGTTCCGGATGACCGAGTTTTCGATTTGCCTAACCATGTATTCCTTGCGGGTAAAGAGGATCTACAGTTTAAAGTAGAATCCGAACCGCCGAGCTTCATAGCACATTTCTTGGCTGCCCGTTTTGAATAACATTGAACCGCCTACGATAAGACGACGCAGTTGCCTCATTGCCCAATATAATAAGATCTGTCATAACTTGAACCTCCCCCTCCACGACGATATGGAAACCCAATTTCAGACACCTGAGTCGAGAATTCCAAGCGTAAAAATTGCAAAAGAAGCTTATATCAACAACATTAAAAGGAGAAAACCGTGGAGATCGAAGTGGATAGCCTCAGCCCCACCAGAATGGCATTCCCTGTTCGACAATCAACAGGTGCTAAAGGGATTCGATCTCCCTCGCAAGACCTGATTAGCTATCAACAGTGTTGATCTGGCCATGGCAGATCTGCTTCATCTCTTCACATATAGGGAACGAGAGATTCACCGAGCTGCGACTGTGATGATGAGGAGCAAACCTTCCGTCACGTGACCTTTGATTGCCTACTTCGAGCCTTCAGGGGATCACCGAAAGACTTAATGGACATTTCAAGTGAAGCAATACATTTCATTACATTACAATTCTATCTATACCTTTAACGTTGACTTTTAAATGTAAAATTTTACTAGCATTAATGTACTAATACAACTACATGTAATTTATTATTGATTATGTGCTATGGCCCGTCCGGGCATCCAGATTTGGGTTTTCCATGGTTTACCCAAATATTTCAAGGCGAATACCGGGATGCTTCCTTCAAAAGGCCATGGGCGATTTCCTTCCCGTTCCTTGTCCCCAGTCCCATCCCGCCTCAAAGAACAAGACGTGAAGCCGTAAGTAAAAAAAAAAAGAGCTATGGCATTTGGATAAAAAATAAATACCATGTTTCTCATGCTCGAAGCAAAGCTTTGACAGTAGTGAATGTAAGATTTAGAGCTCGTAAAATTTCCAGCCGAGACCGGGCTATTGATCCAGCTGATCACTACAATCCCAATACTGAGATCGTTTGAATCTGCGTGTTTGTCAAAGCTACAAAGGAAATGCACATACCACCGTCTGTTCCGTTAAGGAAACTCGTATCTTCCGGGTGTACCTAGTGAGCGCCGTAATCTCCGGGTGGCGCGATGAATCTGTTTGTGAGGACACTCTTTGTCAAGTGTCCTCGAGCACAATCGAGAGGCGTAACGGGGAGACCCTGCCCGCTGTCACTGTTTACCACTCTACCGTTACCCTGATAAATCTCCGGAGAAAACGCCCTTGACCGAGCCTTATCCGCCCACGGCTCGTTACCTGTGAGTGATTTCTGTCACAACGGCATTATGGCAGCTACAAGAACTCACTCGCTCATCCACAACGTGTCTCGAGAAAAATGATCGTTGGAGGCTTACTCAAAGACCATCTCTGCAGTTGAGCTGCGGCATGTTAGAGGATTTAGTTGCATATGAAGCCAACGAATTCCGAATCTCATAGAAGTAAAAGAACTGAAGTAGTTCCTTGTGCACTACGGTCTGTAAGATCTATACTGCTATTTATACATATAAAATACTGCCTTGGTCACTGTGTCATCGCGTCCGTGATGCCTACGCTACCGGACTAATTGCGGCGAGAGATGCTACTACAAAATTGACGTAATGGAAATTATCTATTAGCAGTTTTATTTAGCTAAGCAAATGCAAAGTAGGACTGTCGATAATATATCGATATATCGAAATATCGATATTTTTTGAAAATATCGATATTTATGAGTGATATTTTTAGGATGATATATCGAAATTTCGATACTGAAATCAGGATATCGGCTTCGATATTTTTTAAAAATAAGCTATCATTTTTCGTTTACTCTGAATGACACTATGTCCCTCAAATTTCTCTTATGCAAAGAGATCAGCAAGCTTAAATAAATCTTACTACGTTTCTATAATTAATTTGAAAGTTATAGGTACCAAGTCAATTCAGATGATGACAACAGTGTAGGCAAGGCATCGCTCGCCCAGCACGAATCGAACGCGAGCCCATTGTTTGAAATGAGCGAGTGGATTGTCCAGGGTAGTCCAACTTGAAATTAGTGTGTTAGCAGGAATAGTGGGAAGTGTAAATCAAAAAAAGTTGCTAATTCGAGAGCAAGAAAAATAAGACAACTCAGAATAAGCTATCGACATATAAAACTAAATGAAATACCACAAAAAATCTTATGAAAAAAAGTTATGTAACTTGGCATGCTATGACAGCTAAACTTCTACCTAAATAAATGCCTCAACTGTATTACTTATCAATCTTTAAAATACACAAAATAAGATTTGCCTCGAACATCTTTCGAGTTTTATAAATTTTATAAATTTTTATGAAACTTATGAGATCCATAATGGTCAATTAAAAAAAAATCAACACTCATCATCATCAACAGAAACCATTCGAAAGTGAAAACCTAATTAAGAACAAAATCACACGTCTATTTATCAGTTTGCAGGTTTGATTTTATGAAATTGCATTTATGAAAGTATCGATATATCGATACTTTTTACCGATATATCGACAGCCGAAATTAATACTTTTTAAAATATCGATATATCGAAAATCCGATATTTTTAAAAATATCAACAACCCTACTGGGAAGTAATTAATTTCCAGAACATTGAGAAAAGTATGTATTATGCTTAAATTAGGGTATTAATTATTAGTTGAATTTTGTTTGTTTATATTCAGATGATGTACATGTTTTCTAATACTATCTGTCCAGAGATACCGCTGTTACAATAAGATGATAAATATTTATCACACTACATCAATTTTAAGGTTATGAACGTTATTGAATAACAATCATAATAAGTAAAGCAACAGCGATTAAATAAATTGCTAGAATGCTGTCTTTTTTTTTTTTTTTTTTTTTTTTTTGTTCCTCCGGCTGAAGGCCGGTGACGGGCTGTTGGAGAGCTTATTGCTCTTTTCAGCCATAGGAAAAGGTTGTTTTTATTTTTATTTTACTATAAATTGTTGGGGGGGGGGGTTACAATCAATTGAATTTGGGCTTTTGGTTCTGTGGACCTAAGTCCTTAATTTGGCTCTAATACCTTTAGGGTATTAGCGTCGATATGAGTTGCATCAGCAACTGCAGTATTTTAGCAAGTTCTTGTTTGCTGTCTCGCGCTTCTTGGCGTGAACGTCGGGAAAATGGCTGGCACCATCCCTCTTCTCCCTGGTTGGTCTCTATTCTTGTGTAGCAGTTCCTTCTTGGCGGCGCGTGACTTGGGCTTGGTGGAGAGAGGTGTGCACCTGTGACTCGTGGTAATATTTGACAGGTATTTATATTCGATGCAGCAGCAGCAGTGACATTCCTTACTGGGAAAACTTAAGTCCCAGGTTGAGGGGATGTTTTTGCGCTATAGCGCATCTCCTTCCAGTTTATGTTAATGGTTGTCATTATCAAAACGGTTCGTCTCTATCTGGATTTGTCGTATCCGGTGCTTTTGTCATTGTTATTATATTTTAGTGCATAATTAGTGGTCCAGTAGTTTCTTTGGCCACCTGAGAGAGTTGTCATATATTGGATCCGCACCTAGAGCGGTTATCAGCGGATTGGTAGATTTTTTATTATTGGCGTAAAATTGTCTTGCCAGCTGTTCAAACCTCTCGCGAAGCTTGGGTAGGCCACTTATTTGGTGCAGCACATGTGTCCTCGTCTCACGCGGTAGATGATATGCCTGTCTTATGGCCCTGTTTTGTACAACTTGCAGTTGCTGTAAGTTTGAGGCAGCAGTGTTCCCCCAGACAACTGCTGCGTACTCCAGTATTGGCCTGACTAGCGCAACATAGAGGCGGATTCCCAGCTGCGGCCTCAGTGCTGAAGAGTGGTTGAGAATCGGGTATAGAATTCTCATTCTCCCAGATGCCTTTGCGCGGACGTTGGTGACGTGAGGCTTCCACGTCATTCTCTTGTCCATTTTCACACCTAGGTAGGTGGCAGTACTTGTCCAGTTGATATCTTCGCCGAAGAGGGTTAGAGGAGTCAGGTTTTGTGGAACCTTCTTCCTAGTTAATACAATCGCTAGGCTCTTTGGCGCATTAAAGGCTAGCCGCCATTTCGTTGTCCATTCCTGAATATTGTCGCACGCTTGTTGTAGTCGACGTCGCAGATTGTTGATGTTCAGGCTTCTGGCAAACATGGCCGTGTCATCGGCATACAGGGCTTTTTTAACACGTGCTGTAGTAGGTGTATCAGCAGTGTAGAGGCTGTATAGCACCGGGCCTAAGACCGAGCCTTGTGGGACGCCTGCAGCGATGTTCTTGATTGAGGATGTGGCCCCGTCCATGACTACTCGAAAGGTTCGTCCCTCTAGGTAGCTCTTGAGTAGTTTGACATGAGAAAGAGGTACTCCTTGCGTGAGAAGTTTATATAAGAGTCCTTGGTGCCACACTGAGTCGAAGGCTCGGCTGACATCCATCAGTACCGCACCGAAGTACTCGCGACGTTCAAAAACGGCAAAGGCTTCTTCAGCAAGACGAAGGAGCTGCTGAGGGGTGGAATGCCCTTGTCGGAAGCCGAACTGTTCATCCGGCAGCAGCCTCTCATTGTCTATGATTCTGCGCAGTCTCTTAAGGTACATCCTTTCAAACACTTTGGAAAGTGTAGGCAGCAGGCTGATCGGTCGGTAAGACTTGGGTGACCTCCTGTCCTTGCCCGCTTTGGGAATGGGTATAATGTGGGCATGTTTCCACGTTTGCGGGTATTCGCCTGTACGGAGAATTTCATTGAAAGACTCCGTGATGTATAGGATTGCCGTAGGGGGCATTTGTCTGAGAATCCCTACACCAATCCCGTCGTGTCCGGCAGCTTTCTTGATTTTCAGGTTCGCGAGTGCCGATGTCACCTCCTGCACCGTGATTTCCTCTATGAGGTCTTCCTCCGAAGGAACAGCTACTAGGAAGCGACTCAGGCGTCGCTCCACGAAGTTTATGTGCTCATCATCTCTAGGGACGTCGACTGGTTTAAAGTTTGCCCCAAAGGTCTCAGCAAGAGCTTCAGCCTTTTCTTCTGGGACGCAGACATGGTTGTTTCCAACAACCAGAGGTGGGATCTTTATCCTCTGGCGGAGTCGGGCCTTCGTGGCTCGCCATGCAGACCCGTCTTCTATATTCAAGGTGGAAATGAAATTAGACCAGTCAGAAATTCTGTACTGTTCTACCTCCGCTTTGATCTCCCGCTGCATGCGATTTACCGCTCTCTTTGTAGCCGGATCCCTAGTGAGATGCCACTCCCTATTTAGTTGGTTTTTGATTGCTATTGCCTCTCGGATGTGGGAAGGCAATTGTCGAGATCGTTGAGGCTGGTTACGGCGCGGCCGGGTAGCGGCATCTGCTGCCTCGTTTATCCAGTCAGCCAGTACAGCAACGGCGGCAGAGGGGCCAGTAGCAGAGGGTGGCACTGCAGATTCGATCCGCTGTGTGAGGAGGTTGTTAAAGACTTCCCAGTTAATCTCACGTAAGTTTCTGGCTAGTCTGTCCCTGCGTGATGATATGTCCGCCGCCATATAATAAAGCACCGGACATGATCGGATGACAAGACCGTTTTGGTGGTGACGGCTATGTTGTGTCTTAGGCCCTTGGTTATGGCGATGTCAAGAACATCAGGGAGGCCACGTCCATAGATGGTAGGTTCGGTGGGTCCCCAAACTACCGCATCGTGGTTCTCGACCACTCGTAGGAGTTTCCTTCCGTGATTGTTGGTGATTCGTGAATTCCAGGCGACATGCTTGGCGTTCAGGTCACCCGCAATAAACAGATTGCCGCGCAGACTAAGAAGCGCAGAAATGTCCCCTTCATGTAGGCGTCCTGGTGGTCGGTATACAGCAACAAACACAAGTCTCGACAGCGACACCGGTTGCTTCTATGGTCTCCATGCGGGGTAATACTATTTGCTAGTGCTTAATGGCGCTCCTAACGAAGATCGCGGTACCACCTCCGGCGGTTGGCCGGTCACACCTATAGCAGGAGTAGTTGGGGGCAGCAGCTTTGATCCCCTGCTTGAGATGAGTCTCATTCACGAGGCACACATCAATGCCTTCGTCCCTAAGGAATTCCTTAAATTCGCCCATCTGGCGCCAGAGGCCATTAGCGTTCCATATGCAAATGGTTAAGTCTTCAATGGAATTAGCCATGACGTTCTTGGTTACCTTGTTGTACGGCAGTTATTGCCATCCTAACGGCCTCCGCCATCTGACGTGGCAGGTCTTGAATTAATGCAGTCACCATCTGCAATAGTGACTGCACCATGTTTAAGAGGATGGAGCCGTCATCCTTTCGGGTGTTCTCATCCGGTGGGCGGTTCTTCGATTCTTCAGTTTTCTTCATCCTGCTCGGAGGTTTTGCCTGGGCAGAGGAGTCTCTCTGGTGATCCCTCCCATTGTCATGAGCACCAACTGATGCTTCTGCGTAGGACCTCGAGTGCTACGTAATTTTTCGGTGGTGACTATCACTGAGCATAGAGACGTCATTTTGTAAATTGCTCTATTCTCGGTGGTATCCGAGAGGACTACCAGGAACAGTGGTACTTCCTGTCGCGTTTTTGGTGAACGCAGACGAACGACTGTCCTCGCCACTATACCTAGCACTTTCAGTTCTTCTTTGATGTACTCCGTGCAGAAATTGAATGGGAGTCCTCGTAACACGACTTTCAGGTTTTTATCAGCTTCCGTTGGGAAGGTGTAGAATGGTATGCTGTTTTGTGACGCATAGCCCAAGACGGTTTGATAGTCGGCATTAGTTTTGAGGAAGAGCTTGTATAACTCGCGTCCCGCAGGTTTGACGCGGTACTCGTGCTTACAAAGCTTCTTTAGTGTCATATCGAGGTTTCTATAATCCTCTTTGAAGGACACTATCAGCGGTGCTGGCTTCGACTCCCTAACATGCTTTGTCTGTTCTGCTTCAACTGTTTCCATAACTTGCTCTGCCTCTATGGGGAGATGCGAGAAAGAGTTGCTCGTGCTGGGAGCATTGGCAGCATTGGAGCTCAGCTGAGCGGCAGGAGTAGGTCTACGCGGCTTACGCCAGTTGTCTGCGTCTTGTTCTGCATCTCTGGTTGCTCTTCTTTGGTCGGATTTGAGCTGAGGAGTCGGCATTCTGGTTTTGGTTTTCGCAGAAATTTTTGCAGCCCGCTTGGACTGTGTGTCATCTTTATCATTTGAAGTGTTCTCTGCAGCACGCTTACGTGAGACGGAGGCCTCTTGCTCGTGTTCCATCATTGTGTAGTCCACTACACATTCCGTAGTAGGCGTTGAGTCCAGGTCTGCAATCTCCACCAAGTCCATAGCGGCGGTAGAGGTCGGCATAGACGCCGCTGACGATGACATGGGCGTGTAGTGCTGGCCCTTTGTTGTCACAGGAAAGTCTTTTGGCTGATCCTCTGGTGGGGCGTGAGTTGATTCTATCTCCACGTTGTAACTGTCATCACGCACTCGAGTAACAGTAACAACCGCAGCAGGCTTAGACGTCATTTTCGTTACCGATGTCGCGGACGCGAACGGAAGCCGACGATCGCGAACGCGACGGCGGACGCGGCCCGGCGGTGCTGCCCGTGCAGCTCAACGCGTTTTTCGGCTTCGTCGTAAAAACACGATAGAAAGCACTCGACTGCAATCCACGAAATGAATTACCGATACGCGGTATACGAAGTCGCGCACTCGTAAATAGTCAATCACTACAATTGATTACACACAATCAACAATTCAAACAAACACACATCAAAATACCACGTCACAATCACAGCCTATATTCAGGCGTAGAAGATACATAGGAACACCCAACATCTATATTCGATGTAGATGCTTCTGCCTATTTCTATGTTACTGTTGTAGAAATTAACTGCGAGAAGTCTGCGTTAAACCCCTCATATTTGATGGATGATATTTAATGGATGTAGAAGGTAACCAAAAGGTATAGTTGTTTGGTAATATATGTTTTAAGTAAAATCAGAAACTTCAAGGCCCGTTGCAACTCCCCGATTCAGTGTGGTGGACACTTAACGTGCCTAGCCACACTGACGTATCATTGCAGCATTGATTATGAAATATAGAGTAAAGTGTTTAGTAAGTGTGCCGATAGTTTTTCTTGTTGAATAAAGATGTGTATTTGTATTATTTCTTGTGTGGAGCTGTAAGGAAACAGGTGAACTCATCTCCAGTCATCCTGGTTTCGTACCTAGCTGTTAGTAGTTTTATTCCGTACGTTTAGTATTGAGATGTTGTACGAGTATACATTTGACGAGTTTGGAATATTGTTAATTTGGCACGCCAAGTGCGCGTACCAAAGAGTGTATGTTAGGGGGCGTCCTTTAATTACGTGAGGAGAAATAGAGGGGAAGGGGGCCCGGGGATATCTCACCAAATCTCTCCAAGGGGAGGGGGGCAGTTGGCCACGTCATCTTCTTTAATTCCTTGAAGAACAGTTGATCTAAAAAACAAAAGTATCAAAAAATTACGAGGTCGCCAGCAGGGGGAGAAGGGTCCTTCAAGATCTCACCTCACCTTACAAGGGATGGGGTCCCACCAGATCTCACCAAATCTCACCACGGAAGGGGAGGGGTACAGATTTCTGGAAAAAACACGTAATTAATTAATGCCCCCGTAGGTGAGTCAAGGAGATTGAGGAATAGGGGAGTAAAAATATGGTACGGGAAGTTCGCGTAAGCTGCCAGCGTTTTATTAAGTAGTAAAGTTGACTGAATGGACAGGGGGAGGAACGAATAGTGCCATATGAAGTAAACTATGTATGTATATTTTGATATAGTGAATACTATTACAGTGAAGCTTTTGTATTGACTGCGCGTGTATAGTAGTTAACAGTTATTAAATGCTTGTGAATAAACGTGAAATAGTTGTATAACAATTCTTTTTTTTTTTACTTATGGCTTTACACCTCGTCGACGTAGAGGTTATTAGAGGCGGGATGGGATTGGATTTTTTTTTTATTTTTTTTTTTGTGATGGGGGGCAAGGATGGGGGCAAGGAATGGGAAGGAATTCGGCCATGGCCTTTTGAAGGAAGCATCCCGGCATTTGCCTGGAGTGATTTGGGGAAACCATGGAAAACCCAAATCTGGATGCCCGGACGGGGATTCGAACCGCCGTCCTCCCGAATGCGAGGCAAGAACGCTAACCTGGGATTGGAGACAAGGAAATGGAAGGAATTCGACCATGGCCTTTTGTAGGAAACATCCCGGCATTTGCCTGTTGTTGTTTGACGAAACCTTGGAAAACCCAAATCTGGATTCGAACCGCTGTCCTCCCGAATGCGAAGATAGAGCGTTAACCGCTCACCCACCACTCTCGGTTTATATAACAAAGAAGACGCCTGTTAATTTTAGTACAGACTAGAACAGACCACCCTAATAAACCAATAATAAACATTAATTTTGAGTCCGATTCGAGCTTTTCCAGCCTATTGAGTCATCCTCAAGTCCAATTTTCCAGTTATATTGCAGACGGAATGGAAACATTTAGAAGAAATGAAGAACCGTTTGTATGTATAGCTAGGATAACAACCTACATCTACTTACAGAGCCAAATATCGTTTGTTTTTTATTTAATGTTTTTACTGTAAAATTTTAACAGGATACAATAACTATCGCTTTCTGCAAATCAAAATGCTTTGTTACGAAAATGTGCTAAAACAACGTAATGGGCAGCTATCAACCAAATGCAACTAGTACTCTAATAGCTGTATAACAGAACTTAGTAGTAAT
The DNA here is from genome assembly GCA_031002005.1 of Vandiemenella viatica. NCBI lineage: Eukaryota > Metazoa > Arthropoda > Insecta > Orthoptera > Morabidae > Vandiemenella > Vandiemenella viatica. Next base: position 76,537,234 of record JARYHS010009186.1, on the reverse strand, counting down.
AATGGCACGTGTATGATGAATAGCCTTCTAAATGTTTCTAATTATTTAGTTCATTACAAAAATTGTAGTTTGAAACCACAGATGAAACTTTTGGACGATTCGAATCATTGGCTACCAAATTTTGGTCTGAAAAATATTCTTTTCTGAGACGAAGAAGTAAATAATACTGGTTGCCGCATATCGGACCTCGTTAAAGTTAGCGCTAGAAAACAAGTTTGTAACACATAAATAAAAGTGATTATAACTTCACTCATTTGCAGCAGGAAAGAAATATAATGAGAAACGAAACAAAAATAATGTACACAGCAGTTACAAACAGAAATATTGGCCTTGCTTAATCTTGAAATTAGTAACTAATATCAATAATTTTTCAACATTTTTTAAAATCATTTTATTCATTACAAATACCCCAAGTGAATGTTTTGAATATTACATTGAGAATCAGAAGATGACAGAGGACGACTTGTTCAATTTGAGGAATTATCTGACAGTGGTATATACAGTCCGTGGTCCAAAAATACGTTTTGCATGGACACATTAAACTTGTTGAAAAATTATTTGCGATGGCTACAATAGACCATGATCCGTGTATATATCTGTGGCATTAACTCCAGAATTTATTGGAAGAGATTGAGTAAAATAATAGGAAGCACAGATGAGAATGACCGGGGAGAAATTTGGATTGAATCCGCCTGGATTTTAGGTGTATTCTACAGAACAGCTGCCCCATTCCAGTATAACTGTTTGTGGGATAATCTACATTTTGTTGTTAACTATTGCACGACTAGGTTGTTAATGTGTCAACGTTATTTGCAAACCACCTAACGCTTCATCTCTTCTGTGAACGGAATAAATTACGCGTAGTTTGTGGGAATCAAAGTTGACGAATTGTTGTGTATCGTCGTGGAAGTAATTAACAAGATTTGAACGATCCTTAAACCCTCTTTCCAGGTTTACTTTTAAATACTTTTTAATCAGACAACGGCTTCTATATATGCGATATTATTATTGATATGTTTTTCCATCTGGTTTCAAGTCAATTGCACACAGAACAAGTATTAGAATCCCAAGTAATAGGTGAAAGCGATTATTAGTAGGAAAATTAGGAGTCAGCATTCGTATACAAACGAAATATTCTTTGTAGACTGCAAGCAGGACTAAAAATTGGAATATTTGAAATCATGTGAAAATACTGTAACATAACAGTACCAGTCTCCGCACGTCAATATCATTTGCGTTAATTAAACTCGCATAACGAGACGTCATAATTATTTTAAATTATTTCAGTTATTTCACCTGGCTAATCATACAAATTTTATATAGCGTTTGTTTTCTTAATTCAAAATACGATTTATGATTAATACATTGCGTTGACTTGCTTTAGGGTGATAAGCATATAAACCTATTAATTAATTGCTCTTCCCCTCTTTGAGCTTAGCAATATTCAGTTATTGCGTTCGGGTTTACGGAAATATAAAAGTAATTAAAAAGTGTTTATATTTTATTGCTTAAAATTTTACGGCCTATTGATGTCGAGCTAATTAGAGGCAGATAAGCATCATTAGGCCATGGAATTTGAAGGAACTATCGTGCTATTTGCTAAAACTGGCTGTCATGAACATTATATGAAACCAAAACTCACTCTTTGTAATTTTTACTACAGTTTCATAGATCTATCAAGAATATACAACTATTGCCTAGCTATTAAAGAAGCCAAGGATAATAAATCGATTCTGATAGCTAAGCAGGGAAAGGACTAGTACAATCAGGTTAAGAAATAATATCTTTGAAATTTCCGTTTAAATTATTTCATTATTTTCCAATTATCGTCTTAAACAAAAATTTTATTCTTTGTTGTCATCTTAGTTATGTGACCACATAAATTTAAAATTGCTCGAAAACTAATAACTAATAATTTTGCATGAATACTGCACTTTTTCCGTGCTAACATAAAGGAAAAGAATGCTTTTAAGAACAGTGATATGAGTTATTATATAGTTACTGATCGTGTGGTACCTTGCTATCGTTGCAGCAGCTTGCTCCGAATCGCAGGTGTAAGTAAACAACTCCACCCGTCAACGAACAGGTTTTCAGTGGAGGAGCCCTTCGCACCGATCCACCCTTCCAAGACAATGGGTACTTGGCCGTACCTATTATTAGCCAAGAGCCTTAACGGACCACTTCCGCGTTCCCGAGTTCGGTGACACTTCGAAAAATGCGGCCTTGCCCCCGATATCCATCGGCAGATGCTCTTGGCTGGGCCGATGGAAGGAGTTAACCGCTTTCTCACTGCACGTGCTACCCAGAATGCAACGCACCAGCATCCAATTAGTGGACAGAACGGAACCTAGCGAAAAATTCCTTCGGGTTTCTTCGAACAATTACCGCGAACTGGTTACTGCTTAAATCACGGTTAGAATTTATTCTGTCTCATTTCCGTATCTCGATCGTCATTAGAGGTGTTACTCCATGTGACATTTCGCGTTGTTATCCAAACTTCTGTCTCTGTAAAAACTATATAATCGGTCTAAACATATCACCAACTATACGCATTTATTTCTCGTTAAGGCCTGGGCAAAGCAAATGACCAAAATGACCAAACTTCCAGTCTTGTGTAAATAAAGTGTACTACACCATCAGCAAACTGAATGGCATAATAGGTGCAAGGTATCTACTTTAACTGCTTCCTTTACTCCATTAGTAATTCCACCACTTCTTTTCCAATCCACAGTTCATGAAGATAATCCTTTTATTTTAATTTAATAGCACCTTAAGCATTTTAGACTAAAACCAAAATTACAAAGAAAAGCTGCCTTGCTGTTGATAAATAATTTGTTTCATTATAAACAATTCTTCTCTCGTCTTTACATATTTTAAAACATTTATTTCCTACACTGCATTTAACCACTTATAAATCCATTCCTTTAGTCATTTAATTAAAAAGTCTCTAATCTGCAGACTAAACACTTTTTCCATAACTACCAAATACATAAGCACTTAGATAAACTCAGCGATAGTCATTACATTATTATTCATCTTGCAGGCTAGCCAACCTAATTTATTTATACACTAATTTAATACTTATGCTGAAGCCGTTTCACTCTGTCTATTAAGATCTTATTTACACAAATCATTTTATTCTTCATTATTGCTATGTTTCTTATCTTACAAAGGTCATAGTGATTTCAAAGGTCACAAATTAATTCTGACGTATTACATATTAATGACGCTTAGCCAGGGAAAAAATTACTGAATCTAATGTGAATGTAAAACGAAACGCAAAACTTGTAAAAAAAAATTGGATTAACAAGTATTCAGTTGTAAGCAACAACAGAAATACGGTACTGGCAATTTCCCATGAGAGGTGGAAACTGAACAACTTTAAACATACGTAACTCTGCTTAAATTTACGATTTTTGCTCCGTTTAACACAGATCTTTTATGTATAGCTACTGTAACCACTAATCCAAACAAAATAAGAGGTACAACTACCAAAACAGACAAGACACTGTTTAAAGGTGCGTGAGAACATCTCGACATATTAGCATGAATATAGCCGCGCGGCAAATAAAGAGTAGAGATTCGCAAAAACGAAGCAGTGCCACAAAATAGTAGACACTACTGTTTATGAAAGAAGAAAACATGCGATTTCAATGAAATTTATTCTTCAGGTTGAGGACGTGGCAATACACAAAAGATTATAATTACATTTTTACCATGAGAATTCAGTATGCATCAGTGTGCATCCTATACATCGTGGCATGGAATCAAACACAACGTGGATATGCTGCTAGGGTACACATTGGTGCACGGTTTATAGGCTAGTCATCATGACATCGACAATAGTTGCAGGAGGAACAGAACGATCAAGTCTCCGACCAACCATAACCCAGACATGTTCGATGGGTGACATGTGAGGCGAACTAGCCGACCAGAGAAGCAATGGTACCCGTCGATCTTAAAAACAGGCTTTCACATACCCAGCCAAATAAGGCCGGGCATCATCCTGTTAAAATGTGGACATGTGGAGCTGCCTGTAGGAGAGGCAGTGCCACCTGTTCTGAAACCTTCCTGATGTCGCTGATCAGATCCTCAGTGCCATGCAGGAGGCGCCCCAAATCATCACACTTGGCGTTTATACGTTATGCCATTCAAAATGTAGTCTGCAAGCTTGCTTTCACCACTTCAGTGTTAACACATACACTGCCAAAACTGTAGAGCTCGTCCGAAAACACTCAATTTTGCCACTCACAACGCCGGTGACGACATTCACCTGCCATTGCAGTCTGAGGCATTGATGGTTTCTGGTCAATGGAAGTCGACGCAATGGCATGCTTGCAACCAGTCCAGCCCTCAGCAGACAGCGTGGATCCGTCGATACAATGGTGTATGCACCCTTTGTAATTTTTCAACGTCGAGCTAACACTGTGAACGAAGATGTTCTGTCGGTTACTGCCACGCGGAATAGACTTCGGTAATCCCGCACTATAATCACATTGATTGATTCAGTACCCACTCGTCACTGTGTACAGACGACTTCTGATCTCTGCTTCCACACACACATCACTGTTGTAGTATCATGTTCTGTACGAGCCACAATGCCACGGTACAAACCCGTTTCCCGGAGACCAATCATTCTGCCACGTCCAAACTTGCGCCTGATGATGTCGTTGAGGCATACTGGCACTTACTTGCACGTTTCCACTTCGTTCGACGACTCTGAGCGCTGCTGGGCATACATGCACGCCACGTCTCTGTAGTCTTAGCCATAATTCTAATGTGTAAAATATAGTTCTAAAACATAATAATTACATGTGTGCCTACTCAAATTCAACAGAAAAAAACCCGCTTAAGTTACTTTATAGAATGAAGTGAAAAATGTTCAGTAAATATCATTTGCACTGGCAGAAATCCTTTAAACCACAATATTCCTTTATTTCCTAAAATTTGCAGCGATGGGGCAGGTGATTCGCATATATGAAAGATTTTATTCTAACTGAAATATATATATGATAACAAATAAATATTAAGTGATTAATGACATGAAAATAGAAGTCTTTCTTTAGTTCTTTTCCGCAGTTTACTCTCTCCCTTTGTTGGCTCAGAAAATTATTATCCATATGTTTAATAAATATTATGACCGATCAATATATAATTTTCTTTGAATAGCTCACTTAATATTTCGTAGATGTGTTTCTGTAGAAATTCAAAACATGTTTTTAGATTTATATGTTGTAATAATACACTGCAATATGCACCACATAATAATAATATCACTTCAGCCGGGATTATTCCTTCAAAAACCATGGCCAAATTCCTTCCCGTTCCTTGCCCTCAGTCCCTTCGATCCCTGGTCTCTAATTACCTCGGTTTCAATTAGATGAAAGCCGGAACCAATAATAATAATAATTATAATAACATAGCCAACGACATCAGAAAACGCAGACTAAAATTCTACGGTCACATCTACGGGATGCCAGATAACAGATTAACTAAGCAGATATTCAAACTTATGCAACCATTAAAAATGCCTAACAGTTGGTTCGATCAAGTAAGACAAGACCTGGAAAAAGCTAAAATCAAGAGTTCATAAATCCTAGATCGCAAAATCTTCAGACAAAAAATACACGACTGGGTAGTCATGCCAGAAACCAAAGCCAAGAAGACCGGCACAACATGGACAGAAGAGAGAAAACTTGCCTTCAGTAAACGGATGCGAGAATACTGGAATGGCAAAATAAACTCAGACAGAAAATGATTACGTTTTGCGTGATCTGTATAGGTCTATTCGCATAAAATAAATAAAATAAATAAATATATTAGAAACAGGTAAAAAAATTGTTCCATATAAGCTAGTGGTCCACAAAACTATTTTTGACATTTCATTGGTCTTCAGGTTGAAAAAGTTTGAGAAACGCTGCTGCAGAATATATCTAACCCCATATTTAACGTATACAACGGGTTTATTTATACACCACTTGTTGCTTGCACGTTGCGAGACTACCGGCTGGATTTTTAGATGAGTAAGATCGCAAGAAGACATTAATTACAGGCAGCCAGCAGCTTGCACGCAAGCAACAGGTTGCTGGATCCCGTGATAGCTTCCCTACTTAGAGGCCGACAGCAGTTCGCATGTTAAGCTCAGCTGAGCGCCTTCAGGGGAACCGACCAAGCCGGTGGGTGTATCTTCGCACGTGTATCACAAATAACATACTGCATTGGCGTGACCTCGAAGCTCTGCTTGTATTTATTACAGCGAGGGGCAGTAAACATGGGTCGAGCAGCTGTAGTAGCGGCTATCTGGGCTGGGCGCGCTCCGAGATACATGGCCACTGTCGCCACTTGTCGCTGATCGGCTGTAGCCGCACACCACAACAGAATCGTCCCTAATGACCTTCTCGCACAGTGTTTGGATGTTGACCTAGGTTTATGTTGCTCGATAACGATACGAGTTTCTCTATTAAACCCCGTTCACCCTCAACTGGCTGCTCAAAGTCATGATCCACTGGCACCTCATCTCCTTCATCTGGTGCCTACCTCTCCGAGCAGATCGCTGTATCCGTGCAAACGAGTGACAATTTATCACCCGTCGCTCTTTCACATTCATATAGATGGGTAAGGGCCGCGGAGTGGGGATAGAATGACCTTGATCCGCCTCTGTTAACTCACCGCGCTATAGCAACCCGAAAGGCTACCCTCACCACTACTCTCCCATTCATTTCCCTTCCGTTGACGTATCTGATTATTTGAATCGTATGCCCCCGTTGATGATTTTTACTTTCCATTTTCTCTTCAAACACTCTCTTCGTCAAAACTTGTGATAGGCTCGTTCTATCGTCCACCCGATGCAAGCGTAAATATTGCCGAGGCCTTGAGAAATAATGTAAATAATATAGCACGGCAATTTCCGGACCATACAATAATGCTAGGAGGTGACTTTAACTTGCCAGATATCGACTGGACTAATTACGTTCACGTTACTGGGGGCAGGGATAAAGCAGCTTGCGAAATCATTCTAGACCTCTTCTCAGATCACCATCTTGAACAGCTCGTAACTGACCCAACGCGATGCCTCAACGGTAACGAAAATATTTTAGATATAGTTGTTACAAATAGGCCCGAACTATTCACGGATATTTCTACCACCGCAGGAATAAGTGATCACAAAGCTGTAATTGCTACAGTACAACTAACAACCACGCGCAGAAAGAGAAAAGAGAGGATCGTTTACAGATTCGAAAAGGCTTCAAAAGAGTGTTTTAGAGCGTATTTGAGGCATAATTACCACACCTTCTTAGTAGCAGGAGGCACCGTTGAAGAGAGGTGGCATCGATTCCTACATATACTCGGGGAAGGTATGAACTTGCATATACCGAAACGGACAATCAGGGAAGAGAACGATCCCCCGTGGTACACACGGGAGGTTAAAAGGTTACTCAAGAAGCAAAGGAAGATACATGCACGATCAAAAAGGACGATGCATCGGACTGATTCTGCAGTGGTCTGATGAATGGGACTTGGAATTTTCTGTGGTGTCTTACTTCAAGCTAGTAAGTGGAACTAAAGCAGTACCACTGTACCCAGCGCTGTATTATTGAGGGAAGAAAGAAAGTGCCACTATGTCAGACATTATCAGTTGTTTTCACCTCGATATCGCGTCCTCAGTAGACACATAAATGGTAAGAACATCGTTTGAATCAGTAATTAATAGTATCTGATGAGTAATTTCATTTAGATAGGATTCTCTTTCCTCTGCTTAGTAAATTGAGTTAGCATCAAATATATACGATCTGCTGAAGTTATTGTTAATTAATATTCAATAACATGTTGAAAATTTGGCGTTCATAATTGTTTTGTTAAATAAGTTGAATAATATCTCGTTGCTTGATGTTAATAAATTACGTGAGACAATGTGCTTAACTTTTCTCACGGTAAGAAGACAACTAATTACTATATGTATTACAGTTAAATCTCTGCCGAAAAGCACTACAATATTTCGCACACACTTCTCGTTGGTGGAGCATCCTTTCCTGGCAGTTATAAAATAATAATAAAATTTTAAAAAAAACTTTCTAAGACCTCAATGTAGAGCGGAGATGATATTGGCCGTCTTACATCCTTGGTTCTTAATCCGACAACAGGCTAAGTTAATTTGGAGGAGAATTGCAAACGTTTAGTCCACAGTTCCGTTTATAAATGAAAATCACTCGACCAGTTGACCGTTAAACTTTGCCGCTTTCTAGACTTAAATATTTAATTAATACGACTCATTAAAAAAAAACACCATATGTGGCAGAATTTAGAGGAAAAGGAAAAGAACATTACAAAAGTATCGTAAATAGAAGAAAACATATTTATTCTAGTTTTTCACAGGTATTCGTGATAACTTTGGGAACAATAGTAACATATGAAAAGGTAGTTCTGAAATCATTTAACTCAACTGAAAAATGAACTCTTTGGTTGACAACCTATTCACCAGTTTTCTCAGAGCCCATGGTTTCACAAAGAAAACGAGACAGGAATCACAAGCTGCGTGGGACAGACTGCCCCAGTATTTACGTTTGAAGGGTCACTCCCAAAACGACGTCACGTCTGACATGGTGACAGTATTGCGCTCAAATTTACTACCGACCGAGGTAAGTTCATTTTCATTTCAGATGTACATTCTTTTGGATCACTTCCAGCGAATGTGAATTGATAAACACCGTAGCATTTGCATACTACGGACCGTAAACTACGTTTTCAGACAATAAAATAGAAATCGTGACAAGTTATCCAAGACTGCAACGCAAGCGCCATATATAAGCACTGTTGTTGGTAATTTTATGATCTCTGACAAATTGTCACCTAACGTCATCTGATATGCTTCTCAAACTGTGACATGAAAAGGCAGTAAATTTATATGTTTTCCCATAAATTCAAACGTACGTATACAACTTTACTTCCGTTTAAAAAAAAAAAAAAAGGAAAAAAGTAATTCATTAAGTGTAAAACTTGACCATGTTTAATTTATTACATTTCTATAAGCTACGCAACATAGAGGATATATTAATAATGCTACATTCTAATTATGAGGTCGACTGAAACTTTTTTACTATACTCCTCTCTTTTTCCTCTGTTTTTGTGTGTGTATGTGTGTGTGTGTGTGTGTGTGTGTTTTTTACGGGCCCGTCGACGCACACAGGGGTATTCGACACAAAAAGCCGATCAAAAGTCTAAAATTTTTTAAGCAAATTCCAAGAACCCGTATCTACCCGACTCGAGGCAAATGTCTATAGAATAACAATCAGCAATGTTTTTTAGATAAGCTTCATTCCACCCCGTGAACAGTCATCTTCTGAGCACATTGCAAGACCCATACTGTTACCAAGCAAATACAAGAAAATTATAAGTTGTACCAATTTAATTTGTGAGTGATGTTAAGTGAGTCGTGGTGATTTTAATCATGGATATTGTTCAGCCAGGTACCTAGAATTGAAATAATAGTAAACATACACTCCAAGGTATCGCACAACTTTATTTCTGTACATTTTTTGTAAGCTGAATCATTTTGTACTAATTTTTTTATTACGAAAAGTATTAAACAGTGATTTTGTTATATTTCCGGACCTTTTCCCGAGTCTCATTTCTTGTATGGTATTAGTTTAGTGTACTATCTTGGTATTTCATTGAAAATTAGGTGCCAAAAAGTGACAAACGTCTATTTATTCGAAAAAATTCTAGATTATTTGCAATGAAACAAACTTACTTTTTTCCGGTCATATTACTTCATATAAGATTTCTTTGTTATGGGCTCTTCTGGTATCATCCTCATGACCCGAAAGTTATTTGTAATATGGGTAAACACGAGAAAGGAATTGATTTCGTGCAAAAGTTGCAATTAGTCTAGGAAAATCAACCGACATTCACCGTCGAACAAACGCAACAGTTCTAACAAAGTTTTCAAGGCTTAAATTGGAAATTAAAAGAAAATGACAGGCTGCTAAGAGAACTGAGAGTGTATTTTTAAAGAAATACCACGATTGGTTCAAAAGATGTATTTAAATCCCCATAAAATCCAATCCGACCAATGTGGGTCGGCCTAGAAAACCTTTCGAGTGTTTTGGCCGATGTTTAGCAAATGTCAGCAGAGATAATAGGTATTAACAAAACAATGATTGACAGGTTTTATACTATTACGTGAATCATATATAGTGGACACAAGATAGATATATATAAAAAAAATTATTCTCCACTGCCACGAAAAATTTAAGATGTACTGTACATTGAACTGTACTCGTGGCATCCAATGTCACCTATACAAGAAGTATTGATTGAGTGCCCACTTATAATAGAGTATGCACTTTTGCCTATAGGCACTCTGTCAGAAGCAGCACCAGAAGCTAGAAACAAATATTTTCGACGATTTAGGGAGACACACTCCAGAAAACTTAGTTGGGTTTAGTGCAACACAGATGTCATTAATAGGCTCTCATTAACTTAGGATCCGTATTTGAGCTTCATCAGGCTCAAAACCCCAAAACATCTAAATCATTCAATCCAGAAACTATTAAAAGATTACTGTAATGGAACCCGAGTACATCAAGAAGAGAACGAGCCATAAGGTGAAGATTCCGACGACGAAGGATGGAACCGTTCGTCAGAATGATATTTTATTGTACATGTATGATTATTGTTTAGGTATTTTGTATATATTCGCTTAATATGTTATAAAGTGTATGAACACAGTACGTGTTCTTTATAATTACTCCTACTACACAGTTATAAGTTCTAATGCACAAAAGAAGCAAAACAAAACTCCAAATTATGTAGAAATAATTTTGATCGACTTTTGGTGTCAAATACCCCTGTGTGCGACGTTTAGGTGACTAAAGCTAGTAAGGAACCAGTGTGCAAGTTACGAGAAGGAGTATTGCCATGTTTTTTTTTTTTTGTTTTTTTTTTTTTTGTTTTTTTTTTAAGCAGTCCTCCTGGCTTTCGCCTGGAGTGATTTCGGGTAATCATTGAAAACTGAAATCCGAATGGACTGTCCGGGATTTGAACTCATGTCATCCCGCATGCCAAGTCCGAGCGCTGCCGCTTGAGCTTTCGAGCTGTGTTGCTTGAAGCACAGTGTATTATGTTTTCCATTTATTTTGAATTGTTTATTCAAACTGTCATAAGACGAACGTCGCCAACCTGTTTAAGTCGCATCTTCCATTAGGACTCGATTATGGAACTGGTTACTGTGACAATCAGTGCAAATATCAGTTAATCTGGTGCCGTTTATGCACTTCAATATTGCAGTAAATTTTTAGTATAAACAGTACTAAATAAATAATTAATAAAGACTGCAAAGTTTTAAGTTTAAATTGAAATTTCTAATGAGAACCAAATTTCATTAATTGCCGGGATAACAGGGTGATTAGTCTAATTAGACGTCTAATCCGTTATAGTAGCAAGCATTGAAATTTCAAAATCAGTAGGCACTCGTCACCATTATCAGCGTTCTACTGTATTACAGGTTTTCATATGGCTGCTCTGCATTCATTCCCCGTGGAGAGTCGTACCATGGACTAGTAAGGAAATATTAAATGGGAAGTACCCCGTTACTTTAAATATACACTAAAGAGCCAAAGAAACTGGTACATCTGCCTAATATCGTTTAGGGCCATGGACTCTACTAATGTCTGAAGTAGTGCTGGAGGAACTGACACCATGCATCTTGCAGGGCTGTGCATAAATCCGTAACAGTACGAGGGGGTGTAGATCTCTTCTTAACGGCACGTTGCAAGGCATTCAAGATATGCTCAATAATGTTCAATGTCTCGGGAGGTGGTGGCCAGAGGAGGTGTTTAAATTCAGAAGAGTGTTCCTGGAGCGACTCTGTAGCAATTATGGACATGTGGGGTGTCGCATTGTCATGATGGAATTTCCCCAGTCCTTCGAATAGCACAATGGACATGAATGGATGCAGGTGATCAATCAGGATGCGTACATACGTGTCACCTGTCAGAGTCGTTTCTAGCCGTATCAGGGGTCGTTTGTCACTCCAACTGCACACGCCCCACACCATTACAGAGCCTCCACCAGCTTGAACAGTCCCCTGCTGACATGCAGGGTTCATGAATTTATAAGGTTGTCTCCATACCCGTATACGTCCATCCGCTCGATACAATTGGAAACGCGACTCGTCAGACCAGGCAACATGTTTCCAATCATGAACAGTCCTAAAGCTTTGTGTCGTGCACTCAACAAGGGTCACGTTGAACGATTCTCTTCAGTCGTCGTTGGTGCCGTTCTTGCAGGATCTTTTTCCAGCCGCAGCGATGTCGGATATTTGATGTTTTTACCGGATTCCCGATATCCACGGTTAAGGATTGCAATCCCGCAGTGTTTTCAATCCCGCGGGATCCGCGCGGGATTTGCGTCAATCCCGCGGGATCCCGCGGGATCCGTCCGGGATTGGTACAAACAGTTTTTTAACACATTTATTTAAAACAGTTACTTAAAACTTTAATAAACTAAATAATAATTAAATTAATAAATAATTTTTAATGTTAAATGATAAAAATTAAAAGTTAACAATATTTTGATTGGCAAAATGACATTAAAACTTTTAGCGTGACTTAAGTGTATTTCAAGGTTTTACATTTTTGTTTTTTAATATAAACCAATTTTTAATAAATAATAAAAATGGAAAATATTGAGTCTTAGGTCATATTATGTGCCTTACAATACATCACATAAGTTTAAAAATATGGTTTGCCTAATGGCCAAGTTACCAGAGTTTTTTTTTTTTAATTCTAAATAAACGTTCCATAACACCGAAAAAAGCATTACATTTCACAAAGTGAAGTGAATATACTCAGTAAACTCAGTAGACTTGGCTCAGAACATGATCTCATAACTTTCTGTCACTGCACAAACACGAGACTTGGCCTTTTTTATGCGTGATTCATTATTATATCTCCTGATTCCTTGATTGATATTACAGTTGATTCAATGTTATTAAAAGAAACTACTCACCAACACGTAAACTGTCAAGTATTTCAGATTTACTTATGTGCCGTAACGACGTTTTTAGAGTGGAAATAATTATTTTTTAGTAAGAAAGGAGACTTTCTCGGAAAATGATTGCAGTGAAATCCTCATAGGTTGTATCTCCGGATTTCATTGCAGTACACGAAATTACACACGTGAGGAAGACGGCGGAGGCAGCCGTCGAAGTATGGTGTTCCTACAACACAATTCGAAGATACACCCGTGAAAATTGCATTATAACTTTTTTTACCTTTAGTCGAAATAATAACAAGGAGAAGACGGATTAATTGAAAGCCTGAGCGGCACATGTAAGCAGGTGGCTTTCGTCAAAGAAACGCATTGAGGCAGCGGCCAAAACAACAATAAGTCAAAAGAAATGCAATTTCCTTTTGATAGCTGTTAAATAAATAGGTACGCGATCGTTAAAATTACGATAACATTAGTTTCATATCAACGAATAATCAAATTTTCAGCCGCAAATTAGGAAATTGTCACAATTACTTTATCTGCAAATACAGAAAATGGGAATAATGAAATCGTGAATAAAAAGCTGTAACCGTGTAGTTCAGATAACGTGTGCGACACCTAAAAATAATTATATAGTTAAAAAATCGTACTAAATATGCACCATAACTCAAATTACAGAAATGTGTACTGGAAACAAATTGAGTTTTGATGAATACATAAAAGTGTATTTATTTACTTACGAATGACGAAGGTTGACAAAAACAAACGCTTGTTCACACGAGTCAAATGCCAACTGGAAGGGTAAAGGCAAACAGTGCAATACATCCAATAGAGACCGAGTGGGGCAGTAAGTCACGCAGACTGACACGCATTTCCGCCGGATTTTGCGGATTGCGGATCCGCTTAATTTTGTGCGGGATCCGCCAGACTGTCTAATGATGCGGGATCCCGCGGGATTGCGGGATCCCGCTTTGCTGGATTGCAATCCTTATCCACGGTGCACTCGTGAAATTGTCGTATGGGAAAATCCCCACCTCATCGCTACCTCGGAGATGCTGTGTCCCATCTCTCGTGCGCCGACTATAACACTACGTTCAAAATCACTTAGCGTTCCCGACCGCATCGCCGTACTCTGAGTGTTTACATATCTCTGTGTTTGCATACGCATGCCTATACCAATTTATTTGGCTCTTCAGTTTATATTGGAGGGATGTCTGTGATAAGAGTTTTCTTTCTGAAATGTTAGGTTTTGATGCGGAGATTTGGGACTGTCCCAGCAATCGGGTTGGTGATTGCGGAAAACCACAATCAGTACGTTTGGTTCGCGGAAACACTCGATCCTAGTCCAGTTGTATCTGTCAGACCCAGGATGATGGATCAGTGGCTATTAAACTACATTAAAAAATATCTGATAGTGAAAATTACCAAAATTATTTAAAAATAGCGACCAGAAATTCAATTGTTTCACAAATTGTCTTTCCTTCTAAAACAAAAATGTCTAACAAATCAATTTTGATAAATTTCAATTCATATCTTAGCGTACCCATCACCATCTTGGATAGTTTCCAAGCAATCGCCGGGTCTGTCTACAACACATGATCCTGAATTATTTTCTGCCTTTCCACTATTCCTTCTCTTGCTCGAATCAGGAGTTCATTCCTCCATATGCAAAAACTATTGTTCTGTTAACACCCTTCTGCCCTTTGATCGTCCTCAAGATATCTACCACTTTAGTTACAATTTAAACGTTTTTCTTAGTAGCTTCCACAACACTACAACTCAGATCTTTTTATTTTTAAAGATTGCTGGTTTACAACTTTTCCTACATGCTTATTTCTAAATTTTTCCAATCTAGTGGCTCCAGTTCTACTCCTATAAAATTTTATTCCATGCTCCTTTAAATCTGCTGATGGCTGAGGATAAATTTGAGGTTACAATTAGATGGTAAATGTGAATTACTGAGCTGACTGTCCACCACATGCCGGTTTACTATAAGGTTATAAGAGGGTGAATCACTGAGATACGGATGACTGCTGCATAGAAGAAATACTATCTTGCAAGGTATGCTCCGTCAAAGTTAAATATAATCTGGAAGAGACATTCCACAACTATACATGCCAAACTCAGGATGCTTAAGACTATTTAATTTGTTCATTTATGGTGCAAAAACATGGGCTATCAAAGCAGAATGGCTGTATGCTTGAGATATGTGGGCATATATTAAAATACTGGCAATACTGAGCAAGAAAAAAAAAAAAAAAAACAAGAACGACGGCCCAGTTATACTGTGAAGCAAAAGATCGAAAAAGACTGTGCAGAGTGTCACCTGAGGGCTTACCACTTTCAGCTCAGAAAAATTACAACAGAAGATAACTGTTAGCGACACTGGCGGTGAAGCGGCTTCTTCGCATTGTAAGGGTAGTCGGCTCAAGTCCGGCCTCGGGTATGGATGGTTTTAATTAATTGTGCTTGTCTTGTGTTGTACTCACTACAGTGTCTCACAGATTGCGAGGTTCAGTTTAATTAACTGAGCAATGGTAGCCCGTTGAGGATGACATGTAGCCCCGAAATGTCGCTTCACACGTTTGCCCATTACCACCTCGCTTCGAGTTGCTATAGTATAACTTTAACAGTTCCTCCAAATACAATTTCACCCAATAGATACGATAATGACTGCGATTTATTTAAACAATGGCCAATTAATACACTACTTTCACACTCATTAAATCAGATTTAAAAATACTGCCGAATAAACTCTAAAAAGAATACTGAAAGATCTAGACGAAGCTTGCCAAGAGTTTGGAATGAAAATAAATTTAGCAAAAACTAAGAGTATGGTGATTGGAAAAGGAAGGAAAATAATAAATATTAAGTTAGGAAGAGCTGATATCAGACAAGTAAGGTCGTTCAAATATTTTGGGAGTACGATCACCGAAGATTTGAGATGCCACCAAGAGATAAAAACTCGCATTACCGTAGCGAAGGAAGCATTTAATAGGAAAAGGAGGATACTAACTTGAAAAATAGACAAAACACTCAGGAAAAAACTCGTCAGATGTTTTGTATGGAGCGTGGCTCTTTATTGGGCAGTGACGTGGACACTGAGGCGAGAGGATGAAAAGCGGTTAGAAGCGTTTGAGATGTGGATGTGGAGGAGGATGGAGAGGATAAGCTGGATGGATAAAATAAGTAATGTTGAAGTGGTGGACAGGGTTAGTGAAAGGAGAAAAATACTCCAAGTAATAAAAGAGAGAAAGAAAAACTGGATGGGACACTTGTTGAGAGGGGAGTGTCTGATAAAAGACGCCTTGGAAGGTCTAGTTTGTGGGAGTAGAATAAGGGGAAGAAGGAGGTACAAAATTATAGACAACATCAGGGAAGATGGCGACTACATGGACCTTAAGAGAAAGGCAGAAGATAGAAGAGCAGCCAAGTGAAAACCTGCCCGAGGGCAGAAAACTGATGATGATGAGGGCTAAGAAGCAACCAACGAAAGTTTTAGCTACTTTGGTCGATTGAGATAGCTGAGATCTCAGTACATCTCAGAGCTTTTCCAGTAGAGCGCTTTCGTATGAGGCAATGTTGTCGTTGCGCGTCCAGTCAACGCGCTACTTGCACACAGATAACACGACGCGATTAGCTGGCTGTCAGGCCGCTGGCTAGCGTGACAACAAGTGTCGGAGGAGCGGGCGGGCTGGCCCAGGGCGACTGCAACAGCTGCGTACAGTGACACGGCCTCATGCATTATGGAGCAGACACGCGCATCTCCGTTACAGCTAACGGAGATCATCTCCAACTATAAATAGACCCCATTGATCCCTCGATTATGAAATAAAAGTGCTCAAACAAGACATCTGGCCAGAGAGTAACGGGCATTATGACGGGTATGTAGTTAATATACTTTATCTGAGGTTCTTTTCCAGGCGTACTCTCGGACACGATGAGGCAGACTTGTATTTCATCACTCCCAAAGTAAAAAAAAAATCAAAAAAATCGATGTTTCGTTTTATACCGGTCGAGTTATAGGCGATTTCTATGGAAACAGCCCGAGAAAATTTTGACTAGAATTTTTCAGTTGCCCCCCTCTTCCCCAATAAGAATTTACACTAATATCATAGACGTGCAGGTAGCTCTGTCTGTTTGTTATGTATTGACTACTAAACCGATCTTAATAAAATTTCACAAAGAAACTCTATGTATTATTAGCAAGGACATAGGACGCTTTCTGGGATAAATAACATATTTCAACATGAAATTTTGAAAACTAACCGAACGTGGCCGACAGATGGATTGCGTGTCTCTCTGTAATGTTACATCGGCAAATCAGGCTTTGTTTCTATAGCAGTCAGTTTGTGGAAGAAGTCCAGGGACAAACTTGGAAAGTAGCAGGGGTAACCTTACAAAAGACATGTTTTCCCCATGGGTAGTTATATATAGATAGATCACGGGTTTCCAGCCCTCTAAAGCTATACAGGGTGATTCAAAATAACGTGGACAAAACGACATGGTAGATCAGTCGTACAATAAGAATCAAAAATCGCATAGGAACAGAGGGTCACAACTGCGACCCTGAGCCGCTACAGGGCGTCTAAAATAATACTGACACAAAGAGTAGAAACAAAACAATTACAGATCATTTTATTGATAATTACTCACTCAAATGCGACTAATTCAAGCCAAATGTTGAGCCTACAGCAGATTCTCAAAGTTTTTGCCAGATGCATCGAGACAAGCCCGGCATCTCCGTTGCATGGAACGGCGCACCTTCTCAAAGATACCAGGTGTATCTCGAACACATGCGGCTGCCGCAACGATTCTTCCCACCAAGTCTTCCAGCGTTTCAACAGGTGTTTCATACACAAGTCCTTTTAAAAATACCAACAAGAAAAAATCCAAGGAAGACAGGTCTGGTGATCGTGGTGGCCATGCCTCTCGTGGATCTAGCGCCCTCTACAGGCGTTTGCGACCCTCTGTTCCTATGCGATTTTTGATCCTTATTGTATGACAGATCTACCATGTCATTTTGTCCCCGATTTCTTGAATTACCCTGTATAATTCAGCAAAGGACAGCAAAACCAAAAACATTGAGTTCAAAAAGGTAATGACGTAAGATGCCAACATAAAGTGACATAATTTTAAACTACAAACAAAAATCTGCCGGAGGAACTATATTAGATATTCTCCAACAATAATCTCCCATTTCTTAGTTTGTTGCTATTTTTAATATTTTACAAATTGTTTCTCTTAATGAGACAAGTTCAACGGTACAATGGAATAGCGATGGCTTTCCCAGCATTTCATCTCGACTCCGTGCTTTTTAGGACAACTTTTACGTAATTTACAGCATTTATATGCAATTCTAAGTCCACTCGTACTAAGTCAGTGGTATAAGATCACTGTGACGAACTGGAGGACTACCACAACCGGCGTCCTGATCATAGGCAGCAGTGGAGGTAAATTCCTCAGTGAATTTTATTGGTATGTGTTCTGCTTGCCTTCCAAAATATGGACTGTGTTGGTAACTGTAATTGCATTTGTAGATGACTGTAATTGTGTGAGTAATTTTTTATTATTATTATTATTATTTGGTTCAGGCTTTGCGCTCCATCGATGTCGAGGTAATTAGAGGCGGGAAAGGACTGGAGTCAAGAAACGGAAACGAATTCAGCCTTGGCCTGGAGCGATTTGGGGAAACCAAAGAAAACCCAAATTTGGATGGCCGTTAGGGGATTCGAACCCGCGTCTTCCAGGTAGCGAGGCCAGAGCGTTATCACTCGCTCACCACTCCCTGTGTATCTGATCTAAGACTACTTTTGTACTTGCCTCAGGATTAAATGCCATTACAAGCCAGTCGGTTGTGTGTGTTGTTTTATAGGAGTTTTTGGAACTTTAGAAGTTTTCCTTCAATCAGTTTTCAGTAGAAACAAGATCGCGTGTGAAATACATTAAGCAACCGAAGGCTAATAAAAATAATGAAGCATTAATCTTCCGTGAAAATGATTCCTGCCATACCGTTATACTGTTTGGGAAACTATAACCCTCATCTGATATTGCAAATGTTTTAAAGGTTTCATAATTCATTAAAAAAACTGTAATAAATAACGGCGAAGGTAAAAAATAAGCAAATAACGAATTCAACTTTAGGCGCCGTGAAATGAAACTTATACAGGCAATCAGAAAACGTTGCGTAACTCGAGGAAGCAACGCGTCGGCTAATTCCATACCTTACAGGCAACTATTATTTTGGGGCGCTTAAAATGGATGAGCTCAGGCGCAGCACGCGATGCTGGAACCAGTTGGAGTTGCGATTTGGGGCACTTCACCGCAGAGCGGACAATTACCTAAGGCGAGCGACCAACCCTGCGAGCGGGCCGTGTTTTATTGGCGTGACCCAGCGGGAGGTTAATCGAGTGATACAGCCCGCACGCCTTCCCGGAAGAGAGTCTACACTAATTAACGGCCCGACAGACTCAGACGTATGGCTCCGGCAAGTTGGCGACACTGCTTTTGTCTGATCGCAGGCCTGGCACCGGAGCGTGACTTACTATGTATTCTGCATACTACATTTCTCTCTCTTTTCTTTCGGTGCATTGTTTGGCTTCTCTTAGAATTGGAGAAAGAGCAGGGAAGAATTTCTTCTAGCGATTCCTGTGGTATTACAAGTTCTTTGGAAGCTATACTGATTGTGGATTTTGTGGTCTCGTATTTAATAGCAACCTTAAATGGTTCTAGGGCAAAACCGCGACGGACAAAACCGCGACGGACAAAACCGCGACGGACAAAACCGCGAACGGACAAAACAGCGAACGGACAAAACCGCGAAAGGACAAAACCGCGAATACAGAAAAACCAGGAATACATAAAACCACAAGAGTTCGTAGATTCTTAGCGTTACCCAGGATGCACCACGAGGAGGTGATCTACGTAACGCCCCATTATTTTTTTTATTTAAAAAAATTACACAAAAGCATAAACATTATGGAAAATAAAAATACAATATAGATGGATTATACGAAATATACATCACTAAACCATTAATAAGTTAATATAAATTGTAACAAAATACACAAGCACACTATCTAATAATCGAAATTATGAACTATACCAGAAAGAAATTTCTGTGCATCTCTACAATCATATTCACTAACTAAATTGAAAATCGACTTGGTGACTCTCGCATATGTCATTTTCTGTATGTGTCACTCCATTGTGAAGGCCATTGTCACTCTTCTCAGGTATACAGAAGCCCCATTAAGCTGCATTCCCACCGCGCGTCGGGTCTAATTCTTTATTAACCTCAACCAAAACAAAATCGTCAAATGCGAAGTGATGACGCTTGACAGAATAATATTTTGGTGCATAAGTGATCAAACAGTGAGGGGATAACTCGTAGATTATAAATTATATATACACAATATAAATTACAGTACCGTACTCCATAATAACGTAACCCTAGCTGCGATCCCCAAATCGTTTAAAAACTGCGTTAGGATAATATTTTGGAGCATAAGAGATCAAACAGTGAGGGGATAACTCGTAGATTATAAATTACATATATACAAAATAAATTACACTACCGTACTCCATAATAACGTAACCCTAGCTGCGATCCCCAAATCGTTTAAAAACTGCGTTATGATAATATTTTGGAGCATAAGAGATCAAACAGTGAGGGGATAACTCGTAGATTTGTCCGTTTCGCGGTTTTGTCCGTTTCGCTGTTTTGTCCGTTCGCGGTTTTGTCCGTTCGCGGTTCTGTCTGCGCGGTTTTGTCCTCGCGGTTTTGTCACTTCGCGGTTTTGTCCGGACACGACCTTAATGTTTAAAATATTTTTATTGCGCGTATCATCAGAAAAACTTTTTAATCCTTCAAAACAAACTATTATTTCAATCAGTTTTTATAAGAATGAATCTGTAACGCTATTAACATCAAACAGAAACAAAAAGAAATTGGTGCAGAAAATAAAAATGTTTTCGTAAAGCGGGGCTCGAACTCACATCCTTTCATATAAGGACATAATCAAAATACCACGCACCTGCTTGACATCTTAATGCTAGTGTCTTCTTTACAAAAATAGTCAACCTTTCGAAATGTCACTGTATTTTTAACTTTGAATTTCTTGTAAACGGAGGTTCACCAGTGCAAACGCTACTAGTTTTAGATACGTGGAGTGTAATGCTACAAATTCACATTAATCATTCTTTGTTTTTCTTTTTGCTCACCGAAAACCTCTTCTTGATGGATCAGTATCTCTTCAAGCGCAAAGATTTTTACAGTAAATTAAGTATTATTTATGCTTATTACGTTTGATTCACCTATTCCATTTATTTTAATGTAATAAGAACTAAATAACCGAAGTCGAAAAATGAAACAGAATACACAGAATATCATGTGTTTTTTTGTCAGTATCTCTTGAAAGGAGTGCTCATCTCAAATACAGAGATATCTGTGACCCGTTTTTCTCACATCTCTAAATCATTATACACTGATCATTCAGAACATTATGACTACCTACCTACTATACGAGATATAAACTCGTCCACGCTATAGCAGCGTCACTTGAAGAGAATTAACTGCTAGTCAGACACACGCACGGTGCATGTAATATCAGTGAACGTGCTAACCGTTTTTAGAATGGGGAAGGTGCGCCGATCTATCTGCGTTTGACCTGGAGAGCAGATTGTGATAGCCCGGAGGCTCGGCACGAGTCTTTCGGAAACTTCACGACTTGTAGTGTATTCGAGGAGTGCTGTGGTGAGTGTCTTCAACAAGTGTCGAAACCAATGGGAAACCACGTCCAAGCGTCCAAGGTTTGGGCGGCCACCCCTTATTATAGATGTCGGACGTCGTAGGTTGAGCAGACTGA
>JARYHS010009186.1:76479449-76514377 GCA_031002005.1 Vandiemenella viatica | reverse complement strand
TCATTTTTCTGCAGACATAACGTGGAGGAGACTTAAATGGAACTGCCGATACCCTAGGTCTGGCTTGAATCTCCGACCTCGTAGCTTGCATTTCGGTTATCTTGATCTCCGGATAGACTTGGTTTATTATTGTGAATCTATCAGAAGAGGGCTTCTAGTATAAATTATCGTTTTCCTATTAGTGCAGCGCCTTAGTTGTTGGCTGCACGATCTGCGTCGTGCGAGATTTGCATGAGCCGATAATCACCGCGGCCGTAACACTTTGCAGTACGTGTTTAATGGAGGTTAAAGTCGGGGGTCGGCCACTGAGCTGGGCCCCGGCGGTGATTAATGAGTCGACTTCGATGTTCTGGCAGCCTCCCGGGCCTCCTCGACCAGACCAGCTGTTTCACTGACAGACGAGGTGAGAAGTAATGGCAACGCGGTGGTCGAAGCCCCGGCTACTGGGCACAGCCTCGGTCAGCGTGTGAACAGATGAGTTTATCTGTCTGCCGAGAAACCGGTAAGCTACAACACTTACTGCCTGCTTTGCTGTTTCTTCGCATTAAAATGCAACTGCTAAGTAAATTTTGTGTCTGAATACGTCGTCATAGTTACTCGGGTTTTCCATCGCATATGGGAGAGTGATGTCGTAATGAATGTGTTTTGAAAATGTGATTAAATTTTTCAGCGTATCATTTACTCGATACCATTTAAAAGATAGTTAAAACATCTCTCATTAAAATTATACACGACATTTATATACAGAATTAAACATCTTACAACATCAAATACAGAATTTATGTGCGCACAAAATTTCATCTACGATGATCAGTCAATAATTAAGTCGCAAACGTCCGTTTACCGTATAACATACTTAAATTCCCCAAGTGAAGGCCTACTTTGTCAGTAGATGGCAGCATATGTATTCTTGTCGTCGTGGAAGCATGGCCAGTTAGTGGCATCAGAAGGGGAGCGTGCAGAAATCACGTGGCTCGGTCTAAATCAGGGGGGGGGAGGGGTTGGCTGGAAGGCTACGCTGGGCTACGTGAGGGGAGAGGGGTGGGGGTTCCGAGCCAGGTCACGTAGCTTTTCATTCATAACATTTTTCACAGTTTAAAATGAGGAACAGAACTCACAACAGCATGTGAATATTTATTTCCCTCTGTTAATTATCTCCTTATGTAATTTACAATCGTCTGACAAGAGAAAACAGTACAAAATGTTTTCTAGAATCAAAAGGGAAAAAAGCTACGTGGAGGGAGGGGGGGTCGAGGCAAAAGCCATGTAAGGCTACGTGGGGGGGGAGGGGGGTTCACAGGTGGCCAAAATGGAGCTACGTGGTTTATGCACGCTCCCAAGAAGATGAAGGTTGTGTTACAGAAAGAAGAAAAGCGTGCGGTTGTGCGATTTTTACGGGCAAAAGAATTGGAAACAGAAAAAGTGTATCGCAAAATGCGTCCCGTGTATGATAAAAACCTTTTATCACGGAAAGCTGTCTTCAGTTTGAGATGTACACCTCTTTTTTAAGAATTAAATTACTTTTTTGTTTGCATAAATTATCAATCAAATGATTATTAATGATTGATATTTCTGACCTGAGGAATCGGGATTTTGTTTTACATCTTAACACCGTTGTACCTACGTTTGACATTTATGTATGTTTATTACAAACTTATTCTTCGACAAATGTTATTAACAACAATATGACACAATTAATCAAATTTCTTTAAATCCTACAATGGGTTCATTTTACATCAGTACTCAGGGTTTTTATATGTCCGTTCATTAAGTTCAGTGGGGCAGTGAGTTTTCTCTAGGGCGACACTACAGTATACTATACGATAACGATTTGCGCTGATCACTATATTACCGGAGTTACCATTTAGCGTGAAGTGCCAAGTCTGCTGCTCGCATCCATAAGAGGTGATGGTTCCACTTTCTGCTGGCTGTCAAGGACACACGTCCACTTCGATGATGACATGGAGCACAAAAAACACCACAGACCACACCGGCGTTAGTCGCCGCACATCTCTTTATCCAGGCTGACCACGCACTCCCCACACAGATCGCAATCTACTTTGCTCTGGCCCACAGCGTCAACTAACGGCCACGCTTTGTTCCTTCACTGAGGGCTACCCACCCCAAGGTCACATACCGGGCCCTTTGTTCGCACCGTCTATCTGTGCGAGCTACGGCTCCAGCTTCTCGCAAATAGATTTCAATGTAGTGTGGCAAAACGCTACAAGTTGAGCAACGTAAGGCGAAACATCGGGTGTGAGAATCATCCTGGTCGTCATGCGGAGGTGTTAACTGAAACCACAGTGCAGCGTGAGGAGAAAACCATTTATAATGACAGAAGTACGACGATCGGAGTGGTAGCATGTCCTATCGGTTGTTCACGTGGAACTGCATACAACATTATCCACAAGCAGATGAAGTTTTTGCACGGCGACTGACCCGCAGATCTGTAAAGAACACGAATTGAATAGAATGGGTCTGTCCTTGTAGCATCTCATTCGGCACACTGAGAAAGAAGGGGACCTTCATGGCACCAACTGTTACATGGGACGAGTCCTGGGTTCACCGTTGTAATCCAAACGATGGAATGGAAATTTCCTACGTCCCCAATAAAAAAGAGTTCAAGACGATTCTATTAGCCTGCAAGATTTTTCTCACCGTATTTTGGGACAATTAAGGTGCCATACCGTTGAAATTCCAGCCTTATGGTGAGAACATGGATGCTGCGTTGGACCACTTCATTCTGAAGGAACTCCGACAGGCCAGTCAGCCCAAACGACTCGGATTCCTGACGGCGGATGTGATTCTCTGGATGACAATGCCCTACCTCACACAGCAAGACAAGCTCTGGAGTTGTTGCGAACATTTTTACTGGGAAAATTTGGAACAACCACCGTAAAGTCCTGACTTCGCACCCATTGATTCCCATCAGTTCGGGACCTTAAAATTTCATTTCAGTTTGCTAACGTTTTGAAAATAACGATGCCGCAGTCCAAGCGGTTATTGTTGGATGCGACATCAGCAAAAAGAATTTCTGGCATTCGATGACTTTTAAAGACATTGGTTAAGTGTCTAAATGTACGGGGCAAAAATTTAGAAAAGTGAAATAAATTTCATGAAGTTACGTTGAGTATTACTGCCTTTATCTGGTTTTTCGACTTATTTATCAACCAACCCTCCTATTTGAATATAGGCTATCTTGATAAGTGAAGTTACGTTCGCATGTGCCCTTTTGTACATGAGCAATGAGAATCAAATATATCTTTCGTGCGTTGATAGGTCAAAATGGTGACAATGGACATCAAAATACGTGCCTCATTATTATCACAAATGTCGGTGGAAAGAGAATAAAAGCTTTTTGCGAATAACTGGTACATTCCGAAAATGACCTTTTACTTCACGAGCACCTGGTAACTATCAGAGCATCAAATGGTACCTCTGCCATATTATGAAGTCTGGTGTCTGGTAGAGAGTCACTACTAGATCACGGGCTTCATCCATAGGAGACGTGAGAACATTGTATAGGTTATAACAGAATTCAATCTTTTTTGTCTATTCTTTTTTTAGTCTACCCTTGTCCATAAAGTTGCTCACTGCACCTAACAAACACGACACCTGCAGTTTTATGATTTCTCACGCACTTTGTACTCATAAAAACGAGTACAGCACTTAATCACAACAGTCAATAGTTGATGTCTAAGGCCAACCAATGACCTATCTACAGATCAATCAGAATCCAAATGCTGTAAACTGTACTGACAACTTTTACACACTAGCATTCTGATGGTTCAGAATAAAGGTGTCCGACTGTTGATAGTTCTGGTAACAGAACAGAATATTAGATATTCACCTCTTCTTCCTGTTCACCACTTTTTCCAAACAATCTGGAGTTGGCTGCCTTTGACCAGTTTTTACTCATCGTTGGCATGGACCAATTTGGACCTATGGTTTTACAGCGGTATGCCTTTGCTGACGCCCAGCATTTTATAGCTACTATCAGGTCGTACTAGATACTAATGCGAGAAATGAAGTGTTGCCATCTATTTGCGAAACGTGTAGACTAACTGTGTTCAGCGTGTGAGAAGTATATTTTTTGTTTGTGAAATGTGTAGTTCATGAGGCGGAGATTTTGGACCGTTCCGGCATTCGCCTTGATGGCTACTGAAATTCGTCTAAAAACTACAGTCAGACGGCCGGTAAGATGAAGCCTGTGTTCGTGCCAGGTCCCGTTGTACCTCCCCGATCCACTGTGCGGTGCCTCAGCGCTTTGAACCCCTCTGGCGGGCTTTTTGAGGGATTCGCGTGTTAAGTTTTAAATATATGGATACTATACCGAGGGAGAGTTGCTAAATTATTTTCTGAATATGCTAGTAACACTTGGATGGTTATTTCCACTTGTAATTCAAATATAGAGCTTTGTGAATTAAAGTTTTGTTTTATATAATGTTTAGAAAGATGGAGCAGGCGCGTGTTTGCCAAATGATAAGATTTCGATTGCCAAGCATTGGTAAATGATAATAGTTTTAGTTAATTGAGTGGGGAGTGCACATTATGGCGCTAGCGGAGCAACACCATCTCCCATAAACAAGAGAAAACAATTAATTTGACACTGCATATGTAGGGAAAGTATTACAGAGAGTCTACAATTGTTAGTGGATCACATCTAAAACTGATTTAAAAAAAAAGTGGACGGGGAACATTTGAATAAACAGGGTAGAAAGGACAGGTTATTTTATTCGGTAACTACATACCTTATTGAAATGAAAAAATCAATGTGTAAATCCATAACATGAACTATCAAGGTATGTAAGACTGTCAGACAAAAACAAAAATTATAAAATCTACCGTTTTGGCCCCTCTGTAAAGCAGTAGTATCTGTAAGTTAAATTTACTTAAAAATGGATAATTGCAATGCACACTACTGATGACAGTTTTATCGCGTGTATATGAAGGACGTGCAGAAGAATCGTAATAGGAAAGATTTTAAATAAGAAGTCTCTTTTAGTCAAACTGACTAATTAGAGTTAGGGCGTCACATATTCCCAGCAGCAGGTTAGCAGAATTTTGTTAAGTTTCAAACTATGTTAACAATATTTCCTTATTAAAATATTGAGATTTTCAACTGTATTTGTGGTCCATTTGAAGTCTATTCGGCATCGCTTTTCTGCACTGAAGGTGTATATGGCAATATAATTCACAGCAACGCTTGATGACAATAAGTTTAAAAAAAATAAGAAGAATAAGGAAATGAGAAAATTGCTTACACGGTCTCAAACAATTGATCAACGTGCTGGAGTGAT
Source organism: Vandiemenella viatica (assembly GCA_031002005.1). Classification (NCBI taxonomy): domain Eukaryota; kingdom Metazoa; phylum Arthropoda; class Insecta; order Orthoptera; family Morabidae; genus Vandiemenella; species Vandiemenella viatica. The sequence goes on along the minus strand of JARYHS010009186.1, from coordinate 76,509,077 downwards.
GAGGGGGCTCATTGCTAAGCTGTTACGACATCTGAATGCGGGTTTTACAGACGTTTTTACGGACGCTTAAATTTATCTCTGACAAAACGTCCTTTGAGTACCTGAAGTGCATTAAGACGACTTCTTGATTTAGTTTCGACGTAAAACTGTAGGTTCCCTGATGAGACGGTTAGGACGGAAGAAGATTATGCTACTATTGAAAAGAGCTACCTTACGTTATCTGCCACCAAATATGCCCCCGCCTCTAATGATCTTGACGTCGACGAGCCGTAGAGCCAAAAGTTAAAAAAAAAATAGTTATAGCAAATATGCCTTGTTTCACCTTAAAGGCTGTATGACGTGGCAGTGGAATGGGATTCATTGCAAGACAGGAGGAGGGTGATGTGAGTATACAGGGCGTATACTGGCGATGAGGCATGGAAAGATATTGTAGTAGGTATGAAAAGTAGTGCATGGAAGGGAATAGACGACCATTACCACAAGCTGGCATTCGATTTCGGGCTCAAGGGTGTGGGAAGATTTTCTTTTTTAGGTAAGGGTGTCAGGGATTGGAATGAGTTACCAAGAGGAATGATGAATAACGTTAAAAGAATTTAAAGTTGAAATTTGTAGAGGGCAAATGTAGGTGGGTGCAGGATAGGGGGAAGTTGGGTGTGTAGGGAAATTGCCACCGGAGCTTGTACTCCATTGCAATTAATTGCAAAATTAAATTAAATGTTTCTGTTACTATAACGACCTGTAGAAAGTCTTTTGATCATTGCTGTATGATCCTTTGTTGTTGTAATACGTAATTACTGTAGACCATTTCTTCTGCAGTTACGTGTCAAAATAATAATTCATGTTCAACATTTAATATGTAACTGTTGGATTTTAGTTATTCTCGAAAGTTCTTCGCCTCTCGTCGAGGTATCTTCTGCGTACAGTGTTTTTCTGAAACGTTATCGGTTTTTAACTTTTGTACAGAATGGTTTAATTTAATTTAATTGCAATGGAGCGCACGCTCCGGTGGTAATATCCCTACACACCCTTCTTCCCCCTTTCCTGCACCTACCTACATTTGCCAACTACAAATTTCAACTTTAAATTCTTTCATAATCTTATATATACGCTTATATATGAATCATGATGTGACTTACATATACAGATTATCAGTTTTTTAATTTCGTACAGATGGTTTTTGTTTACCTTTTACAAAACTAGAAATCATATTGTGGATTACGTCTATATTTCTGTTTCCAGGTAGGGTTGTTGGCTGTGTCCTCAACAAGCATGCCGCTTCCAATATTGTGCACAATTACACTACTTCGATGTTGTTGAGATCTTATGACTTCTCTGATAAAGTCATCTTTGTTTTCACTTTCGTCATTGTCTAACTCAAGTTTTCTTATTCGCGCAGCTGTTGTTCAGTTGTTTTCCTCGGCGGGCCTTGTCGGAAGTATTTTGAGAGGGGAGTTTGAATTTCGTTTGAACTTTTATTTGTTTAGTTAAACTGTGTGTGGTAGAGGAGAGAGATATAAAGTTCTATTAACATACTGGTTTGGCGGAATTTGTGTGTTTAGTGCCGTTTTTTGTCTTAATTAAACAAACCCGATTCAAATTAATAAAGTTTAGATACTCGTTAAGTATGTGTTTTCCTGAAGCTATTGGCTTTTGAATTTGATAATTTTCTTGAGAAGTTAGAATATTGTGTTTTTTGTTGTTTGTTGCTGGGATTTTCATGTCTGTATTTATGTTTGTGGGGAAGTTTTCACTGTGCAAGAAATGCTCAACAAATGTGTAGTTGTTATTGTATTTTAATGCTCGTGAGTGCTCCTTATATGTATCGTGTTTGAAATTGTCTTCTTGTTTGACCTATGTAAAGTGCATCACAATTTTGACATGTCAGTTGATATATCCCAGAATTACGGAATTCCTTTGTACGAGGTTGAGTTCTGATTTTTTTTTTTTTTTTTTTTTTTAAACACTACTTACACTAGTTATCTGAATACAGCGCAATGTTTTTCCTTTGGTCTTTAAATACATTTGTTACCCAATGTGTGTGCGTGCTTGTTTATCATAGTATACAACTTCTTTCTGTACCATTCCATGATGTTGAACGTTTGTGTGATATGAAGTGTTAACGTTGTTGAAATGTTTTTATTTTTTGATGTCATGGTAGCTCGTTATTCTCGAGCACCACATAAGCAGCGGAAATGGTATATATACCATCTAACCGTACAGCAGAATGGTTCATTAACAATCTCAAGCACTGCAAGTCACATGTTAAGGCAGGGCGTCTTCCGAGAAATGAACGGTAACGCTGGGACCAGCACACCAAAGTTTTAATCGGAGCTGCCAGAGGTATTTATGTGTCTGGGCACCTACCTGCAAACACCCATCCCACCGCTGCAGCGGAGCAATAACATCGGCTGCGGTCGTTTCCGTGAAATACAAGCTACAGGTTGCAGTTTTATGGACTTGACCTCAGTTTCATAAAGCGGCATTTCACACCGAGAGATACTCTTTTGTTACACCTGAGTGAAGGCGCTTTTCGACCCAGATAAACAAAACGAAATCCGTGACGTGGCCTGCTCACAACTTTCTTGGAATAATGGAACTGTCACATATTTCTGTAGCAATCCAAAAATACGAGGTTTGCCTCACCTGCACAATTGGATTCTCGCCGTCCTCAATACTGAAAAGACGTAAACTTCAAAATCTAACATCAGTAAAGTGTGAACACACCGGTATATACAGGGCTGTCACACTGTGTTGACTATCGGTTCATTAGCCTCTAAAAGTGGCTTTTCATGGCCTGTAGTATTTGGCGGCCGCACCGGACGAGCCTCCATCAACAGGTGGTGGGAAGAGAGGCACATCTGCTGGCAAATGGCACTCCACTATCCATCGCCCAATCGGTAAACATCAAAGGCCCGGGTAGCTGAAACGACACTAGTCAACGTGGTGGTGGGGAGGTGGCTAGGGCTAGCCAGTGGCGCGTGATGATCCGTACAATTCGGCTGCATGTCGCGGCCTACAAAACGACGGGTCGTGGGAATCCACCATAAGAGAGCTCAGCAAACATTTCTGATATTATAGTCATCATCATCGTAGTCACTTCGTCATCATCGTCATAGTCACCGTCATCATCGCAATCGTCACTTCATCATCAGCATCGTCATAGTCATCATCATCATCGCAATCGTCATCATCATTAGCAAGATCAACATCGCCGTCAAATGATTCCAGCTATTGGCCGAGTCTCCCTTGTGCACAAGCTGCTCCATTTTTTTCTTTTCTCTTCCCACCACCTCCCTGTCACCACCTTGATCCAGTCCTCTCCTCTCTTCCGTACACACTCCCTCACTCCTCTCAGCCATTCATCTCTTGATCTTCCTCTGGGTCGTTTAGCATTCATTTTCATTTCGCGGTACTTTTTTGGGATTCTTTGCTCGTTAATTCTCTTTATATGCCCAAACCATCTTAGTCTGGACTTCTCTGTCATCTCCTCTAGCGATTCCTCTTTTCCCGGGTGTCTAGTCGTTTCGTTCATTTCCTTCTCTAGTCCATTCTAGTAACATCCATTTTAACTCTTAGAAATTTCATCTCACTTGCTTATATCCTGCTGATTTTCCGTTTCGTCATTGGCCAGACTTCAACGAGCGTGGTGGGTGAGCGGTAATACTCTCGTCTCGCATTAGGGAGGATGCGGGTTTCGAATCCACGTCCGGTCATCCAGATTTGGGTTTTCCATGGTTTCCCAAAATCACTCCAGGCGAATGCATGGATGGTTACTTCAAAAGGCCACGACCGAATTCCTTCAAATTCCTTGCCCTTATCCTTTCCCGCCACTAATGACCTCGACAGTCGACGAGACATAAAGCCATAAGCAGCAGCCATCTCAGATTTCAGTACTGTATGTGGAGATAGGCACACAGTATGTGCGATAAATTACTCCCTTGCATTCCTCTTTTTGACATTATATTTGATCTAGAAGTATTAAACAGATTTTTAGGTGTATACCTAACTAAACCACTACTGGTCTGTTTGACCGAGTACACAGTACTGGACCGAGGAGATTCAGCAGATACAAAGAGATCAGGTTCAATCCCAGGACCTGACGTAACGGTAGTCATTATTACGTTTAAAGACTGTTTTCCGCACTTATGTAAGGGAATTCTAGGATTGTATCCCGTTTCCGACATACGTATTACATAATTCACAAATAAACTCTACTTTTATCTTACTAATTACTCAGTTTAAAGACAGATTGCTACACTTGAGTTCCCCAATCCTCACTCAGCACCGGCTGCAGTCTTTACGACAAGCCAGCATGTAATAAGAAGAATCGAGTAACACTCAAACTTTTAAGCTAACTGTTTTAGTTCTCCGTACTTGAATAGGTACTTGAAACTATAATTGAAGCAATTATAGTACCCTGATAATATTCGCATGGCGTTGCTGTTTAGAGAAATCACTTGGAATGCTGGGAATCTATTTCACCTTGTATGTTCTAATAATTATTATTATAAATTTAAAAGCCCTTTTCATATTCTCTACACTTTTACAATAACAACAATCCATCTTCAAAAAATATTTTATTATCGTTGTAACATATTATCGGCATGATACGAATCGTACTGGCCACAAAAGCAGCTTTAGACATAATTCGTCATTTTTTACTGAAAGCGGAAGTTACTGTAAGTTTTTAAAACACAAAAATTTGAACATTAGTTATTAACGGAGTGTGAAAACGTTTCCAAGTTCATGTTGATGATACGATTTTTCCCCATGTTCAACTACTGCCAAAGATTCTTACCTCGACGTTCAGTTATCATATGAAGATTCTTTTCTAGTATTTTAATATATTTAGTAGAAATGGAATGTATAATTTAAAGTTACAGATAGCATGATAGAAAAATTTACTGCAAACGACCAATTGGAAAACATCAGTCTTTACAAAGATATCAATTCCTATTCGACTTAGCCTTTCGAATGAGTGCAAAATTTGTCTTTTTTTAGATGGGATTATACAGGGCGTTCGCCGGGAAACGCAACCCACTCTTAGCGCTACAAGGAAGAAACTGCTCCCGGCGAGCGAGCGCTCAGTTTCCGGCATTGTTCGACCGTCGGCCGCGGACTATTTCATAATAATTACGCTTCATAAACTTCATAAACTTGTGTGCTAAGCATTTAAATGTGACGTAATTCATTAGCTTACCTTATAGAAGATGCTGGAAGTGTTGACCCTCTTGTGTAATGCACATTTCACACCTTCTGAACATATTTCGAGACACACGCTGCCCTAACTGACTTAATGATTTTTTGGGTGACTGTTCTAGTCGAAAAGCGATATCGTCAATTTTCTCCTCTGTGAGAATACGGTTGACCGACAGTCTCTTTTTGTTAAAAAATGAACCCGTTTCTCTTACTTTTTTAACCAGACGCAGAATTGTTGATTTAGCTGGCAGTAAAGCGCCAGGAAATTCGCGACGAAATTTACTGCGACACTTTTTAAACGACTTCTTCTTCACATATGTATCGTAGAGAAATATTCTTTGTTGCAAACTGTAACGTACCATAATTTTACTCACACTCAAACACGGTACAGATTAATAAGAGTATGAAGCCCCAAACCAGCCAAACCGCAAAGAAACGTTTATTCACAACACTGATTAATAAGAGACTGAAGTCACAAACTATCTACAATGCAAAGAAACCGTTCTTAACAATGTAAGGGTCACTGCACTGCACTGTTGGGGCAGCGGAGGTGTTAAACAGTGCGGTGATTCACGGTGCCGTGTGGCGGAAACTGCTGGCGTGACTGACCGAGCAAGTTGCCGACGGCAACAGACTGGGAGGGTAGCGTTTTCCGGCGAACGCCCTGTATATGTTCTATTTGACCTTGTTTTAGAAATGTTGCTTACGGCGATGGCATACAAATTTTGTTTCTTGCTGATATTCTGTTAAAAACTCAACACAGTTCTAATAAAGCAGAAAATAAAAGTATTCAGGTTAAGTTACATCCTAGTTGATGTTAAATTCCCAATTAATTTTTAATTACAAAAGTAAAATTATTATAATTTTAATATATGATAGGAGTTCATGAACTCGTGGGAACTGTAAGTATGGAATACAACACTTTATGGATGTGAAGCTTGTGTTTTAGAAATAATAGACAAGGAAAACTTAAAGATTTGAAATGTGGTATTATAGAAGTTTAAAATTAATAGGACAGACAAAGTAAGAAAGGAACATGTTTTGAAACCAATTGAGAAGAAAGATTTTTGTACAAGAATCGCATAGAAAGGTGTGGTAACATTTTAAGTAAATGTCTGTGTTTGGTCCTAAACGGCATCTCTGTTCGGAGCAGATATTCGTTTTGCCGATATGTACTTTTGAATGACGTTTGCGCTTCATGCATTGGTTGTAATTTTGATTCCTAAATAACCAGTCTCTTATTTTAAATAACTCTCCACTTTTTAGTTTAGTCTAAAGTAATTCCTGCTGTTAGAATAAAATTTGATTTTCTTTATCTATTTTTTAAAATTAAAATTCACCTTAGTATATTTTCGAGTATACAACTACAGAAGATTTTCGGTGTAGTAGCTCTTGTGAAGAGTTTCTTGCGACATTGGAAAAGCAATTTAGAAATTGAAAGATTTCAGATGTGACATTCCACAAATCTGGTTTCTGGTGGCTTATTTTGCCGTCAAACAATGGATTGTAAGGCTTATGTGAAAACAGCCCTCTTTTTAAAACTTTTATCCTGTATCAAATGTTAGAGTAAAATTTTGATTACGTAACTATTTTTGTGATTTCATGGTCCGTAGCTGAAAGTAAACGAAGAGTAGATAAGAGATTCATTTGCCGTGTTTGCGTTTGAGCGCTTAAAAAAATCAGGTGGTAGGAAAAGGCTACAAAATCCTTCATTTACTGGAGACGGTGATGAGAGGATGTACCAGAGAAGTTAGGGACTTGGGTTACAAAACTTTGGTCAGACCATTGGTTGAATATGGAGGTGAAGTCTGGGACACACATTTTGGTTATCAAATACATAGTTGGAAGTTGTGCAAAGAAGAGCAGCTAGATTTGTTTGTGGTAATTATCGCAGGACCCAGTCAGTAACTGATATGATAAAGGAGCTGGATTGGGAGTCATTGGAATGAAAGGAGGAGGGTGAAAAGAGTGCTGGGAATGTTCAGGGCATATGTTCGGTGATGGAGATTGAAGGATATTGGTCAAAGAATTAGGTAATAGTGGATGGAAGGGAAAAGGTGACCATGACCACAAGCTTGCACTCTATTTCATGCATAAGGGAGTGGGAAAGTTTTCTTTTGTTGGTAAGGGTGTCAGGGATTGGAACAAATTACCAAGTGTAGTGATGAATAATTTTCCAAAAACGCTTAAGGAATTTAAAATTAAAATTTGTAAATCTTAATAGTAAGTGGGGGAGTAATTTAACATTCCAATTGTAAAAGAAAATTTAAAAAAAGCAAATATGTATATAAAAAAATGGGTAAATGGATGACTGTGGGAATTGACACCGGAGTGTTAGCTCTATCGCAATTAAATTAATAATTAATAATAACTAATGGATTATTTTACCGTCACATTACTAGTAAAAGCATGAAAGTGTTTTCTGTAATTATATACACGAAGTATGAAAGCCGTAAAAACTTTTGAGTGCTGCAGGAGATATTTTTCATGTTCTGAAGATCTACTCCTGGTGATTTTTCCCCCATGTTTATTTTAAAAACATAAACCTTCGTGAAGAATTGTTTGGTTGTAGCAGAACCTGTTGTACAGCTAACAGTGAGCACAAAGCCACAAACGATTTCATTAATTCACCTCACCCTTTCTTCCCTAGTAGCGCACTGCAGATTCTCGCAAGAAACAGCACACAACCAAAATATTTATCAGCCATTACTTAATTTGGAATTTTATTATGCAGTATACGTTTGAGGTGATTTCCCTAATGCTCCGGTCATTGTGCAGCTCGCTCGTAAATAACAGAGCGCTCGGTTCACCAGTTGATGCTTAAGGCCATGTTGATACTTTTAGGTGTCACGTTTTACGGCGCTAGAAAATTATTTTGGGACATAAAGATAAATCCTAGCATTAGGGGCGGCCGCTGCGTTGGCTAAAGTCTATAAAGCTCTGTGGAGTGCGCCCGCAACGCTGCGGTGGGTCCGACAAATCCCCCCCACGCTTTCACAACAGTGACTCCTCCGCGCGAGCCGTTCGATGTGGTCAGCTGTCACGTTGGTACAACTGGACGGCCTCGGCAATGGCTGTGGCCGGCTACTTGTTTTCGGTTGAATGTTTGGCTGCACCCGCTGTCGGCGTTACTGCGTTCTTAAATAATAACCGCATTTGTCATAGACAACAAGTGGCCACTTGGGGAAAGGATTCTTTTCGAGTACGACTACATAAACATTAAACTATCCTTCAACCGAGAAGAGACGGGAGACGTTTTAGCACACCTAATCGAAAAAGGAATGTTGTAAGTTAATTTCCAAAGGGACAAACAACTGAAAAATTTACTACTTAACATTTTAATTTATACTAGCCACGAAACTCGTCAAAAATGACGGGTTTAACGGAAAGTTCTGATAATTCATTTCACTGCGGTTGCCTAAAAAATAGAATTGTTGTCATGTAATGCTCATAAGGGGCGTCCCTTAATTACGTGAGGTGTTTTTCCCCTAAGATGACGTGAGATTTTGCCGGGACACACCCCCCTTTTTCCCCTGATAATCGACCTCGTAGTTTTTTGAGACCAGTTATAAGCCCTCCCCCCTCCCCAAGGTCGGTTTCCGCGTCGGTTCTAGACCTTTTACCTCCCCTAAAGTCAAAATCTGCGTCATTTGTAGACCTTTTTTTTTTTAAGGCTCTACAGTCCTTGAAGTGAGATTTCCGTCGCCCCCCCCCCCCAATCCTTCCCCTTGGTGAGATTTCGCCTGACCCTAGCCTTATTTTGTAATTTGTACATATTTCTGTTGTAGTTTAAACACCTACGCAGATGAAAGTTCTACTAAATAAAAGATGTCAGAACTATGGAACCAATTAAATTAAAAATAATTTAGTAATTCTATAACCTTAAGGAATAGCGCATGATATTGGTTTCATTCGTGGCCAGATCTCATTCAGCACGACAAATACGGAACTACTTCCATCCGTATAGAAATGTCGTAACTTCAGTAACTCGGAGATTATGAAAGCAGCTTAAATTGTTTACAAAACTAAGTTAATCGTTTTTAGTCTGAAAAAAAAAGGGTCTGTTGTCTGGTCCTATTTGCATTTCGACAAAACCACAACTTGTACTAATATTGCTGTTCAAAATTTATAGATGATATTACCAGCGTACGAATAAATTCATTATAATTGTGATCCAAATTTGACTTAATGGTACATATGTCTGATATAGTGACATCAGTAGTTAAGGCAATTAAGATATTAATTTAAACGCACTACATACCTTTATTTCAGTGTTTCAGCAAATCATTCCTTCCAGTATATTATTATTATTATTCCGAATAACCCTTTTGGAGGGTACGATAAATCAACTTTGGCTATGTTTCTTTGTATTTAATTATCTTTGCTTCCAAACTTCCTTCATTCTTTGAGAGTGTTGTTCCTTTTGTTCCTGGGTCCATTTCCTTCCCTTGATGTATTTCTGTCTCTCCTGAAAACCTGCCTTGTGAATTACTTCTCTAAAAAGTGTTCTGTTGTCTATTATATCTGCTTTCACTCCAGCATTTTTCATGTCCTTTTCAGTTTCAGTGAACCATTTGGGTTTGGATTTGTATTTGTTCAGTAAGGTGAAGATCTGTTTTGTTAGTCTCTTACTATCCATTCTGTATATGTGCCCGTAAAATTTCAGTCTTCTTTTCCTCATTATAACTGTTAATTTTTCTATTTTCGAATATAGTTCTCGGTTTGGTCTTAATTTGTATTCAGCATTACTATTAGGTTTGGGTCCCAGTATTTTTGTCAAGATTCTTCTTTCTACTTTTTCCAGTTTTTCAAGATCCCCATATCTTTTTAGCTTAAGCGTTTCTGCCGAATACAACGTTTCTGGTCTAACCACTGCTTGATAGTGCCTTAGTTTTGTGTTCCATGATAAGGATTTTTTGTTATATATGTTCTTTGTCATATGAAATGCTCTTTCCATTTTATGTATTCTAGTTTCTATTGCAGTCTTTTCTTTTGTGTCACTCGTTATCCATTCTCTTAAATATTTAAAATAATTTGTTTTAGCTATTGTTCCATTGCGAAGTTTAAGATTTTGAGGAGCATCATTGATGTTTGTCATGATCTGTGTTTTTTCATAAGATATAAGTAATCCTACTTTGGCTGCCTGTTTCTCCAGTTCTTCCATTTGTTCTTTTGCACTATCCAGTGAATCAGTAATTACCTTCCAGTATATTATTATCTACATCTATACTAATATTATAAATGCGAAAGTAACTCTGTCGGTATGTTTGTTACGTTTCTTGGGCTAAACGGCTAATCCGATCGTGATGAAATTTGACAAGGAGATGCTATTTGGTGTTAGGATGGATGTAGCATACTTTTTTGCGTAAATAATACATGTTCTCATATAATTTTGAAAAAATTATGAACGGCGATAGACAGACACGTAGGATGTGTAAGTCTGTGTACTATTCTCTCTCTTAGCGTTCTGGTAGCTCAATGGTTAAAGCGCTTGGTTATTGATGTTCGGAGCGTGGTCTCCGGTTCACGTCCCGGTGTAAGCAAATACTTTTAAAATTTTTTTTTGATCCTATGAGTCACACCTGCACCATCGGTTGTTCGGATTCCATGTTAAATTGTAGATACCACACATATTTAGGGGTGCAATGCGTGGCAAATCGTAGGTGGTATATCAATGCTGTAGGTGTACACTTTTTTACGTTATATTGATCCCTCAGGGGTTGTTACTGTCGCATTCAGTATGTGTGTAATCTGCACTGATAGTATTATAAATGCGGAAGTAAGTCTCTGTCTTATTGTTCCGTTTTGACGACTAAATGGTTATACCGCTATTCATGGAATTTGTCAGGGAAATACTTTGTATCTGTAGGAACGAGACAGGATATTTTTTCGATATGAATAACAGTTGTAGTTACGAAATTTTCAGAACTTATCGAATGGTGACAGAGAGACGGATGCGTGTGTTAGTCTGTAATGTTACGCCGGTTGTTCAAGCTGTGCTTCTCTCACAGTGTGCTAGTATATGATTTGTTAAAAAAATTCGTTTAGAGCAAAACGTATTATATAGTATAGATATCGATTTTCTCTATACTATTACTTTGTGTCTGCCTAAAAGTTTCTGGCACCAGTTTATTTTGTATTATTTTTTTGACGTGCCTTGCGGGCGTAAATCTAGCAGAGCACGAGAAGTTAAAGTTATTATAACCCAAGAATCTGATGCTAAGGCTAAAGAAATAAGAAGAAACTAAGCTGAAATAAAGCTGCACTTAGTTAACTCCTTCCCCCTCCAACATCGCCGAACCTTCGTTTGTTTTTCTGTTTTTAAATATGTCTGAAATCGATTCTCTTCATGAGACAGCGTCGACGGTAGAGTAATATATAGTGATGGCTTTCCTGTCATATTTTGCCGACTCGGTGTTGTTTGGGACCAATCTTACGTTACTAACAGCTTTCTATATTCAATTCCGTTCTGGCCTCGCAGTCGGGAGGACGGCGGTTCGAATCCCCGTCCGGGCATCCAGATTTGGGTTTTCCATGGTTTCCCCAAATCTCTCCAGGTGATGCCGGGATGCTTCCTTCAAAAAGGCCATGGCCGAATTCCTTCCCATTCCTTGCCCCCCATCCTTTCCCGTCTCTAAGGACCTAGTTGTTATAGGAGACGTTAAGCAGTTAAAAAATAAAAAAAAATATTCAATTCTGGCTACGAAATTCTTAATCCACGCGTACGAAGTCGCAAGTACCAGCTAATTGGATATAAATATCTTGTAAACCCGTCAAAAATGACGTGTTGAATGCAGTATTTTAGCAATTCTTTTTTTTGTGAGTAAGTACAAGTTTCATCAAATAACGATCATTACCTTGAAAATGATGTAATGTAGGTATTTGTTATCTTACTGTAACAACGGTATCACTCTCCAGCTTGTATAAGAAAAATCTACGTCGATTGAATTTTAATTAAGAAAAAGCAACTAATAATTAATATGTCGATTGCAGTGGAATACGTACTTTTCTTTCAGTGTTCTGACAGTTAATTTATTCGTGGATGCATAGCTAAATAGAACTTTTATTAAATTACGCGCATAAGCTCGAACATCTCCATCCGTTGTTTGTTGTGCAGCGGAGGCGAAAATCTTGACGTCATGTCCGACGTCATGGAGTGACAACATGACCAAAACTTGCGTTGTATAATTATAGATTATCAGAAGCTACATACATAGTCTCAAAACACGAGGATATTAAATTTTAAATTATATATGAACTAAGTGATCCGTGCAAAAATTTAACGAATCAAATACGATGAGTAGCGAGGTTGGAGGTTTGTGGTAGCTTGAAAGAAGAACAGGCTTATTTGTAGCAATATCTTTCTGCTTTCACCTGATGTGTGCTATTCTGCGCCCTCTGCTTTAACGTAAACACATGGAGCCATCCCATTCGCCGGAAGCCGAACTGTCACAGACCTCACCGTTAAAGAAGCACACACAGTATACAGATATCTCTGTGGTGCTTCTATCTAACGATAATGCGATCATATCCTGTGCGAAAATTTCACGAATAAAATATTTACGTAAGAATTGTATAGCAAAACACAAACGTTTTCTTAAGAGAAAAAAATCCGAAAAGTTCCTTACTATGGCACACACACACAACTTGCCGATCAATATCTCTGAGTTATGTGTCGCTATCTAGCGGCAATGCGATCAATCCTTATCGGCGCCAGTGAAGCTTAGCGTGACTTTGATATTAATACTTTTGCTCTTTAAGGGCCGATTTCCGAAAAATTCCTTCTAAATTTATGACGTTACCAAAATGGGGGTCTTAATCTTTATTATGACACCTTATTTATCAATTTAGGTTATGAATAAAGATAAGAGGACCGTAATAAAAAAGAAAAAAAAAGTAAAAAATCTTAGAATTAATATTTACGATGACGATTTCGCAAGTAATAAAATAAATTACGAATTTGGTAGCACTGCCGGACATACGGTAATAAATACTAACCAGTTCCAGTCGTTGATCTACTAGAATTCATTGTTATTTGTTTGACAGCTTTGAGTAAAGTATAAATGCTTCGAAGCATGTAACAGTACGAAATCATCGTTAAAACTTGACAAGCCTGAAAGATTATTTCCACAGGAAAACAGTGTATCTTAAATAAACCAGTCTCTTAGAAAATTGGTTGGTCACATCTCAACACTCTTTTCTCTGCTCAGCTTTCCTTTCAGTTCGTTGCACGACATGCAGTTCGTGTATCTCGTTGCATTATTAAGGTACCCCAGTCATGTCACTCGTCTGTTACTTTCTTTATCTTCTCTTTTTCTTCAGCTCCTTCTTCTTTAACCCTTCATGTCTTTGTCACATGGTATCTTCATTTCTTTAATAGAATTAAGAAACTTCTGGATTTCAGCTTTTAAAAAATTCTCTTTACCTAAAACTTTTTTCATCCACCAAATATTTAGCAGTCTTCTATTACACAAGGCCTCTAAGGAAAGCAGTCTATCTCTTTTCTCTTCTCGTACTGGTCATTATTTCCTTCCGAACAGTGCAATACTTGGTATTAACCAAATTCATCCTTACCCTCCGTCTAAATTCTTTGATGTAGAAATATTTTCTTAGTTATAAATGTGCTTTGCATGGTTAATTCTGTTTTTCGCAATAGAATTACCAGGCGGATACTACGCGTGACAATAAGAAATGGCTTCCTAGGTCGGAAACTTATAGTGTGTTACATTTCAGACGTGTCAAAACATCTGAAGATGACAGGTGTTATTTCGTCTTATCAAAATGTAAGCAACCGAAAATACGCACAAGCAACATTCAGGCACTACAGGACCTTAAACATTTCTTTTTCAACTGCTCTAATTTTCAGCAACAGCAACCAATATTCATCAAGTCTCTTGTGCGAGCACAGCAGCCACTCCAACCAGTATTACAGTACTACTCGCTACAAATAGCAACAAAATCTGTAGTATCATCAAGGATTAAGGACAGTGATATACATATTTAATATAATAATATATCTGTATATTTTTAAATATTATTAACTTGTAACTCCACCAGGCCTACTGTATGGTCTATTCAAGACCTAAGGTCAATTAAACAATTTTTTTTAAAAATCTTTTCAAACACGGATGTATTATCACTCTCAGGAAACTGGTGTTTTATTGTAGAGTATGATAGTCACAAAATTTTTGCAAAGCTTAACGTTTGGTAGTTTGCTGCTTCATTCGCCATTTATGGATGAAGGCGAAAAACGTTTCGTGTAGGGTTGTATTTCAAATGCAGATAGGAATGTTTGTCAGAGAAGAAGATTGGGTTTAATGACTGTAAAGATTCAGGTACTGGTTGAATCCATTCTCTATCAAACCATATATATTTAAATTAATCACTGTTTTACGAAATCACTGATTTAAAAATAAAATTTTTCTGATGTAGCGGGGCCTATTTGGCGAGACTTACTGCGACGAACTTTTTCAATAATATACGGCTAACTAATTTCATAAACTAATACAACAGGAGAACTAAAACCTTGAAAGATAAACTAAGTAATTGTTTAAAAAAAAAACCAAAATAAAAAACTATTTTTCAGTAGCCACAGGATAGGTTTCATAAAGAATTGGTAGATTGTTGTTAATAACACGGAAAAGAGAGCGAGAAACTAACACAGAATGTGGAATGATAAGGAAACACAGCAGTTTTAGCGAAGACATTTATGCCGACCCAGTAAACTGGCCCAATGGGCTGGAGCCACTGACCCCCAAACTAACGGTGGACCTAAATCCTACTTAAAAAAAAGAAATGGCAGACGAATGAACAACAGTTTGTGGTGAGACAATCGTAAACCTCCAAAAGAATAAAGCTTACTTCTACGTACGAAAAGGGGACAGCGGCAGTAGAAGGTAATTATTCCTCTGTCGTATAATTAACACTAATAAAAGGTAAACGTGACTGGCTTTTATGAACTATCATGTGGTGGATAATAATTGCTAAACATCAAATTTAAAGAGCTTCACATGGCTGGAAACGAGATTTAATTACTCGACGCGTGAAAATCCAATTTTGGCAACCAAGAATAAAAAAAATAGAAAATATGGCATCCTAACCGAGTACCTTACTTAAACGACGTTCTACCAATCCCAACATGTTTACCACCGACCACTTCCGGGACAAGCGACATTTCGTTTGTGCTAATGTGGTCATCACCGCTTACTGAACCTGTTGTGTGGTATAATTGGCCAACTGGTCCTAGAATTTTCAGCTTTTTAACGTTGCGAGCCTGGCAAGTGAACAGTGGGAGTACGCAGGATCCGTAACTGTTATGGGGATTATACTCACTAAGATAAGACGTTTAGGTCACCGATTCTGGTGCGCTTCAGTATAGACCATCTTCATCGAAAATAAATGACATGTCCCAGCGTTTGTTTATGTAGCCCCCGTTTCCGAAAAAATAAGGTTAACAGTTACGGCAGATCCGCTTCGGACCGAGGATCATCGGTAGATCTTGAATATATATATAAAAATTCAGTATTAAATGTCGCATACCTACAGTTATCGAATTATCAATAATTATCTCCTACTCAGTTATCTGCTTCGTATATTCTAATCTCTTTCTTATTCTACAGTTCTTATCTTCAACTGTTCCCTCCACTAAAAAATTTACCGATCCTGCCTGTTTCTTCTTTCTGTAAGCACCTCCACAAACTTCTTTCCTCGCCCATTATTTCCAAAACTCGTTCATTTCATACTTTATCTGTCCACTTAATCCTTCTATAGCACTATAGTTCACATGTTTCAATTTTTCTCCTTTCTGGTATTTCACGGTATTACGAAACAAATGTCGTAATCATGCGTTGGATTCTGGATGCTGGTTTCTTTTCGTAATATTTTCAAAATATGAAAATTTTGTTGAGAAATTAAAATATTTTATATTTGACCTGCAAATCGGAAGCCAATAATCAAATTTGATATTTAATGCAATATTGCTGTAGGGTAGGCCATTTCTCAACAGTTGATCAGTAAATTAAATGTTAATAAACAACGATAATGTAACTGTTTTATATGGTTTAATGCCGCCTCTCATCGGGGTATCTCCTAAATTGAAACATTTACTGATTCCTTACAACTCAGGGGGCATCCATTAATGACGTGACCTGTATTTCCGGAATTATGGACCCCCCCCCCTCCCCTGTGGTGAGACTTCGTGAGATTTGGTCGGAACCCCCTCCTCCCTTCTAAAACGACGGAGATTTTGAGGGAGACTCTCCCTACCAATCGACCTCGTAACATTTTTTTTTAGGTCTCATGTTCCGAAGGGCGGTTATACCCCCCTCCCCCTTTATGGTCGGTTTTTAACCAAAATATCTCCCCTCCCCCCCTAATATCGACTTTCGCGTAATTTGTAGATCTTCTTTCCTGTTTTTTAGCTCTGCAATTCTACTAGAATTTCGAAACCTCACATGAGATTTCCGTTGAACCCCCCCCCCCTCCCCGATTTCGCCTCACGTCATTAATGGATGCCCCCTTACTATTTACTTAGGTAATATTAGGGTTCGTAGCCATACATCTCTGCTATTTTCCCCAACCCCTGTTCCGGCTAAAGCCATTCGCCTTAATTGTTGCCAGCTATATGTAAAAATTGCAACCAAATACTAAGTAGTACAGAATCTGTAAATGTTTCAGTTTAGAATTATGTTAAACATTATGTAGTAAGTTTGTAAACTAAATGTAAATTTCAACATAGATTCGTCGTTGATAATGCTTCGATGAGAGCGAAACGCGTACGGCATTAAACCATTGAAAACCGTTGCACTGGCGTTATTTGCTAACATTTAAACATTATATTGTTTAGTTTTTCTGTAAATATTTAGAAACCACATAAATATCGTTACGTGGTTGAAGTTCGTTACTGTTGTTCACGGTAGTGTCGTTAAAATATTTGAAGCGCAAAATCTCTTGGAACCATACGAACACAAGAAGGAAATTTACAATCACGTAATGTGACCTGTGTAAACATCAAATTTGATTATTGTCTTTAGTTTTGATGGGCGGAAGGATAAAATACTTACATCAAAAATACTCAGCATGCGGGATTGAACACGTATGCGCAAATCCTCAATCCAACTATCGCATCGCTTGACTACGA
This sequence comes from Vandiemenella viatica, assembly GCA_031002005.1. NCBI lineage: Eukaryota > Metazoa > Arthropoda > Insecta > Orthoptera > Morabidae > Vandiemenella > Vandiemenella viatica. The sequence goes on along the minus strand of JARYHS010009186.1, from coordinate 76,491,739 downwards.
CACCCACATCGTATACCGTGAAAGTCACATGTATTTTAGCTTCACCACTGTCGTATAAAATCAATGATAACTCGAAAACTACACACGTGTATTAGTGAAATTGGATTTATTTTTAATATTCCCATCAATACCCTTCAGTCCGAAACTGAAAAAGGGGGATTATCTACACCATATATGGGCAACCCCCGGCCTCGGGCCGGATCCGTTCCTCCGCCAGCTTCAATCCGGCCCACAAGAGAGTCAGAAATTTAAAATAACGCACAAAAAAGTTCTGTATTTATTCAGACCATAAAGACTAAAATTGATAACCTCTTCAGTCCCGAGGTATCATATATGATACCTCCAGAAATTATTTTTTTCTTGGTCCACTGCACAGCTAAGCCTTTTCTGGCCTATCGCATCATCTACAATATACATCGCGCTTCTCACAGCTCATATGTTCGATATTCTGCTTTTGGCAGCCCTGATTAGAGACTTAGGATCTTGCATCTGTACAACATAACTCGTCGAAATAAAGGTAAAGACGTATATTTTTTTCATGAAATCAAGTAACATGAAGCAGTAAGTTGTGTGTATAATTTGCCTGCTTGTCTCCCGAGGTATCATATATATACCATCTATAAAAAATGAATTATTGTTTCAAAAGAAAAATTTATGGTCATTCATTAGCATTAACACAAAGTAAATAACACAATAGTAGTACTCTTGCACTTTTATTATGAGCTCGGGACTGAAGAGGATATATAATGTTATAAAGCCTCGTTCCCACGGCGCATCCCTGGCCTCATGCTAGGGAACGCCTGTCATCTTTGCCGCATATGTTAACAGGGACGGCGCGCCTCGACCCACCGCCTGGCGGTAGAAGATGAAAGGCGTGTCCTGCCTACCACGCGCCGTGGGAACGAACCTTTAAGCGTGCGCAGAGGAGCGCCACAGAGCGAGTCAGAAATAGGCGTTAGAAAGAGATTAACAGATAAAAATTCGGGAAGCCGCCCAATGGCCTGAAGCGCTCCAGGCTTGACTCTTATTCTTAACAGTCAACTCTGACCGCTCGCATCGCTTATTCGCGTACGATCGAGAGTATTATAGCTGCATATTGCGGGTAATATATAAACCGATCAACGCAAGTGTCAACAATCTATCATGATGTCTGGTTTAAAAAAGCGGAAAGTGGACACAGAGTGTCGTCAATTCCAAAACAAATGGACTGATGAATACATTTTATCATGCACAGTGGTAAACCTATGTATTTGTTGTGTAGTGAAACAATTGCTGTTTTAAAAGAATACAATATGAAGCGGCATTGCTCCAGTTAAGGAAGGATAAAATTAAAAAAACTCATTACCGATATAGGGAAACAGTAACTAATGTTCCATTCACAAAGATCAAATGTAGACAGTGTTGTTAAAGCTAATTTTATAGTTAGTTCCAAAATAGTGGAAACATCGAAGTCATTTTCTGAGGAAGAGTTTGTTAAAGAGTGCCTAGTAGGCGTTGCAGAACTTTTGTTCCCAGAAAAGAAGAAAAAGTTTGAGAAAGTGAGCTTATCGCGACATACTGTTGTTCGACGTATAGCTATGATGACTAGTGATGGCAAAAAACATTTACTGATAGGTTGACTAGTTTTCAATAATAAAAACATTAAATCATTTTTGACATTTATAATACAAAGCAATAAGGAGACCAACATAACAACACAACGAAAAAATATACAGTTTCCATATGTTACAAAATCCAGCCAATACCATTAGCAGGAAAAGGAGATATTTTCCATTGATATTGTAATCTCAAAAAATAATAAGAAAATTGTGGATAGATGGAATAAATTTCGAATAATGGTCTGCCAAATAGAAAAGATGGTTCCTTCACTATCATATAGCGATGGATCCACCTTCCTAAGAAACTCTTCAGATGAGCGTCTGAAAACCTCTTACCTATTACATTAGTGTGCAAATGTAATTGGTTGAAAGCTTCATCATTTACATCACATAATTTTGCAAACAGGCGGGAATTGAGAGAATGAACTTTAATTTTATTTACTGACCTGATTTTTATAGGAACATTCCTATTTTTCCATAGACAGTTTAATTAATTAATTCTTTTTAATATCACCTAGCGTGGTGCTGTAACGGATAGCGTTCTGGCCTCGCAATCGGGCATCCAGATTTGGGTTTTCCAAATCACTCCAGGCAAATGCCGGGATGCTTCCTTAAAAAGGCCATGGCCGAATTCCTTCCCATTCCTTGCCCCCCATCCATTCCCGTCTCTAACAACCTCGCTGTTGAGAGACGTAAAGCAGTTTAAAAAAAATAAAAAATAAACTTTAATATCAATCGACCCCCGTGAATTTATCTTCCCCTGAAAAATTGCTATCGACCACTTTGGCGACCGCTGTTCGAGACCAAAGGTGGGACACATGTCCATTTATTTCTTATTTAGAAGGTCTGTGCCAAAACACAATAAAATCGGTGACCCCCACGTTTGGACCTCCCGTTGTCAGTAGTGAATGTGCCACCATCTGTTATGCCATTAACATTAGCCGTGTTACATGCGATAAGTGTGATTTTGTTTGGGTGTATTTCCATATGTAAAACTTTGAACAATCGAGGATTCTCATAGATCAAGTTACCCATATGGTGTATTGAGGAACGTTTTTCCGAGTTCTGCTCGAATGTTTGAGCAATAAAATTTGCGCCGATTTGTGGAAACTAGCTGCATCATCGTTTCTCCTTTCAAGCTGTAGCACCACTTGAGTGGAAATACTTGTCTCTTGTCTCTCTGACCTTCCCAAGCACTCAGATTTATTACCAGTACTTAAGAAGCACTGTCTTATATTAGCTTTCGCCTTAGTCTCACTCCAGGAGAAAGATTTCTAATCTAAATGTAAATTAGTTGCATCTATACTCTGGAATTCGATGTTCTCTTCAACATTCATTACGGTTTCCACTGTAGCTTTAGTGTACGAAATCAACTTTGTCTGAAACAGAATGTTCCTGCGAACAGATAGAAACATGAAAGGCAAGTTCAGATACACCTCTAGAAAGGACAAGGAGTTAAAGGATAAATATTTCAACACCAGACTTATACTAACATCAGATGTTTATTGATGTAAATACCTGGAGCGCAACGCTTTGTAGAAATAGTTTTAAACCATGGCAATAAGAGAATGCACGAAAATAGAAGCTTTTGAAATACAATGTTTCAGGGGACGTTGAAAATAAAATACAATGAACATGTATCAAATGAAATGAACATCTTCTGGGGATGAACAGAAGTACTTGAAGTTTTATGAAAAAAAAAAGTGATTGAGTAGTGTCATTTTGTTCCTGATTTCCGCGTACCGGTCATCCAGTTGTGGTTTTTAAGCCGTTTACGCAACTCATCAAGGCGGATACTTGGATTGTCCCCCAATTTCTTCTTCATAACCTGCACATTTACAAAACTAAAATGGAGGTTTTTTTTTATGGCTATGGCTTTCGGCATCTGAGGCAATACAGTCAACTCCATAGCAATTATGTCACTCAGTGCTTTCAGTATCTCCAGTATGAATTTTTTCCAGTTAATTAGACACACCACAGGACGGACATTACATTCAGACACACACAACACTTAAACACCCATGCCCGCGACCGGACTCGAACCGGCGACCTTCGGCACGTGGAGCTAGCGTTCTAGCCCCTACGCTACCGAGGTCGGCAAAAATACAGTTATCATACAGAAAACTTACACACCTCCTCTAGTTTAAGTACGGCGCCAGCGGGTCTAACAAATTCCACTCTTGGTAGACACTGGTTATCTGTGCAGGACAGGGGTCGGTGGTGTTTTCTCCTAAGCCGACCGGATCAAAGCAAAAAAAGTAATTGTAAGTTAGTTTATACAAATGAGGGTCGGAATTTTGTCACCCATCCGGCTCACACGCTATTGATCTTTATGTGAAGAATATCCCAGAAAAACAATTCTTACAAAAAGAAACCAAGACTCGTGATTGTTTGGTGACAAAAAGTTATGAGATCTTATTCTGAGTCAAGTTGTAACGTGGCGCTAAGGTATAAATTGTTAGAAAATGAGATATAAAAATATTTATTTTGTACGTGTAAAATATAAAGTGAATGTTAAAAGATGTTAATAAGAAGTTTATGTTAATGTTTCTTGGCAGCAAGGAGATATTATATAGAGATGAAGTCTGGATAAAATTGTTATGGAGGACTTGATAGAAGAAGAATGTAGAGCATGAAAATGTATGAATGGAAGGATTTTTTTTTTTTTTAACTGCTTAACGTCTCTCAACAGTGAGGTCTTTAGAGACGGGAAAGGATGGGGGGCAAGGAATTGGAAGGAATTGGGCAATGGCCTTTTGAAGGAAGCATCCCGGTGGACCTGGTGGATTTGAAATTAGTTTATACGGCGGTCAGAGAAAATATTGATGTATTTGAAAGTTGTGAAATGTTAAATATCAATACTGCGTAAAGTCACGTAAAGTGTGTTATAAGACAAAAAGAATTCTAAAAATATTTTATAGTGTTATTGATTATTTGAAGAGGGAAAATCGAGATATAATTTCAGGTAATAGTATAAGAGATATTTTCATGTGGTAAAAAAATGAGTAGGATTTATAACCGGAAAAGCTATCGTGAAAATACATCCTGGTATAAAAAGATGTTAAAACACGTATTTCTTCACTGGCAGAATGTGTAAAGGATCACTTTAAGGTAAAGATAGTGTAAAATTATTTGTAATTGTCGTTAAGTGACGAAAAGTCAGGATTCGCAAAGTGTGTAATTAAACCAAGAAAGGTAGAAAGCTTTAGCGTTATTCTACGATAACCGTGGCGCCGCAGTTTGATGATGGATTCTTATGTAACTTCACGAGACAAATTGAAAGTAAAGAATCTTTTTTTTTTAATATCTCGCTTAGTTATCGAGATATTGTATCTCAAAATTGACGTGGTTAGGTTGTAATGCGGCCTAGACCAAAAGGTAAATTTCGCAATAGCCACATTAGGTGAAGAATTCGTATGTAATTCGACGAGACAAATCGAAAATAAAGAATAATTGTTTTAGATATCTCGCTTAGTTCTCGAGATATTACATTTCAAAATTGAGGAAAGTTAAGGTCCTGGACCAGAAAAAAATCACTAAAATCACTATGCCTACACGTTGGAAATGCACTATAGGTGTTTTTATTTTTATTCCTAGTGGTTGTTATTAGGTTGAAATACACCCTGGATCAGAAGAAACTTCACCAAAAGCACAAGGAACTATACCTATAACTGATTTTTAACATGCTTTATCTCGAAAACCAAGCGAGATATCAAAAAAATTTATTCTTATTTTCGATTTGTTTCGTCGAGTTCTATAAGAATTCATCTTCAATTGTGGCGCCACGGTAATGATAAAACTGCCAGATTTAGTATAAGAAAATGACTTACACAAGCAACTGGGTAGGTTATAAAGTCTAGACTTTACAGTGTATATTCACTTTGAGAAATGGAATGGTTTCTCTCTGTGTCATAGATCGTTTACTCGGAATAAAAATAAAAAATAAACTCTGGTGAATTGGCCAATATACATGCCATATTTTTGCAGACCTATACAAATACTTAAAATGTATTGCTCTATCCAAAATGCAAATACACAAAAGCCAATATTTCCCTTGCACGTCTTTCGCTTATAACAAATCTTAGAATAAATTATATATGTGTGTATATATATGTCATTTCTGCAAAAATTATGACATGCATAACGGCCAAGTCACCAGAGTTTTTTTAATACAAATAAACGATCAGAGAAACCAGTCTGTTACTGAAAGTGAAGTAAATATCACTGTAAAGCGTATACTTGGCTTAGAACAAGATTTCATAACTTTTTGTCACTGCACAAGCATGAGACTTGGCCTATTTTTACAAGAATTGTTTTTGTGGGATCTCATTTCTCGTTGGAAGTTGATCGTTTATCCTCAGTCGTTGCCCAAATCTAACGATTCCATTTGAGAATCGGTGGATGAGAACATTTCAGAACTGAAGACATTAACACGCATTGCCAACAATGCCCACTCACTCTTCACACAATGAGTGTTCGCCTCGGCCGAGCACGCCGATTGCCGCAGATTAAACTATCAGCATAAGGAGATAACGAAAAACTACCAAATTTAGCATAGAATGAAAGTAAAATTTGAGATGTTAGTTACACTTACTGATCTCTGTGCATAAATGAAATTTCAAGCATCTATTGTCATTCAGAGCAAAGCAATTTTTTTTTTTTTTTTTTGCTGTTGTCAGTCTTTCGACTGGTTTGATGCAATCCTCCATCCTTTCCTATCCTGTGATAACCTTTTCATTTCTACATACCCCTTACAACACACATCCTCAATTATCTGCTTCATATATTCTAATCTCTGTCTTCCTCTACAGTTCTTACCTTCGACTGTTCCCTCCACTAACAAAATAACCAATGCAGCATGTCTCAAAATATGACTTACCAGCCTGTCTCTTCTTTCTGTAAGCTTCTTCCATAAACTTCTTTTCTCACCCATCATTTCCAAAACTCACTCATTTCTTACTTTGTCTGTCCACCTAATTTTCAGCATTCTTCTGTAGCACCACATTTCAAATGCTTCAATTTCTTTCTTTCCGGTATTCCTAAAGTCCATGTTCCGCTACCGTAAAGTGTTGAGCTCCACAATTAGAGTTTTAAAAATTCTTTTTAATTCCTAGATCAATATTTGAAACTAAAAGATTTCTCTTTTTACTGAAGACTCTTTTTGCTAGTGCTATTCTGCTTTTAACATCATTCCTGCTTCGGTCATCGGTTGTAATTTTGCTTCCTAAGTAACAGAACTCACTCACTACTCCTATTGCATCCGACCCTATTTTTATATTTAATCTACTAGTATTGGTATCATTTCTGCTTCATTTCATCACTTTTGTTTTGCTTTGATTAATATTCAGTCCAAAATCTTCCTTCAGCATTTTGTTCATGCCATTCAGTAACTTCTCAATATCGTCAGCCCTCTCTGCTAACAAGACAATGTCATCAGCAAATCGTAGCATACTGATTTTTTCTCCCTGAAAACTTATGCCACATGGAAATTTTTCTTTGACTTTCTTCATTGCTTCTTCTACATACAAGTTGAATATTAACGGGGATAAACTACAACCTTGTCTCACACCCTTTTTAACTGATGCATGTCTCTCGTGATTCTCTACTTTTATTACAGCTAGTTGATTCTTATATAGTTTACAGAGTATTCTTCTATCTCGATACTTTAGACTTGTCCTTCTTTAAAATTTTGAACATCTTGTTCCACCTAACATTATCAAAAGCTTTTTCTAAATCAACAAACGCCATAAAAGTATCTTTGTTTTTCTTCATCCGCCCTTCAAGTATTGATCTTAAAAACAGAATTGCTTCCCTTGTACCGCGATTTTTCCTAAACCCAAACTGATCTTCACCTACTATCTCTTCTATTACCCTTTTCATCCTTCTGTATATTATTCTGGTCAGTAATTTTGAAGCATGTGGTGTTAGACTAACGGTGCGATAATTCTCACATTTGTTGGCTTGTGCTTCCTTTGGAAGCATGACGATGATATTTTTATTATAATCAGTTGAAATTTCTCCTGTTTCATAACTTTTGATATCAGCTTGAGTAATCTTTCAATTCCTTCCTCTCCTAGGGATATAAGAAGTTCTGCAGGAATCTCATCAATTCCAACTCTCTTATTTGCTTTCAAGTCATTCAGAGCTGTATTAAATTCTGTCCTCAAAACAGGAACTCTTAAGTAATCAATGTCGGCATCTCCTTCATTTTCCATTACACTATTGTTTAAGTCGTCCGACACATACAGTTTCTCAATGTATTCCTTCCATCGGTTAGCTCTATCTTCTGAGCTTAAAGAGGTTTCCCATCGGCAGCTTTAATGTTTCATACCCCTTTTCTTCATTTCTCCAAAATTCTGTTTGATCTTTCTATATGCAATATCATTTTTCCTACGACCATTTCCTTTTCTATTTCTTCACAATTTTCTTGTAGCCATTTTTCATTTGCTATTTTGCATTTTCCTATTTATTTGATTTCTAAATTGCCTGTACTGCTCTCTTCCCGTTTAGACCTAAGTCTACCATTTCTGAAAAAAATTCTCGTGCTAGATTGTTTCAGATTATTCACCTCCCAGTCTGTTCTGCTTATACTGTTTCCTTATTCGCTTAAATTACAGCCTGCACTTCATTATTATCAAATTATGGTCAGAGTCTGTGTCTGCTCCTGGGTACGCTTTACAGTCTGGTACTTGATTCCTGAATCTCTGTTTGACCATGATATAATCTAGCTGATATCTGCCTGTATCCCTAGGACGTTTCCAGGTGTACATTCTTCTTGCATGGTTCTTAAACAGTGTGTTTGCCACTACTAGCTTATATCTTTCACAGAATTCTAGTAACCTGCTTCCTCGCTCATTCTTTCTCCTAGACCAAAACTTCCTACAGTATTCCCCTCTTTTTTTCCTTCTCCCACTATTGCATTCCAATCACCGAGCGGGGCGGTGTAACGGTTAGCGTTCTCGCCTCGCATTCGGGAGGACGGCGGTTCGAATCCCCGTCCGGGCATCCAGATTTGGGTTTTCCATGGTTTCCCCAAATCACTCCAGGCAAATACCGGGATGCTTCCTTCAAAAGGCCATGGCCGAATTCCTTCCCATTCCTTGCCCCCATCCTTACCAGTAGGTATAAAAGGGGGGAGCGCGCTCACACAAAAGAACTGTCAATCATTTTCACACCTATTGTTCTCCCCCTCCCACCTGTCAATCATTTTCACACCTCTATTGTTCTCTCCCCTCCCACCTGTCAATCATTTTCACACCTCTATTGTTCTCCCCCCTCCCACCTGTCAATCATTTTCACACCTATTGTTCTCTCCCCTCCCACTTGAGGACCACTTGACTAACCTCAGTTACCCCTCTATTGTTCGACCACTTGAGCGACCCCAACCACACCAGGTGTGTCGCGCCAGCTGCCCTCGCGGTTCATTGTTGTCCTTCCCTCCCGACCTGTCAATCATAGCCACTTGTTGGAACACCTGCCTTCCCTAGCACCAGCTGCCCGTGGTGCTTTTTTTTTTTTTTTTTTTTAGGCCACTTGAGCAACCCAAAGACACCAGGTGTGTCGCGCCAGCTGCCCTCGCGGTTCATTGTTGTCCTTCCCTCCCCACCTTGTCAATCATAGCCACTTGTTTGAACACCTGCCTTCCCTAGCACCAGCTGCCCTCACTTGACTTGAGGACCACTTGAGCGACCCCAACCACACCAGGTGTGACGCAGCCGCACCAGGTGTGGCGCAGACGTTGCCAGACCACTTGAGCGACCAACTGGACTTTCGGATAGATGTCGACATGCTGCTCCTTTCGAACAAGGAATTCGCGGAGGTATTTGCCAGTGCGTGCCGAGGCAAATAACAGATACATGCCGAGTGCGTCCATTAACTACGTAAGTACATTTTGGCCGAGTACCGGCCAAACCACTTGAGCGACCCCAACCACACCAGGTGTGTACTCTGCTGCTTTTGTCGTTCTGTGAGGTATGAGAATTCTGCGGTATGAACAGAGAAGTTCACCGGAATAGCATTGCCATTGTCGAAGCTTGTGGACTACGCGTTTCTACCGAGGAGTGGTGGTGTAAACGGTTAGCGTTCTCGCCTCGCAGTTCGGGAGGGATGGCGGTGGAATCCCCGTCCGGGCATCCAGATTTTGGTTTTCCATGGTTTCCCAAATCACTCCAGGCAAATGCCAAGTGGGTTATCTTGGAGCTCGGTTCAGCGAAATTTAACTAGAAGATTTGGGAATGAAACGGTTGCTGCCAAGTTTTTTTCCTCGGGCTGTGACTAACAATAAAAAAGAACGTCGACTTGAAACATGTCGTGCTTTGAAATTGATACAGATTTTCTGTCATTATTGGTGACGAGTCATTGCGCTATGGTTACGACCCAAACACAAAGCAACAGTCAGCCAATGTAAGACGTCATTGTCACCCCGCCCAAAAAAAAATATCCTGGTATGGACTGTGTTTTACGTAGCATGGATTGACCTCTCATCAAACTGAACCGAACATTGACTTGAAATGGTTATATTCTGTTACTTGTAGACCATTTGCAATCATATGCCAGGATGCTTCCTTCAAAAGGCCAGGGCATAGACTACATCCTTGCCTCACACCGTTTTTTTAACTGATGCCTGTCTTTGCGTGTCACTGGTTTGAGTTTATTTTATGTATATATTATTATTATTTTCTTTCTTTCTGGTATTCATAAAGTCCATGAGTCACTACCATACAGTGCTGTGCTCTACACACATAGAGATTTAGAGGGTTGAAAAGTTTACCACTAATAATGTCATAACCCGACAGTTTATTCAATTAACATGAGAGGCATACTCACATCGGCGTATTTACGTTTACTTGAATTATACAGAGTGTTTCTATATGTTATCATTTTTGCACAGAATGTTCGTCGGAGAGTGATCATGTAATCTAGCAGGTTTGCCCGTTAGAGTCGCCACTGTCGTAGCGGTGCGACAGGCGAGGCATACAGTCTTTTTTATTATTATTATTATTTTGTTTGTTTGTTGAATACCAGAAAACTGGATCCTCAAAAAATCAGGGTATACTTTAGGTATGTTTTCAACCAGAGGAGGCTTTACGGCATTACGAATGTATTCTCCGAGGCGTAATCATTACTGCCGACATTTAATGGCATGAATTGAGACGTCTGGTAGGTCCAATCCGAGAAAAACAATCAATAAGACTGCGTGAAGTGATGCTACTGAACGATAACGGCCGCCCCACACTGCTAACCTGACAAAAAACAATATCAAGCTGTTAAGTTGGCAAGTCATTCAGCACCAACCTTATTCACCAGATCTTGAGCTGTCATATTTTTACATTTTCCGTTCTTAACCACCGAGCATGATGGTTGAACGGTTAACGCTCTGGCCTCGCATTCGGGAGGACGTAGTTTCGAATCTCCGTCCGGGCATCCAGATTTGGGTTTTCCATGGTTTCCCCAAATCACTCCAGGCAAATGGCGTAATGCTTCCTTTACAAAGGCCACGACCTAGCGAGCTTTGACTATTTATTCAAAAATGAATCAAATCCATTGCGGTATCGTCCATGATACATGTCGCTGTCCTTGTCAATAACCACAAATCCTTGCTTGCTTGTATTCCAGCAGGAACTACATAGGTTTTTAAACTCGTACTTAGTTTCTCAGTCGTTACAGCCCTACCTAAGGACAGGACTGAACACGTGAAATCACTGCAGCAATAACGAACATGATGGGTGAGATGCAATGTTGTGGATTCACATTCGGGAGAACGTGGGTTTGAATCCCTGCCCCCGACCATCAAGATTTCGGCTTTCCATGCTTTTTTGCGAAATTAATGCATTCGGTGCTTAAGCCATCTGACGGGAAAGTGAAAAGCCCTCAACCTGACCTTCACATCTTTCACAACTTGCGTCGTAATGTAGTTACGCCTTAACACTTCAGTTGTTCGGTTTCAAGTTTAAACTGTAGGTTCTCTACACCCTGTTAAGTTCAAGTAGACTAGGATAGAGGCGGAATGCGCAGGCAATAAAAAACCCAGGTCATAATGACCAAACGAGCCATTACTCCGTACTTCAGGTGAATGTTGGGTTGGGTCCTTCAAAAGACCATGCATGAATTCCATCCAGATCCTTGCACCAGTCCTATCACACTTCGTGATCGGTAAAGATCTGGCCTAGCATTTGGGAGGGCGTGGGCTCGAATCCCAGTCCGGGCATCCAGATTAGAGTTTTCCATGGTTTCCCCAAATAACTCGAGGCGAATGACGGGGATGATTTCTTCATTTGCCATGGCCGAATTCCCCACCGTTCCTCGTCCACTGTCCTTTCCCACCTCTAAAGGCTTCGATGTCGACGAGGCATAGAACCATAAAAAAAAGAAAACCACGACCACCAACTCCAGATGAATGTCGAGTTATTCATTCAAAATACCATGCCCGAATTCCTTCCCAGTCCTTGCTGCCAGTCCATACAATTATGCCATTACATTCTCGCAATCACCATAGAGGGGGAATGCGCAGGCAATAAAAAAAACCTGGTCATAATGACCAAACGAGCCATTACTCCGTACTTCAGGTGAATGTTGGGTTGGTTCCTTCAAAAGACCATGCCTGAATTCCATCCCGATCCTTGCACCAGTCCTATCACGCATCGTGATCGGTAAAGATCTGACCTAGCATTTGGGAGGGTGCGGGTTCGAATC
>JARYHS010009186.1:76463448-76478449 GCA_031002005.1 Vandiemenella viatica | reverse complement strand
GATCCTCTGTTATTCGGTTAGATGATAATAAACGCTGTCGGAAAATCCTTTGGTCGTCAGGTCAAACACTTATACTATTGCGGTAGGACGCTTAACATTTTCTCATGCGTACGGAATCTCATGTGATGGCACACCCACGTTATCGTCTGACGATTGCGCTTTGCTGTCGCGAGTGGGAGAAACATCGTGTTGAGAGCCAGGCAGCTGCAAAAACACGTTTACTGTGTCGCCTGTTGTGAAAAGTCAAGCAGACATGGTATGGTTTTAAAACTGGGACCGAGCGTGGCGGTGTAACGATTAGCGTTCTCGCCTCGCATTCGGGAGGACGGTGGTTCGAATCCCCGTCCGGGCATCCAGATTTGGGTTTTCCATGGTTTCCCAAATCACTCCAGTCAAATGCCGGGATGCTTCCTTGAAAAGGCCATGGCCGAATTCCTTCTCATTCCTTGCCCCCATCCTTGCCCCCCATCCTTTCCCGTCTCTAAAGACCTCGCTGTTGAGAGACGTAAAACAGTTAAAAAAAAAAAAACTGGAATTACTCCTGAACCGCTACGATCCTTAATAAATTTTCAGTTTTGCTATATGTAAATATACTTGCTATCCGGCACAGGTTCATGAAACCTTTTCCTATTATTGTAGAAGCAAACATGTAATTTCTTTTCCTTGCAGCACGAATGATGCATTATAATATTGTCCTTGTGTTGTAAGTTTACAAGTGCCTGTAGTTGTTTCTCTCGCCCATTTTTCTCAAGTTGCCAGGGCACAATCTTCTGGGAAAACTTTAGTCCCAGAGTGAAGGGAAGTTCTTGCGCTTATGCGAATCTCCTTCCAGATCTTGAGGTTGTCATCAGGTTATTTGTCATTACTGGATTTGCCAGGTCCTTTTTCAATTTGCTTCAATATATTTTGTCCTGTCTGGATTTGTCAATCCTGTTATTGTAAACGTTGTTCTGGGGCATCTTCGTTTGCCAGTTTGACTGGCCATCTTGTTGTATTATGGTACTGCACGTGCTTTCCAAGTTGTTGGATAAGTGGGTTCTCATGTGTTGGACATTGCTGGTAGAGTTTCTTTGCTGCGATCTTGAAACGTTCTTTGAGTTTTGGTAATCCGCTGATCTGATGTAATTGAGCTGTCGTAGTGTCAATAGGTAGCTTGTAGGCATATCTGATTGCACGGTTCTGGATGCGCTGGAGAGGCTTGATGTTGGAGGGGGCAGCATTGCCCCATACCGTAGCTGCGTATTCGAGAATGGGTCTGATTGCAGCTGCATAAAGGGTGATAGCGGTATGTGGATGCAGTGTTGATGCCGGATTGAGGATTGGATATAACCGTCTCAATCTTCTCATTGCTTTTGAATGTGTATTCTTGATGTGCTCCTTCCAGGTGAGCCTCCTGTCCAAAGTGACTCCCAGGTAAAGAGCAGTTCGGGTCCATTTAATGCTCTCACCTCGTATTTTGATGGACTGCAGAGGGGGTACTTTTCTTCTTGTTATGATTATTGCTTGGCTTTTAGTAGCATTAAATGCTAATCGCCATTTCTTGGCCCATAACTCGATTTTGTCACAACCTCTTTGTAGCGTAGCCACGGCATTTGAGGCTCTAATGCTTTTTGCATATAGGGCGGTATCATCTGCATATAGCGCACTTTCAGTCTGATCCGTTCTAGGTATGTCAGCTGTATATAGATTATAGAGAACGGGTCCGAGGACGGAGCCTTGCGGTACTCCTGCTTTGATGTTCTTGACCGAAGAAACTGCATCTTCGGTGATGACGCGGAACGTACGCCCATTCAGGTAGTTCTTGATAAGTCTGATGTGAGGCAATGGTATCCCCTGTATCAGGAGCTTATACAGGAGACCTTCATGCCAGACTGAGTCAAATGCACGACTCACGTCAAGTAAGACCGCACCAAAATATTCCCTTTTTTCAAAGGCGTTCATTCAGATTCCACTAGTCTAAGTAGTTGCTGTGGAGTGGAATGGTGGCGCCTGAAGCCAAATTGTTCGTTGGGTAGGAGTTTTGTAGCATTGATATGGTGGTGGAGCCGTTTAAGGTAAATCTTTTCAAATACTTTTGACAGGGTTGGCAAAAGGCTAATTGGTCTGTATGATTTGGGTGACCTTTTGTCTTTTCCAGGTTTTGGTACAGGAACAATTTCGGCGTGCTTCCAGATTTTGGGATATTCTCCGGAACTCATGATTCTCTTGAAGGCCGATGTAATGTAGGCGGTTACCACTGGCGGCAGATGTCGTAGGAGATGGCCACCTATATTATCATGACCAGTGGCTTTATTAGTATCGACGTGCTGGAGCAAGTTGGCAACTTCTTCTATGCTGGCAGATTCAATGGTTGATTCAATGGGTCTAGCTGAATTTAGATGAATCTCTAGTTCTTGCTTGACTGTTTGAATGTGGTTGTCATCTCGGGGGTCTTCGATTGGACGGAAGTTCTCTTCAAAGGCTTCGGCCAAAGCGTCCGCCTTGGCTGCTGGGTCAGCAATAACAACATTCCTAACGGTTAGAGGTGGCATTTTTTGTTTTTGCTGAAGGATTCGCCTGGTGGTTTTCCAGACTGACCCATTTTCGACTGAGAGGGTTGCTACAAGGCCTTCCCAATCTCGTATGCGATGTTTGTTGACCTCAGCTGTAATCTCTCGCTGTAGGCGATTTACTACTCTTTTTGTGGCTGGATTCCTAGTCTCTTGCCACTCCCTCGTAAGCTGGTTTTTGATGGTTATAGTGCGGCGGATATCTGGAGGCAGTTGTTTTGAGCGTTCTGGTTGTACTCTGGGAGGCGGAGTTGCGTGGTCAGCCGCAGAGTTATTAAGGTCAGTAAGAGCTGATATCGCAGCACAAGGGCCGACTTCAACCGGGGATGGGATGTTAGTGATGTGTTCCGAAAGAAATGCTTGGAAAGCATCCCAGTTAGTACGCTTTAGGTCTCTGGCGTGTTTGTTCTTCCGTAGAGGTGCACCCACCTCCAAATAAAAGATCACTGGGACGTGGTCAGAAGAAAGGGCTGTTTTGGTTGTGACAGCAATGTTGTGTCTTAGACCCTTTGTGATTCCAATATCAAGGACATCTGCGATTACTCTTCCTCTGAAGAATGTGGGCTCAGTTGGGCCCCATGCTACCGCATCATTTCTTTCAATGGTTCGTAGTAGACGCCGGCCATTGATGTTGGTAAGCCTTGAGTTCCAAGCTGTATGCTTGGCGTTTTCTCAAGTTGACTACGTTCAACCATACTAGTATTAGCTGAACTTCCTAAATATGAGACTCCAGAGATACTACAATATTTAAGCTCAATACTATTAACAGTTTGTTATGAATTGACCATACTCCAATTTTTTCTTCTTCAGCTATCAGCCTAGGGGTTGTTTTACAAAAGCTTTTTTTCTCATTTTCTCTTCGGGTTCCTTTACTGTAGGAAAGCATTCCATACCTGATATAATCTTATTTACGCAAACTAGGTCTAATCGTTTTCGCCGGTTTCAGCCATCGATGAAACCTTCCATTGTCACTGTCAGGAATTTATTATCGCGTAGTATATGTCTTATAAGACGTCCTTTATGGTCTGGATGCGAAACCACGGGCTCAGTGATTAGTCAGCTCTCGTCACTTTTTCCTTCCAACTGGGGCTTAGATTTCTACGACAACACTAAGTTTCCAGGGTTTAAATCCCTCTTTTCTCATACCAACTACCCATGTACTCTAATTTATTCTCATTTCTCCTAATAATGGATAAATTTAAGTAATTTTTGCACTCAAGTTATTTATAACAATCGAACCAGAAAAAAATTTATACTCTCGTTAATTGACTCAAAAATATCTCCCCCTGATTCTATTGCCCTAACATTATTCAAAATATATGAGGTTTGAAACAGGATCTGTGGTGACGGCCTTTCTGGACATTCAAAAGGCGTATGACAGCCTTACCCGAAACAGAGTCTGGGAAGGAATGAGGGGAAAAGAAGTCAGTAAAGAAGGAGATAGTGGAAAGAGAGGAAGATATGTATGAGGGTAGTAAAAGCTGTGTCAAAGTGGGACGGGATAAGAGCGGATGATTCCAGTTAAAAATGGATTAAAATAAGCAAGTGCCCTATCACTTCTGTTATTTGTCAATGAAATATTGAAGAAGGTGATGCAGAGCATAGCGAAAGGAAGACTAAAGCAATGTTATTTGCGGATGACCTACTAGATTGGGGATCAAGGGTACAGCTTGTACTTCATCTTTTAAAATTAAATTACCTTTTATTTTAATTATTTTACCAACAATATTATTATTGAATGAAGTAATCGAGAAGGGGAATTGGGATTTTACTTTACATGTTGGCAACACCGTTTCACGTACGTTTAATATTACAATTGATTACAACAATTACTTTTCAATTACAATTAAACAATCAACATGTAATACAACAATTTCAATATCGATCAGTTCTCAGGGGTTTTGTTATATTTCCTTTCACTAAGCGCAGCGGGCCGATGAGTGTCTATAGGGCGACACTGGATTTATCAATAAGACACTTCTTTGCGGTGGTTATCAACATCTCTGTGCAGTTACCATTTTTCCGGAGGCGCCAAGTCTTCTTCCAGTTGCATTCCCAGGCGATGCCCCATCTGCTGGCCGTCGGACTGCGTCATCCACTCCGTTGGCGACATGGAACACAGAGCACCACCACCAACCGTGCTAACATTAGTCGCCGCACATCATGTTCTCCCGTCGGCTAGCGACGCACATAACCACAGAGCTGGCCGTCTACTGTCCTCTCCACACATCATAACGGCTCCTGGGTTCCTGCCTCAAGGTCGCATACCACAGCAGCCCTGTCACCCTTTGTTTGAACTGTCTACCTGTGCGAGCCAGGAGCTCAGCATATCGCGAATATTACAGTGTAGTGTAGCGATACACTACAGGGAGAAGGTGAAAAAGAGGTGCATGATAAGCTGGATGTGTGGGAGAGAGTAGTTTCAGCTTATGGTATGAAGTTGTCAGCAAGACAGAGTAAAGTGGTAGTCACAACAAGAAAGAGTAGCAGGGAAGCAATTAAAGAAAGTGGAATCTTTCAAATACTTGTAAAGCTGGATTGAAGAACCTTGAGGAAACAGGATGGAAATAAATGAAAGAGAAAGATGTTCAGATAGATTTTTTTAAGAGTATTAGTGGTCTGGTATGGAGTAGAGATGTTCAGCAAAAGAGTAAGGAAGCAATCTATAAAACCTACTTTGTGTCAATTCTGACTTACGGATCGGAAATCTGGGTGATGAATAAAAAGGCCTAAAGCGAGAATACAAGGTATGAAAATGAAATTTCAGAAGAGTAGAGTAGGAATAACGAGAAGGAACAGAATAAGAAATGACAGAATCAGGGAGGTGATCAAGGAGCAACGGCTACAACAAAGAATGGAGAAACCTAGGTTACTGCGGTATGAGGATGTAAAGAGAATGGGAGAGGAGAAGATGCCAAGGAAAATGATGGGCACGATGCTGAAAGGGAAGAGGCTCAGAGGAAGCCCGAGGGACAGATGGGTGAAAGGTGTTAAAATGTGTGGAAGAATGAGGAGGGAATTGGGCGACAGTGGAAGGAGAGAGATGGTGGATGGACAGAAAGTGTTGGAGAGATTTTGTTCCAAGCAGACACGACCGGCGTTTGAAAACTGCTCTAGACGAAGAAGCTTGAAACACATAAGTAAACATCAGAATAAAGAAACACAGGCGATTTTCATCACCATCTTTATCCATTTCCGGTTTCCCGGCCATTGCTGCTAGCCACTTGGCTTTGAATATCCGTAGATGGTCGCTAAAATTTCCGGATGTTGGGTACAAAAATCCCGAGACTCGCTAACTGAAAGACCGAAACAATAATTATTGAAAAGAGAGTCAAAAGCAAGAATACTTTTTATATCAAGGTCTTTAAAATTCGAAATAAAAACTAATATTCTACACTGAAAGTAAGAAATATCTCTGAACGTGTTTCATACAGCGTCACTTTCATCACTGCTGCTGCTGTGCCTCTTTTTTTTTTTTTTTTTTTTTTTTTTTTTTTTTTTTTTTTTTTTTTTTTTTTTTAGGAACCGTACATTTCTTAATTTAATTGCAATGGAGCACAGGCTCCGGTGGCAATTTCCCTACACACCCATCTTCCCCCTATCCTGCACCCACCTACATTTGCCCTCTACAAAATTTTATCTTTAAATTCTTTCAAAGTTTTCGGTAAATTATTCATCATTTCTCTTGGTAACTCATTCCAATCCCTGACACCCTTACCTAAAAAAGAGAATCTTCCCACACCCTTGTGCCTGAAATAGAGTGCCAGCTTGTGGTCAGGCTCATCTTTTCCCTTCCATGCACTACTTTTCATACCTATTGCAATATCTTTCCATGCCTCATCGCCAGTATATGCCCTGTACACTCCCATGACCCTCCTCATCCTCCTCCTGTCTTGCAATGAATCCAATTTCAGCTCCTTTATCATATCCGTCACTGATTGCATTCTGCGATAATTTCCAGAAACAAATCTAGCAGCCCTTCTTTGCACCCTCTCCAACTCCTGTATTTGATACGTAAAATGATGGTCCCATACTACACTACCATATTCGAGCAATGGTCTTACCAAAGTTTTGTAACCCAATTCCTTTACTTCTCTCGTACATCCCCTCATCACTCTCTCCAACAAGTGCTGAATTTTGAAACCTTTTCCTACCACCTGTCCAATGTGTCTTGCCTAGTTAAGCTTGTTATCAAATGTAATGCCAAGATATTTACATTTCAAGTCTTCGGCAAGCAATTCTTCCCCCACCTTATATTTATAATTAACCTTTTGTTTTTTATTTGTGTATCTAATTAGCTGACTCTTATTTGCATTTATCTTCATCCCATGTTTACCAACCCAACTAGATATCCTGACCAGATCACCCTGCAACTGTTTACAATCCTCTATCGTTTTGATTCTTTTATACAGCTTTATGTCATCTGCAAACAATCTAATTTCAGATAGTAAACAATCAACACAGTTATTCATTAGAATAATGAATAGCAATGGTCCCAATACGCTACCCTGCGGCACTCCCATTTTTACTTCCACTTCCTTTGATACCGCATTTCCTAACCTAACTTTCTGTTTTCTACCTATTAAAAATTCTTCTACCCAGCAAATCACTTTCTCATCCACTCAAATAGTTTTTACCTTATTTACTACCATTTTGTGGCTTACTCTGTCAAACGCCTTTGAAAGATCTAGTGCTACACTATCAATTTGGCCTCCCTTGTCCATTTCATCTGAAATATCTTGCATATATCCCACCGAGATTCGCATGAATATCCTTGCCTGAACCCATGTTGTCTACTTGAAAACCACTTACGTTCCTCACATATTTTTCTGATGTGGTTGCATATCACTCTTCCCATTAATTTACCTACCACTGAAGTCAAACTGATTGGCCTGTAATTCTCAACTATTTTTTCATTGTTGACATTAAATTTAGGATATGCTCTGTAACAGGAAATCTTAAAAATCCGTGCCAAGGAGCGTGTGACCGTGCATAAAGAGTGTGCTGAAAGTTCTGTGTTTCAGTCTTTTAAAATATATAAAATGCATAATCAAACATAATATGGACTTTATTTCATTTCAATCGTTGATTCACATAGCGGTTGCAAGGAACGATACACAATTATTGACAATTCTGTAACGCGTTAATACTATACGCTCAAAGGTTAACAAAACACGAATATAAGGAAAAATCAACAAATAGTTGTAAAAAAGTAGCAAAAGTCCGTAGATATTTTAACCAAATCAGAAAATCCTAACTTTTTAAAGAAATATGTAGATCTGCGGATAAATCCGTAGAATTGCCAGCACTGTTCCTGTGTGCGGTGTCAGAGCCTTCGCCACTTTCCTCTTCTTGGACTCTAGACCATGATACACCTTTCTCCTGTAGGTTCAGTTTCACAAGATCAAGCCATCTCCTCCAGGACCGGGACTCTTAATCTTTTATCCTTCAGTTCGTTTTCCAACCATAACCTTGTCGTACTCGTTGGTTCCTTCCGCTTGACATGACCCAGCCTTCGGAATCTTTCTTTAACAATTTTTTTCGAGAAGGGTTTAATTAACTGGGAGCTCTTTACGGATCACTTCATTCCTGATCTTGTCTCTTTTGGTTTTCTGTACCATTAATCTCAGGAACTTTATCTCCGTTGCCTGGAGTGTGCTTCATCTCAGCTGATAGTGGTACATACTTCCAAGCTGTGCGTTTATTGGGTAAGAAATATGCATTATATAGTGACATTCTGGCAGAAATTAGAATATGTTTGTCACACAGAAGCTGCTCAACTTGATGATAGAACTGGACTCCAGTTTACACCCTGTTGGTAATTCCATTCTGGGATCGACTGTCGGAAGTCACTTTATAGTGCAGGTAATGAAAGCTATCTACCCGACTCAATTTTCACCATGCAGATAAATATTAGGCTCCATATTCTGTCTTCTGAGTTCTGACAGCCATTACTACTGTTTTTGTATGGCTTATTTTAATGCCAAATTCCTTAAACTGCTTATTCCAGATGTTATTTTTCTGTTGTACTTCTTCTTCCGTATTTCCTCAAATCATAAAATCATCTGCAAATGCAAATGATTTAAAGTCATCAGGATTGAGTTTTACTGTATTCATAATTTCGCCTATTGTAGTGATAAATAACAGCGGCGATACTGTCATACCCTGCTGAACACCTTTGGTAGTCACACCCCAATCTGAATAGCAGTCTCCAATTTGGATGCAGCTTTGGAAATTCTTATAAAGCATTTTAACTTTGGTGGCCAAGTTCGTTGGTATCTTTCATCTCTAGGGGCGCTGTCATAGGCCTATTCAATAGCCAAGAAAATAAAGATTACATCTCTTATCTTCTCCCAATGTTTTTCCACGATCATCCGAGCAGTGAAAATGAGATCTGTTGATGATCTGGTAGATCTAAATCCATACTGCTCTTCTTCTAGCAGCGGTTTAATGACTTAGATTAGTAATTACCAAACGATAGTTGGTACCTAAATTCTCCTTAGAAAACGTAAGAAATTTAAATGATGTTAAAATGTCAATTACAAACCTTGTTTTTTTAATGTAATTTAATTTAATTTAATTTAATTGCAATGGAGCACAGGCTCCGGTGGCAATTTCCCTACACACCCATCTTCCCCCTATCCAGCACCTACCTACATTTGCCCTCTACAAATTTTATCTTTAAATTCTTTCAAAGTTTTCGGTAAATTTTTCATCATTTCTCTTGGTAACTGTAACCTCCCCTTCTCACATAACAGTAAAACTAATTACTGTGTGAGGCTAATGCATTTGGGAGGTTATATCCAGTTTTGTACGCTCAGAAGGGCGTACTGGGAGGATTAGCTCCAAAATGTTAATTAATAAAGGAACAATTCGGCTCCAAGAATATCTTTTCTTGGAAACCCGGCCGGTAATGTTAAGTGCAACGGTTTTAATATAACTTTTATAGGTCTGCAACGACTAAACGAAAAGCGATAGTACATAGGTATACTTCACTTTTAATATCACAACTTTAACACCGTATTACAAACATCACCAATTAATACATTTCTCTCCTAAAATTACACCACAGAGCAACTGCCGCCAAGACTTTTTATGTGTTTGCTTATGCACGACTCTCTTCCTCTCTCTGACTCTCCAAAGACAATACAATCCTACCTAAACCTAAGAGCTTACAACAACCCCAGTACAATATTAAAAGCGTCTGTGGAACTCGTTACATTTACAATTTCATAGTATTTACATTTTTAATTATTAATCATTATTTAATACCAAGATATAATTAATAATATATATATAGATTGGAGACTAAAGGTTGCATAACTCATTCCAATCCCTGACACCCTTATCTAAAAAAAGAGGATCTTCCCATACCCTTGTACCTGAAATCGAGTGCCAGCTTGTGGTCATGGTCATCCTTTCCCTTCCATGCACTACTTTTCATACCTATTGCAATATCTTTCAATGCTCATCGCCAGTATATGCCCTGTACACTCCCATGACCCTCCTCATCCTCCTCTCTTGCAATGAATCCCATTCCAGCTCCTTTATCATATCCGTCACTGATTTCATTCTGCGATAATTTCCAGAAACAAATCTAGCAGCCCTTCTTTGCACCCTCTCCAACTCCTGTATTTGATACGTAAAATGAGGGTCCCATACTACACTACCATATTCGAGCAATGGTCAGACCAAAGTTTTGTAACCCAATTCCTTGACTTCTCTCGTACATCCCCTCATCACTCTCTCCAACAAGTGCAGAACTTTGAAACCTTTTCCTACCACCTGTCCTATGTGTCCTGCCCAGTTAAGTTTGTTATCAAAAGTAATTCCAAGATATTTACATTTCAAGTCTTCAGCAAGCAATTCTTTCCCCACCTTATATTCATAATTAACCTTTTGTTTTTTATTTGTGTATCTAATAAGCTGACTCTTCTTTGCATTTATCTTCATTCCATGTTTACCAACCCAATTAGATATCCTGTCCAGATCACCCTGCAACTGTTTACAATCCTCTATCGTTTTGATTCTTTTATACAGCATTATGTCATCTGCAAACAATCTAATTTCAGATAGTAAACAATCAACACAATTATTCATTAGAATAATGAATAGCAATGGTCCCAATACGCTACCCTGTGGCACACCCATTTTTACTTCCACTTCTTTTGATACTACATTTTTTTATATACATATTCCTTTGGCTGAGGGCCAAAAGCGGGCTGTTAGAGAGCTGTGGCTCTTTTCAGCCTATAGATTCTACATAACTTTATTTTCTAATAATCCATTACATTTGCCTCATGATATTGTTATACATCATAATTACTTAGTTCTTAAAATTAACCTTGTTGATCGACGAAGACTTATATTATACTAACTTTGTAAAGTAACTGCGAGAAACAATAGAGCGAAAGTGAAAAAGCAAGTTGTTAAAAAGGTTTGGCTTTAATAAGACTGTACTCCCAATCGTAAATCTGGAATCCATGAGTGCTGGAATCAATAGGCACGCCGATTTTCACTGTTTCTTCTGTATAATCTCCTCAAACTTAGAACGTGATACTCATTTCAAGTCAGGTGTGAATCATATGTGCTTCCTGATTGTTTTCTGACACCCTCGAGACATCCTTTTATGCAGAAAGTATTCAAGCAGAGGAACGGAGTTGTAAGAAGTTTGTAGAGCTCATTGGGTGTATGTTCTAAATTACACTACAATTTATCTATTCACACTTGTGAATTAGTGCCAGAGCATAATCTATTGGAATAAACCCTGTATATGAAAACTAGCAGTAATTTTTCGGAATTTTCAATTACGATTCTTCAACTTCAACAGACTTATTGCATCTATTAAAATTATTATTCAGGACTGTTACGCGAACAAAACCTGAATAACTCATACCTATGTATTTGAAAATACATTTTCACCTTGGTCATTCCTATAACAACTGTCAGCATTTCGTTCTCTAATTGTTGAAGCCCGAGAGCATAGTACTACGCGACGTCCAGCTTTAGGGATCATCCCTCAGGCTGGTATACTGCATAGTATTCGTGAACCAAAATAGGAGTGTAAAGTTACAAACTGGGAATTTTTAGTCAGAAGCGGAAGCTTGTTGATATCAAGAAGTGTTTCGCTGCAAATTAGAATGAGTTTTGTTAGTAGTATACGTACCTGGTCCTGAGAAATCTTAGGCCTTACGCAAAGAAAGCTCGTATCTTTCAAGATGAGGTGTTAGAGGAGAAAATGAAAATACGAGTGGTAGAAATTGATGAATGAGAAAGAGTAAGAGAAAGGAGGATATTGTTAAAAACTGTGTAGGAAGGGGAAGCAGAAGGTTTAAGAATTTATTGCGCCAGTCAAGTCTGTTCACAGTCTTGCTTGAGGGACGTTGCCAAAGAGAGAGCCCAAGAAAAGAGTTAAATCACATCATAGAAGCGACAAATTATACGCAAATGCAGATATTAGGTTTGGACACGAAAAACAAAACACTCAACCCTCCAATCTCCGAGCTGAAGAACAAAAGAGGAAAGTTTTGTATTCACAAATATTTCTGCAATCACGTAAAATTATTCTTAGTCACGTTATATTACGAAATATGTTTCAAATCATTATACATTGAAAAAAAATGTAAGACGTTTATTTAAGTTGTGTTTTACTGATTGACCTCGATCTGAACCAGTATCCCGTATCTCTTTCCATTCCTATTCCATTATTTCTTTATGGATATTTTTCTTCCAAGTCCTTTGTTGCTACTGCTTCACTCTTCTAGGTCCAATCATGTATATTTAGGTCGAATAAAAATGTATCGTATTTGTATATTGTAAACATTGTACATTTAATATAATGAAAAATTTAAAAGTAACATATTAATAGGGAAAACCAACACTTTCGTGGAAAATATTTTTCTGCTGTCGTTACTTCTAGAGATCCATAATCAAGTATTACAACATGGCTCAATTAAATTTTGATAAGGCGCTATAATTTTGGTTGTCCCGTAATTGTTACTCAAATTTCATAAAGCATTACAATTTCACCACAGAATTTTGATCGATGACTTTCAAAAAACGTTTTACCTGTTTCAATTTTAACGAAGAATTTAAGGGGTTGACCGCTGAGAATGGCTATGAACTTCTGCAGCAGAACTTATCAGGAGCGTTGATCTTAATGAACTATTCGTCCATCTTTGTATCAGCTGTATTACAGAGGAATTTTCGCAAGTAATTCTGGTTAATGATGCATTTCCCCCGCACGTTCGTCACCCACCTACGTCAACGGGGGTGAAACTGCCGGCGAATGCTATTCTTTAATATTTCTACTGCCACTAAGTCATTACAAAAAATATGAAGTTAGCAATATCATCTCTGATCACAGTGCGTGATCTTCTAAAGAAATATTCTGAGATACCTTCCCTGCATTTACTAAATTACGTCCATACGTAAGGATCTACATCATCCCCAAAAACCTCATTAACAATTTTTTTTGTAGTGTTAGCACCAACTACAAGTACTCCTGTTTACATAATTTATCCTCTCACTTAGAAAGAAAAAAAATCATTCGTACTGTTTGTACCTGGGCGACCGTATAATACAATTGTTAGGCTCAAAGTACGAAAACACTCACTGAGCAAACAAAAGTCCACACATTATGGTTTCTTTAAACCGGCCATAATAAACTGACAGTTTGTAATTACATCTTCTGAATGGTAATTAATAATGAAGTGATTTAAAAAAATAAAAAACTTTTTCATTACTGTTTCTTTGTCTTTTAATTATTATCTGATATAAGGTGACAGTAAAATTGTTAAAAGAAAGAAAGTTGATAACAAAATTATGAATAATGTTTTTTATTTTTACAAGAACTATTACCATCACATTTTGAGTTACATTTTATGTTCTTTGAACAACATTTAATTTTTTTTTTTTTTTTTTTTTTTTTTTTTTTTTTTTTTTTTAATCAATATAGTATCTTTAACACTGACACATTATAAAGCCTTGCTGATTTCCAGATAATAACGCAGATGCTAAGCGAAGCGTTAAAGGTGTTAAGGATACCTTCTAATGTTAAAAAGTTACTCTCTGAAATTGTAAATTTATTACGAGCATAAAGTAGATCGAGAAGACCTTCCTCGATTCCTAACTGATAGAGACCTGATGGATTAATGCTCATAGCAACAGCCAAAACATTTCTGTGAGCAGACACTCTGGCCTCGCATTCGGGAGGACGCCGGTTCGAATCCACGCCAGGGGATCCAGATTTGGGTTTTCTATGGTTTCCCCAAATCACTCCAGGCGAATGCCGGGATGCTTCCTTTAAAAAGGCATGGCCGAATTCCTTCCCGTTCTTTGTCCCCAGTCCCATCCCGCCTCTAAATCCCTTAGCCGTCGACGAGGCGTAAAGCAGTAAAAAAAAAAAAAAAAAAAATTCTGTGAGCAGAACGTCTTTATCAACTTCACGTACCCTGACTAGAACATTGGAACCAATTTCAAATACAGGAAATTTTCAGTTGGACAGCGAAATCATTTTATGTGCTCGTCTCTCTTGGCCGGGTGGGCACTTCCTCTCTCAACATTGATGCTGTTCTTTCTTAAACAGCGATCACAAATGACATTTGCACCAAACCTCTCATTCTCTTTGCTTTCTCCACAGATAACGTGAACATATTCATGACATTCTGAACACTTGCGAAACAAAACTTTATATTAAATTTAAATTTTCAGATTTTTCTAAGGTAATGTGTCACTATAAAAGATACAGTATTAACAAAAAAAAAAAAAATGCAAATGTTGCTCAAAGAACGTAAAACGTAACTCAAAATGTCAATTTTTTTTACTTCGACGTGGATGTCATAAGCAGCGGTAAAAGACTGGGAGCAGAGAGCGGGAAGAAATCCGGCCATGGCCTTTTTAAAGGAACCATCCCGGCATTCACATGGAGTGATTTGGGGAAACAATGGGAAACCCAAATGTGGATGGCGGGACGGAGATTCGAACCCGAGTCCACCTTAACGCGAAGTCAGAACTTTACCGCTGATCCACCACGTTCGGTAAAACGTCACCGTAATAATTTTTGTAAAAATAAATATCTCTGCAACATTATTGATAATTTTGTTATCATCTTTCTTTTTTTAATAATTTTTCTTCCAACTTAAATCAGATAATGATTAAAGAAAAGATAATTAAAAGTGTGTTTGATTTTATTAACATAACTTGATTATTAATTAGCATCCAGAAGATGTAGTTACAACCTGCCCGTCGTGTTGTGGTTGCTTCAGCTAACGCTCACAATGCATTGTGGCTTCTCTTAGTAACCACATCGTGTAGTGGTCATATATCACGAGAGCCACGACTCGAATTTTGTGTTGTGGCCTTTTTTAGTTAGATACAACGCATTCTGGCTATTTTTGTAAGTGACATAACGCGAATAACGTACTATGGCTGTTTTAAAGAGACCATAGCGC